>CM051241.1:72946185-73453281 GCA_027917425.1 Gastrophryne carolinensis
CATCCCAAACCTTGTCTGTATTGTTTTTCTTTAACACCAAAGGTGTCTACTAACAACTAGTAACTCCAGTCATGCTAATGCAATCAATACCTCCTCTCCCTGCTGTTTAGGATAGATGATGTGGATTGGAGTTACCTTTTATTGCTGCCAGATACCTGTGCAAGTCCCTCTGAATAGAGAAAGCTACGCGGCATGCAGCGCGATGGTGGCAGGTATAAAGACATGTGCTTTTCTGCTTATTTCTCTCTCTCACCCAACGAAGCGGCACGGGCGGCCGCGTACGTAGGTGTCCCCTCTTATATACCTTTTTGATAATTTTTCTTTGTGTATTTTTTTTGGTTGATATGGTTTCTCAAGTTGGCGATCTCTTAGGTGTCCATGACCAACTGGTCTCTTAGCCTTTTTATTAGAAATTGCTCAGAGTATATTGCACGTTTTCTACATGTTTATTATGTTCATTAATTGTTATTGTCTTACCTATTGAACCATGTCACTTTTATTCATATGTATATATTGTCAATGACTTCTTCATGTATTTTTTGGATGTATCTTTCAGCACACTTTGTCAATTAAGCACTGTCACTTTAGGATTGTAGGTAGGTAGTTTTCCCAGAGCAGACTATAGATTCTTGTGCCGGCACAATTAATTAGTAGTAACCTAGTCCCTGCACGCCGAATATTAGGGAGCTTCCCAGTAATTTATGTCTGTTTTATAATTGGCAGCACTGGAGGTTTTAGAGGAGGCGCAGTGTTTTTAATATGTTTTGTTTTATGTTGTTGTCGTCGGATTACTCCAAATAAAATGATGTATCTTTTGGTATTTACATTATTGTCGTTGTGATTTCTCGGTGCTCCTGCCACTACGGGGAAAAGGGATTTTTTATCTCCCAGAACCCTGTAGATTTGTTTTACACCACCACATTCATTACATGTTTGTTTTAAATTACCTTGTTTCATTGTCTGTGACTCATTGTTGTTTGCTGAATGTGTCTCCTTAGACAACATTCTACCTTGATTGTGGAGAGTGGGGTCATCCGTCAATGAACTTGAGGAGGATTTATAGTCTCTGTGATCAGAGCTCTCCACTGTTTTAATCTCATCAGTTGCCATAACCTGAATGAGAGGCTCTTTTGAGGGAAGAGTTCCCATTTTGTCTTTGTTAGTGGACATCTCATTATATGCCACTGTAGTATCTTCAACAAATGTCTGACTCTTCTCTTGTGGCTCTCCATTACTGCATTGTATTACCTCCTCCTCAAGTACAATAGTGGCACCTGTGGGGAATTAAGCAAAACTGTATAAAAATATCACCTTAAAGGGACTGTCCAGGCAAAAACAAGTACTCACCTATAGTCCTGTGCAGCTAATCAGCCCTATTTCGGTAGTTTGAAATATACATGTAATGGCAGCAGCATAAATAAATGTGACAAAAACCCAATTTTAGGTGATATGCTGACGCCATGCCCCCATCCCCCCCCCCCCCCCGCCTGAGTAACACAGGCAATGCAGCCAGCTCGGCAGTGGGACGGTTTTAAAGGGAAAAATGTTTTTGCACTGCCAAAGTCACGACCCGCTGCAGGTTTGAGATCGCCAAATGGCACATCACTGGCTTTCAGCTCAGGCCCATGTCCTACTGTCAGATAGACTGGGCGCAGGAGCGCACACAGCTATACAGAAGTCAGGGATGTAGTGCCGGCGATTGCAGCATTGCTGGAGCCTCTAGGAAAAGAGAGTTTAGCGGTGACCATGGGGGGGGATATCCTGCTATGGGACAGTCTGTCACGGGTCTTCCAACTTAGTTGGATGCAGCTAGCCAACTAAAGACTGAAACAGCAGACATATGGGGCTACCTTTCTCTAAATGATGCTAAGTGAGCACCAATATGATAAATAAGGTAGAGGAGCAACAATCCTCAAGTTACACACCCCTGTCCAACGAAGATCCAGACAGCACCATCCCGGCCTAGTGACCCTGGCCCACGGTCGCCTTGCTGCCTCCTTGCTGACTCCCAACAGCGACTGGTCACACCCAATCTATTCATTTCAATGGAGCCCAAGGCATGCCCCCTTAAAGCAGACCAAAACCCACCAAACTTTTGAAATACATTTGGCCAAAGCCTGTGCCAATACTCCCCTATTAGGATGTAGAACTAGCTTTTCGAATTGTCCTGGAACACAGATTTTTTTTTTGCTGTCCGTCCGTGTTATAAGGCAGGCTATCAGTCATTGCTTAGGTGTGGCAATGACATCATTGCCACACACAACAATAGAAATAAATGAAGGAGGCGGAGCTTTACAGCTAAAACAGGCGCCATTATCTGGGATTAGAGTGAAGCAGAAGTGGTGAAAATTTGCAAAAGGTGCTCTTCATGAGAGGAGCAATTCAGGGAATGCTAGTTAAAAATCTGGGTTTTGGTCCGCTTTAAGTGCAGTGAATAGAGCGGCCAGACAATCACTGTAACTGATATACTGGTATCAGGTGAATTAGCTGCACGGGACTATAGGCAAGTTTGTTATTTCGGATATATTATTGCTAGCAGAGTATGACATGATCTATCATGCCCTAACCTTGAACTGTAAATTAAAAAGGACCTTACCCCTTCTGTGCCACAAAGCTAACCAACCCCCTCCCACCGCTGACAAGCCTGGTGATAAAGAGAAAGGTAAGTATTTTATTCCTGCAGCGAGGTGTGCTTGATTAGTGTGCCACGGATCTGGACTCTCCCTGAAACAAGTTCTTAAAGTCTTAAAGTTTACAAAGAATATATGCTGTGGCTCCAGGCAGACACACTCAACCCTACAAGCAGTTCTAGATTGTCATGGCCCAGCAGGTATGTAAAGGGGAATTCCAGTTTGTCCCTACAACCCCCCCTCCACAATGATGAGACAGGACAGGGAGTTAAAATAAATAAAATGCCTGACCTGGATCTAGTGCCCTTTCCCCGGCCATTTCAGCACTGGACAATCTGCACAGAGTAGCATCCCTCCGCTCTGTGTGCATGTCAGGCTATTCACTTAAATGGGAGGAGGGACACGTGCACAGAGAGGGGATGCCACTCCCTGTGTAACCTCTGTATGGTTGCCGTCCTTAGTGCCGGTGATAGTGCTGAATTTTCATGATAGGAAATGTGTTAAATCCCCCCCCCCCCCCATTCATATCTCAGCGCTGAGGGAGGGAGGACAGGGAGGGAAGGGAGGACAGGGAGGGAAGGGAGGGAGGGAGGACAAGGAGGGAAGGGAGGACAGGGAGGGAAGGGAAGGGAGGACAGGGAGGGAGGGAGGACAAGGAGGGAGGGAGGACAGGGAGGGAAGGGAAGGGAGGGAAGGGAGGACAGGGAGGGAGGGAGGACAAGGAGGGAGGACAGGGAGGGAAGGGAGGGAGGACAAGGAGGGAGGACAGGGAGGGAGGACAAGGAGGGAGGACAGGGAGGGAGGACAGGGAGGGAGGACAGGGAGGGAGGACAGGGAGGGAACGAGGGAGGACAGGGAGGGGGATAGACTGGACTTACACTTCAGATTGATGTAGTACATTTATATACAGTATCGAGGTAATGGATGGTTTCCTACTGAAGCAGTCATCTCTGCATTAAAAAATTGTGGTGTGCTAGGATAAGCATATAGAATTCAATCCACCCAAGCACATAGTTTTGATAAACATGGGCGCGGGCACTTAATGACTGCTCAGAGCAATCTTAGTTTGACGTTGACATAAATAGTTTGCTATGCTGACAATGAATCTGCTGAGCTTCGAGTTTGCTTTGCTGAAGGACACAGACCAACTAATCTACTGAGAAAATATACAGAAATCTATGCTGTATCATGTGATGGTATTTCTATCCTGTTTCTCACGCTGGGTGTACATCAGGCATGATGTGGCCCTTGATCTGCTGTGGGGAAAGTCGGGGTAAATAAAACTGGTATGTAAAGGTAGTAAAACAGGAGTTTTACAGCACAATAATGATGAGAGGTTGCACGGAGAGTGATATAGGGGGGAGTGCATTGGCAATTTGTTTTTATCTTGTTTTTTTATAAGGTGGTAGCTGGCCATTGTATGCTTCTGCAAACATTCTTCCTTTGTATTTAACCCATCCCTGCAGCGAGTGTACACATGCCCGGAGCAGTGGGCTGCCCTAAATAGTAGTTGGGGGTTAGGCACCTCATGACCACTTCTGTCATGTTGCATGGCCTGAAATCGAAACCTGCCACCCTCCGGTCACAAGGCAGCTTCTTTCCTCTGGGCCACTACTGCCCCTTAAAGGGCCACTCCAATGCTCTGAAACCTCTTGGTTACAGAGAGCGGCGCTCCCGATGCCCCACGTGCTGACCCGCCCGTTGTTCAAAGAGCACTGCCCATTCATTGTAGGCCCATTCCTCCACTGCAATGAATGGACGGCGTGGCGCGATCCATTGGAAGTGCACCCCCCACCGCTGCTCCCCGAAATCGGGAGGTTTCCGAGTAGTAGACAAGACTGCCACTGTTGCGTGGACGTGAAGGTGAGTGTCTGTTTATTTTGTTGGGGGGATTTAGTAACCCTTTAATAGAGGTGACTGCAAGGAACATGTACATCGCCACCCCTGGGTGAATTTACTGGCACAATATTAGGTTTTTCTATAATTGTATGCTTTGCATTAGGATGGGTTGAGTTTTAGGAACAAGGTTAACATTTGGGACTGATGGAGGGAGGACTATAAAATGATGGATTCATATACTTGGAGAGGTAAGACAATCAGCATATGTATTGGTAGCATGTAGGTATTGGTATGGTATCCTGAATGTTGTAGAAAATCTTCATTATGCTACTCAAAATAACATTCTGAACCTATTAATTGTGCCCCACGCTCTTTAAAAAGTTGAGTACTCCTGGACTTGTGATTTAAACCCGTTGCTGCCAGAAAGTGGCCACTTCTTGTCAGCGATAAGCTTGTCTAAAAAAGACATCTTTCTCACTGTGGCTACTTGCCAACCAGTATTCTCTGTCTTAGCACCGTGGCTCCTCCAGTTGATGTCAAAGATATATTCCCAGTGGTGATGTAAGTAAAGAAATTAATTTTTGTTAATCAAAGTATTTAACCTTTGATTACAGTTGATTATAATTGAAATCACCTAAGTGTAATTAATGAAATTGCTTAATAAAGCTTCTCTAAAACTGTATCTGAAACTGTGATGTATATCTGTTGCCCAGTTGGCAATACAACAGCGCAGTGATATTTAAGGTGCACAGGCGATCGCCCCCTCTGTAAGCCTCAATAAGCATACATTGTATGGCACAATCTATACAACTTCTTACCCCTCTCTTCAGTCTCCATTCTTTTTTCCTTTTCTTCAGCTCTTCTTCTCACTTCTGATAGAGCATCAATACTATCTTGGATCTGCTTTCTCTCTCTGGTCACCCATCGTTCTCTCTCCTCATTCTCAGCTTCTCTTCCCCCTCTTGCCCAGGCCTCTGCGCACGCTCTGCAGATACATATAGTTATGTTTTTCTTGTGTGCTGCACATGATCCATAGTGCAAACTAGAAGGTCACAATGGTTTGAAGGTTTGAATGTTAAAGCACACCAAACCACAATCTCTCCTCATGCTGAACACACAGAGCAAGCAAGTCATGAAGGGAACCCAGAAGAAAGAGTGTGTAGGCCGACCTTGCTCTTTCACTAGATGTTCTCACTGCGGGGCATCCCAAGTTGGGATTCTCCCTAGAGACCTTTTTAGACCTTTGATCCAAATTCAAGTGTGTTCATTGTTTTTTGATTTGCGAACAAAAAAAACCCAGATTTAATTACCACCCACATCGGCAACAGAAAGTGACAAATTTAGGCCTTGATTCGGTAAACATGCATTAAAATTTAATTTTCATGAAAATTAGGTTTATTTCAAAAGAAGGCTCGAGATTTCACTAGAGTAATGTGACAATTAAAACTTAAGTATAAAACTTGTAGCCAAGCTCCTGGATTTTATTTATTCATTAGAGGTGGTCCTAGCTCTGCCTCTCTTGCTTAAAGTGGACCAACACCCAGGATTTTGACTATCCCCGCTGTGTGAAACCCCCCAGAAAGCCCCAAAAACTCACCTCTCCCCGCTCCCACGTGACCGCTGCTGCCAATCCCCGCCGACGGACAAGCGGGAGGCAGTGACGGACAAGAGAGCACGCCCGCCGCCGCCTCCTGCGTGTCACTCTTACAGGGCGCGCGCCGGCCATTCACAAACGGCCGGCGCTCATGCGCGTCCTGCTAGAGGGACGCGCGGGAGGCGGTGGCGGGCGCCGCCGGATCGAAGAGCAGGTAGGGATTTAGGGGTTTCTGGGGGGTTTCACACAGCAGTCAGGGGACTGATCGGTCCGGGAATCTTATAGATTCCCGGGCCGATCAGTGGAGGGTGTTGGTCCACTGTATTGGACACACCAAAGCTTGTGCGTGCAAGGGAGCTACTCCCTGCTTTGTTTGTCTGTCTTTTTTCCAATTCTTAGGATCACACCACCAAAATGCAGCCTATTAAAATAAATCACATAAGTGCACTGCATGAAGCGTTTTGCCCACCGTGCAAAGTGCATGTAAGGCTATATTCACCCTCACCATCGCCGATGGTCCTGCACTGCTGTCCTGGCCTCCGTCCTCTGGTGTCCGGACTGGCACAGCTTCTAGGGAGCCTTCAGTCCTCTGTCCCAGCAAGAACTAGTGGAAGGCCCCCAAAAGGTGGCTGCAGCTGTGTCTGACCAGAGGTGGATGCAGGTCCTGCCCCCTGCGGTCACAGCTATGGGAGCCGGAACTCCTTCCACTGCCACCAACCCTTCACTTTCACCACTGCTTAAGGTGTCCGTGCCAGGGAACTGAATGAAGAATGGGACGGTGCAGGGTGGCATGTACATGCTGCCGCTGCTCTGCACAGCAGGATGCAGCACACAAAGGCAATGGAAGCACATAATGTGAAAGGAGCCTTAGAGTTTTTCCCAAGTAGTAAAAATACTCCTCCCATCATCTTGGAGGAGAATTTTTGGTCACGGAGGACTACACAATTTGCGGGAATTAAATTAAACAATAAAGAGGTATAGATACATGTTAGATACAAGCTATTTAAAGTGGACCAAAACCCAGGATCTTGACTATCCTGGGTTTTGGTCCTTTCCACAGGGGCACTCTGATCGGGGGTGCCCCCAGATCGCCGCAGCCAACTCACCTCTTCCCCGTCCCATGGCGTGCCCCCACCACTGTCACATCTGCAGTGACAAACCAAAGCAGATGGGTAGTGTCAGGTCCCTGTGGCAGTCGCACTGGACTGACCTCTCTTCCCGAAAAATCACCCTGCACGCAGCAGCTTCGGAGGTGAATGGGTGGCGCTGCTATTATAGGCTTTGTGGTAATGATGGGAGGCAACATAACAAACATATACATACTTTCAAAGTATCCCTCATATGGATGGACTGTCCATCTTTTGAGCCCATCTCCCCCGTTCCTTGTTGTTCTGCATGTTACACCTCAGAGGGACAAACCTGCAGCAATAAATGATTCATTTGCCTATTCAAAGTGTTTATATTGTTGTAACTGTTACAGCCTATCTCCTATCCATCCCTCAATGAGGGGGTGTGGCTTCATTTAAAAAAATGTCCCTGTTTCCCACCAAGAAAAGTTGGAAGGTATACTCATATATGCACTTACAGCCTAAATGTCTTAATTTTGTTGAATTACTCAGTTTTGTAGATCATGCTCATGAGATATTTGAAGGAAAGTTTACTGCATCAAGGTTTTAGTTCTAGTAATTTAGGTAAAAAAAAAAAAAAAAAAAGACACATATCCAAGTTCAACCTCTATTCTGTGGAGCTAAAGAAAAAACACAGCAAGTCTGTTGATTCTACCTATTACTACTGACAAGTAGAGTATATGCTGCAGCTGTTATACCTTTCCTTTGGAAACACCGGTCTATCATCCAGATAGGTCAATTCTTTCAGCCGTACGGTCACAGTCTTCCTGTAATTGGGAATCTTCCTTATCAATTCATTCCCCCCAAGATTTAGAACACGCTAATGTAGAGACATAAAGGTAGGTTACACTTACAAAACACATTGTTCCTATGCATGTAATTAGCAAGTTCTTCCTCCTAGTGGGGGCATCCTGTTGTGTATCCCCTGAGATCAGCAAAAAAAACTCGCCTTTTCCTCCTTCCTACTGCACAGCCAATCAGCAGCTCATGTTCCATATTTGGATCTCAGAGTGGCAAAGAAAGTGGAATTGAGCATATGCCGCGGTTCACATTTCCACTTACCTCTAGCTGTAAGAATGCCTGACCCAGCCAGCCCTTCAGGAATGCCTAGCATACATGCCCCAGCTAAGAGTTCCAGCGGGGATGCAGCTGCGGGCCAGAGATGCGGTGTGGGATCACCAGCAAGGTGACTGTACCAGGCCATCCCAGAGTTTCCCTACAGCTTGCAGCACCTGTGACAAAAACACCGGACTAGCGCTGCCCCAGTATGCGGTGTTGGCGTGCTGTCTGCTGGGAGCACCAGATACCAGGTTCTAAGTTGTCAGTGCATTGTTAACCCCCGATGCCCCGGGGGAAAACAGGTTGCTGACATCTTAGCTCTGCCATTTGGAACCTACAGCCCCCAGAGCGTCAACACTGCATACTGCTGTAGCCCTCGGGAATGGACCTCAATGGGGCCCCGCTGTCGCACACCCAAGCTTCAGACTACACCAACACTGCTTAGAACTCCAAACAGACCATAGACCTGATTTGGAATGCCCCCGTGTCTGTGAACCCCCAGGATCATCCAAAGTCTTAATACGATCCCCACTCCCATGGCACATGTTCTACTCCAATCAGTATTTATTGCTGTGCATATTATTTCACGGAAAACCGTACTGAGAGAATGGACCTTTGGGCACCTCCCCCCTGACCCGCGCTGCAAAATTATGTACAATCCCGAGGGTTTCACCCAGTGGGGCTCTCTAAATCGCGATAGCGATTTTTTGGAGGGCCCACTATGACTTCTGCTGTGGGGCCCTGTGAAACCTATGTAATCCCCCTGGAAGTATTTAATACATACTGCAATCTAATTATTTAGCTGAGCGATGCAGCTGTCTTGGTGGTGGCCTGGTTATAGAAAAAAAAAATAGGGCTATCAACCACCAAGGCCACTCACACCCGGCCCTCGAGAAGTGCTGGGTGACGTGCAAACGCAGACTGGCGGCATCCCTGGCTTTCATCTTGGGCGCATTCAGATAGGCTGGGCAGGGGGGCGCACACAGCTACAGGGAATCCAGAGATGCTGGGTGGTCAACATGTGACAGGAGTGACCAGGAAAGGCGAGTTTACCGGCGACCCCAGGGTTTCACACATCTGCTAAAGGATGCCCCAAAAGATTCCAGGGCTGGCCTCTGAGGGTTTTGATTCGCTTTAAGTAATACCCAGTTTTCCCAAAAATAAGACAGGTCTTATATTAATCTATTGCTCTGAAAAAGGCAAGTAGGGCTTATCTTAATATGAATACAAATCAGTCACCACCCCATGAGTTAAAATTTGTGCCTTAATAAGGGAAAACATCCTACATCATACTGATACTACGCATCAGTATATGTCAGCCCCATCAGTGCGATGCAAGTTTGTAGGAGTAATTCGAAACCAGCATCTACCTCGAGCATAGGAGCGGACAAGAGGTGTGGTTCCAGTAAGGGTGGCCAATCACCAGTGAGATCACTCCCTTCTTCTAACCACCTCTGCCCTGCCCCTGGAGCTCAGCGTTGTATGAAAGAAGTCTGGTTGACAGCCCTCACCTCTCCCGTTGCTTCAGGTGCTGTACACAGCCACACCCCCCGCTCTATGCATGCTACCGCCCCCCCCATTGAATTGAATGGGCCAGCGGGAGCAGGCACGGCAACCGCCACAGCTGCACCCATTCCTCCGCAGCAGCCGGCAAAGATGAGGGGAGCACAGCCAACACCATCCCTCTGTGACTAGGGTTTATTTATTTTTCGGGGTAGGCTGGTACCCTGTGAAAGTGCAGAAAAATCACACTAGGGCTTAATTTCAGGGAAACACATAAAAAATAAAGAATTTGATTATCAGTAGCATTATTCTGATGCCCTGAACTGGGCGTTGCTGTATAAATTCGATGTAACATATAGATACTCGGCATAGATTGCTGTATTCAGGTTTCCTAATATTGGATTGTTGGCGGTTTCTCGGGGGTTATTGTGAAGACAAGTATAGTATGCGATTGCTACGTACCAAGTTTGGCATTTTTTCAAGAATATCAATGACTGCAGGATCATCCAGTTTATTATGGGATAGATCGAGGACATTAATACTGCGGCATTCCTGAAGGTGAGCCACATCTTCCACAGTGTGTAATCGGTTGTGTGCGATCTGCAGAGTTGATAAAACGGGAAGGCAAGCTGGGACACAAACACAGTTTATTTATTTATTTTTTAATCAGATTCAGTCCAAATATTCTATCAAATACTGTGAGGACAGTGTTCAAAACGGTCATCATTTAGTAGATTATTATAATCAGTATATTAAACTCTACCAATTCTGGCAATTTATTCTGCTGTGCAGCTAAATAAAGCTGTTGTTGATTTCTTAAAGCGGGCCAACACCCATTTTCTACCAAATGGACCACATTGGGACAGGCTGAGGGGCATCACGCCAGGGGATCACATTGCGGGCGACTGAAACCAGGGATTATGCACATGCGGTGTTGAACCGCTTTAATTTGATAGCGCCCTTTCTATTCCCAGTAACAGAATCTATTTAAGGTTGAGGTGAACCAGAGAATGAAATCCCTGTCAGCCATCCATACTACCATATGCAGCATGACATAATCTACCTTAATGCAACAATCCCAAATCCTTTAAAGTGGTTGACCACGCAGATTAAAAAAAACAAAAAGGGTACTTACTTTTTGTCTCCTGCAGCTGATCGGTCTAACACTGGCGGTCAGCAACTCACCTCAGAGATCAGGTGAGATGCTGACCACCGGAGCTGGACCAACCATCTGCAGGAGAAAAAAAGGGAAGTGTTTTTTTTTTTATACATGGGTGGTGAATCACACCACAGAAACCACTCCAAGGAAGTTCTGTAAACAAGGAGCATTTATGGAAAATGTTTAAATCTATTTATGTATGTATAAACAATTGCATTTGACCAGTCACAAGCCCAGACACTGGTCAGCCCACATTCCGTTCTCCCACCCTAAAAAAAAAAAAACAACAGTTTTTTCCAGTCAGTTTGGGAGGGCAGACCCTGAGAATATTCAAATCCAGTTTCATTGGCTGGGAAATTCCAATACTTGCCCACCTGAGAGTCCAGCAAGACAGGTCCACAAGTTTCAGGCTAGTGAAACAGGCAGGGCAAGTCTGGACATCAAAGTGATATCGGGGTATAAGGAAGAAGAGGGAGAGCTTTAGAGAGGGAGGAGCCCGGGAGGAGCCCGGGGGGGCGGAGAAAGGAGACAAAAGGCTGCCACCTGAAAGGTCTGCTTGTGGGTTCCCAGGTCAGGAAGGTAATTGTATGAGTTGCTGGTCAGGTAATGCTATTAAATTTGCCTTAATCATTGTATATGTTTATGCCGGATCATAGCGTGTGGTATCATATTGTTTTGTAAGACTGGGTTGCATCTTGTGTTATTTTACCAACAATATATCTCTTTATTTACCATTTGTCTTAGTGTACTTCAATTTACTGGATGTCTAAAGATCCTACAGTCTTTTGCGTGTATCCAATGCGTTACCATTGGCAAGTTATTAATAATATTTATATACTTGTTTACCTATATTAGTCCAGCCGGGCAGGAGATATATATAAATATATAATTTTTTTTCTTTAATATTTTAGTTATTACATTGTTTAGAGTAATAAATTGTTTACATATATTGGATGAGCCATTCAGGAGTAAAATAGTTTACAGTAATTTGGGAGCCAGGTAAGAAGATATTGATATTAAATTGTTTACAGTTCCATTAGACCTTGAGTCTTATAACGACGACTGCTGACCCATTAGTAATAAAGAAGTGTTAACATGGACACACATTGCCCTGTTTCAAAGAGATTATTTGGTGCAATAAGAAATGCTAGGCGATGGGCTGTCATTTTTTTTTCATCTGTGACACTTCTCTGCCTTTAAGCTGATAAATCTGTTACTTCTACTGCAGGGGAAACTTGTTACATTTAGATACATCTGGTAGTTTCTCATAGATATGTATCTGAATGTAACAAGTTTTCCCTGCAGTAGAAGTAACAGATTATCTGCTGAAAGGCAGAGAAATGTCACTGATGAAAATAAATGACAGCCCATCCCCAGAGCAGCAGCAAACAATATTTGTCCTTTAAAGTGGAACAAAACCGCTATTTTGACTTTCCGTTTTGTTCAGTGTCCCCACTGTGTGAAACCCCCCAGAAAGACTCACCTCTTCCCGATCCAAGGGCGCAAGCGCAGCCTGTTGTCCAATCTGAGCTGTTCAATGTGGAGCGAGAGCGGGGCATCCCCTGCCGTCCCATCTGAATTGCCGGAGTGGGAACGCGCACACAGCCCAAAGATGCAGAACATGCGCCTGCTCTCGCTCCCTATAGTAAACAATCAGAGCCATTTTCTGAATCACATAGGCATGACGAATGGTTCTGAGCTCATGCACGGGTCACTGGACTGGGGAAAGGTGAGCATTTACCTGCTATCTGGGGGGTTTCAAGCAGCGAGGCATCCCAATTAAGCATGCCCCAGGGGAAGGCCAGTGGATGGCCCTGCAATCTGTTAGCCCCAAGGGTTTTTGTTCGGCATTAAAGTGCTTTGAAAGCTTGCCTTTCCAATCTATTGAGTTAGCATGGCATTCATTTAACCTTGGATTTCAAGACCAACATGACAATCAGTTTTTCCTGCTACTTGCGGTTCAGCTACTTACACAGGTTTTCTATTGTCGTAATGTAGTTATTTGAAAGGTTGAGCGAATCAAGTTTTTGCATGTGTTCAAGATTTTCAATTTTACTAATGAGATTCTGATGCAGGAAGAGACATCGCAGCTCTGTTTGAGAATCTAGATTCTCGATTCTCTCCAGACCGTTACATTCCAGCCAAAGACATTTCAAGTCTGTGTACTCCTCCAAATTTTCAATACGCATAAATCCTTAAAAAAAAAAAAAAATGTTAAAATAAAGACCCTGAAAGAAAAGACAATTTAAGTGTACTCACCTTAGACTAACATTCCTGGGATATTCCCCAACTGCCTCCCTGAGAGCCAACAACCAAAAAAAAATAAAAATAAAAAAAAACATACACTATGGTGTCTTTGCGGTTGGTGCCCAGTCGAATTTGTGCACGTTTTTTGGAGCGCCAAGTCAAGTTTGGGCTTTCGTCTGATTCATGGTCGTCAAAATAGGATATGCATTTGTTTTTGCGCACTAGCGTTCATCAATGTGCCAATTTGCACCTGAAATTTTCCACTTGCGCCATTTTGTCACACCAAACTGTCTCCGGCGCCTAATTTATGGTTTAGAGGCCAGAAAAGAGTGCGCAAAAGTGGCAATTTGAAGAGTAAATTTCCTTCAGCAAATAGGTGGAGGAAACTGTTGATTCCAATGAGTAACAGGCTTATTTCACTCTTAAAACACAAGCATTAATATGCCAACCAAATGGAAGGGAGGTTAAAGAGAGCATTTGAAACAAAACATTGGGCAAAAAAATGTTAAGGCTTAACTGGAATCAGAATAACCCCCTCCCTAAAAAAAACACCCCAAGGAAAATGGAGAACACAGGTTCTCCAGAGAATTCACTCCAAAATGGAAGAAAGAGCTTTGCCGAAAACACAGAAGCTTGAGAGATCAAATAGCTATGGAGAAACAGTAAAGGAAAGGGGAGAAACATGGGAAACCATCGGGAGCCGTTAAGAGCTTAGCCAGCCAAATGTGCATGGAGCAGGGCCATTTGTGCATCAAAACAGCAGATTTTCCTTGCGGTGCAAGAGGCAATTTTCACTACAACCGTGCGCTTGCCATTCAGTGCTATTCGCACGTGCGCCCCTAACCATGAATCATGCGCCTAGGCGCATGTGGAGTTGTTTGCGCTCCGCTTGAGCGTGTTTGCAAACCAACCACGATTTGACCCTTATGTGTTATTTTTTTTTTTTATTTTGAGAGTGGCTATCATAACTCTCCATGCAGGTGATCATTGAGGAATGGAAGGGCACTCAAAAGGTGGGGGACATATAAATAGAAAAGGGTATGACCAAAAAACACCCAGGGGGTCAAATTGACCATAAGGGATCGCATTGGGCTGCAGGCACCTGCAGGGACTAAAAAATACACTTTCGGCAGCTGCAATAGGAAGCTCTGCAGCTGGTTCTGTATTATCCAGCTCCTCTCTGGTGAGCATGTTTCAATGATTTTGGTGGTGGTGGGGGGGGGAGGGGGGTGTTAGGACTGCAATTCTCTATTCACAGTGTAAGTCTGCTTTAACATTGTTCTACAAGTAAACTCTATACAAAATAAAGCAAATTATTATAGTTAGTTTAGTTTAGTTTGGTGGTTTATTAAATTACATACCTTTATAATGCAGATAAAGCGTGTCATTTAAGTATGGAGTTATGTAAAGTTTATGCTGCTTGCATAAGTCTCGAAGGTACTTTTTGGTTAACCTAGGATAGAAATTGGCAGAAAAAAAGTTAATATGTTCATCTTGCACTATATTATCTTTAAAGAATACCCTTTAAAGTGGACCAAAGCCCAGGATTTTGACTGTCAGAGAAAGCGTACCACGTGATCACGATAATACAGCATATAGGATGATGCAACACGCTTTCCTAACCCTAATCCATTAGCCAGCCCAAAAGTCTAAAGTTCTAGCCATGGATGCACTTGTTTCAGTTAAGGCAAAAAGACAGCTCAAGTTGAATATATATTTTAATGCGATAGGAGCACTAGGCAGATATTAGAAGCATTTCATATGGTGGAATTAAGTACCAGTTCTGAGAAGTGGGATACAGATTATAAGCAGAGATACAACAAAATGCTAGGTTACCTTAAACGCGTTTAGATGACTTGTTAGCCAGAGTGGTCTCCGGGGCATAAAGCAGCCTGCTGGACACTGGAACCATTCCTTACACTTGTAGGTAACCCTCGGGAAGATGGAACAGTTTGCCCTAATTTGGGGTCTAGTACTTAACACCCAGATAGACACTCACATCGCCCCTCTGGGAGTGTCTAGCTCCTCCTCTGCTGGGGAGCCAGTGTATAATCTGTAAACGTTATTTTGGGCATCACTTTTAAACTGAGCCCGTTTCTAATTTCAAACTAGTGGGCTAGTCGTGCAGCATCTTTTGGGTCCAAGAACCAGGAGGTAGGGTGGATCAGAGCCAGAGATCTCCATTTTACCATGTTCTGGGCTCCATATCGCAATTAAAAAACTAAGCCTGGGTGGTATGCTTTTTTTGGGTACATTCAGATTATGTATCTGTCTTGGTGCTGTGACCAGTTATGGTCAATTTTGTTTCGGCACCAGCAGAATCTTGGAATTGTGCAGGAAGGAGGCGGTTCTCTGCATGGGGTTGTTTAGAGCTCGAGACTCCATCTCAGGCTAGAGGTGTGAAAGGCACAAGGATTTTCTTTTGAAGCCAGGCCCTGCAGGATGCAAGGCTTGCACGCATCCTGGAAGCAGTCCTGGGTGCAAATGATCACCTATTCTAGCAGATGGCTTTGACAAAGGGACATTTTGTTAGGAGGGGTCTCAGGATGAAAAGAGCCAAACATCAGGAATTAAAATAACATATAATATTTGCCTAATTTCTGACAGTATCTCTAGGTGGGTTGCTCCGCTGTCTGAAACTCCCAAGTTGCCCATTAAAGCTCATCTTTCCACGCAGCCGATCATCACATGCAGCCAATCGTGGCATTCAGCTCCATTCTTCATTGTCAGCTAAGCTGAGCCTGCAAACAGCCACATCACCGCTAGGCATTCACAAATTCCTTGCTCGGGTGTGCATCTGGCTAAGGGTATAGGGTAGTGCATGCGCCGTTAGATTTTGCTGCTCTAGATTCTCCGGCCTGTCCTGTGGTGGCTTTGGATGCAGGTTTGCAAAAACCAAAAAAGGCTTGCCCAGGTGCGGGGGACCCCCACTGCCTCCAATTGTTGCTGGCCCCATGGCCTATCAGACCAAAGACTGAAAAGCCTCCTGGACCAGACCTTAACCCCAAGGTTGGTGGAGGCCCCCTTTGCAGGGCAAGTGATGGAGGACCTGGGGCGCACACCCCCCTCATAATCCAGCCCTGAGAACATCGCTGACTAGGTAAAGCGAACTTTCAGACAGTTTTACAGTAGCAAGCCTTGGGGACCCCCAGACATTTGAGATGCCCATTCACTATAAATTTACTAGAAATCCAGTGCCTGAAATCAGTTACTATCTCGTCCATGTTTCTGTGCCACATTTAAGCCCACAGGTGACAGCCAATGGCCAGCAGTGTTGGTATGAGCACAGTGAACAGTTTTGGTCACCAGCAGTGATGAGAACTAATTGCAGTATGCCCCCTAAAGGCGCTCAACAGCGGGGGTGGGGGGGGGGGCACTTTTCTGGTCCCTTCCTTCTCTCGACCCTCCACCCTCTCCTTCAGATTCATCACATTGCTGTCAGCGCAGAAGAGAGCTGATTATTATGCAGCACTTTAAGTTTCCCCTCTTGAATCTTCGCCAATCCTTTCACATATTTAAAGTTACTGTACAGACATAAACATAAAAACATGTCTATACTTATCTTTAGGTCTCTGCAGCTCCTCTGTGCAGTACTGGCATATTCATATTTACCAATGAGGGGCAATGAGCAATTCCATTCTCCAACACTGAGCGGATATGTTGGAATCTATTAAGAAGGCTTTATACCCCGACCACACCTTCTCCATTTATTGCAATGCTGTGAACAGATTGAGCAGGCGTGTGTGTGGTGTAAACAGGGAAACGAGGAATGTGAAGAATGTCTTGTTGAAGGGGATGTCTCCAGAATGGCACATAGTATTTTAGCTGTGTCCTCACCAGAACTCTAATCAGCGGCATCACAGCCTCTCTCTTTCTACTGGTGATGTCTCAAGCTATGCATCGGAGCATCCCGCTTTCTTTCCCCACTGCCTGGCTACACTGTCCACTCATCTTGCAGCTTTCAGTAATCAGTACCCCTGAATCTCTTTCTTCCGAAGTCCTGGCGTACGCACTACTGCCTATACAATAATCGGAAATTCGTTCCACCCAAGTGCTGGATTACACATTTAAATAAAATAATGAATGTAATTGGTTAGCTTTGCCAGTTTCTGTAATAGGTTTTCCTTGCACTACTCTTGATAAACACAGTGAGATAGGGTGCAGTTGGATTACCTAGGACCAGCATCTTTGTCCTTCTCCTTCTTGGTGTTTGCCATTGTTTTTCCAGGAGGCCGATCACTATTCTCTCTACAGCCAGGATTGGTAGCTTGAAAGAAAATAACATATGAGAAATCATTAGGCGTTGGGCACTGAGGTTTATAGAATAGTGTTCTGTAGCTGCCCTGTGCCATACAAAGCAGCTACCACCAACAGTACCCTGAAAGTGACTGTGGCTGTCAGAACAGAAAGTGATGCAAAATCTCAATTAACCAGTTTAGGCAAAACCATCTAAATTGCTAAAATACATAACATAAAATATAACTAAAGTAATCTATATTCCCTCCAAACATAAGGAGGGAGGAAATAAAGGGTCAGCGGCATAAACAGAGTTGGGAGTCACACGCTGGTACAGTGGTGGTGATGGGTGACTACCCAGGAATCGACTGGAGACATTGTTCTGCTTCTACTATAAGGGGGAGAGAGTTCCTCAGCTTCCTACAAGATAACTATTTGAATCAGTTCGTGGAGGCACCTGCTAGGGGTGATGCTCTTTTGGATATGGTAATATCAAATGATGGTGACCTGATAGGGACGGTAACAGTCATTGAAAATCTTGGTAACTGTGACCACAATATAGTAGTATAGTATTTAACAAACTGTAAGAAAGATTTTCTGCCTGGAAGGGCAAAAACACTGGATTTTAGGAAGCCCAACTTCCCCAGGCTCAAAGCTGCACTCCAGGACAGAGACAGGGAGGATCTGTTGAGGAATAAGGATACAGATGCCAAATGAGTGTGCTTTAAATAAATTGTGAGTACCAATGTTGCAAAAGGTATTCCTATGGGTAACAAATATAAGCAGCTAAAATTAAACCCCTCATGACTGACACCTGCAATTAAAAGGTCAATAAAGCACAAAAAAAGGGCGTTTAAAAATTACAAGTCTCAGCTCTCAGCTGTAACCCTTAAAAAGTCTAAATTAGTAAATAAAGCATGTAAGAAAGAATTAATGTTGGCAAAGCACAAAATGAAAGATGCGGCCAAAGATAGCAAACCCTAAAAGTATTTTCAAACTATATAAATTCAAAGAAAATGAAATCGGAACAGGTAGGTTCCCTAATTAATGATAATGGGGAAATGGTCACTGGGGATGAAGAGAAGGCAGAGCTGTTAAATTGATTCTTTAGAGCTGTGTACACAAGAGAAGAGCAAGGAGCCAACACAGGAGATGCCACTGATAGCAATAGCCCAAGTATAATCCTCAACATGGTAAACATAGATATTGCCCAAGAAAGACTAAATGATTTAAATGTGAATAAGTCTGCAGAACCAGGTGGACTTCACCCAAGAGTTCACCCAAGAGCTCAGCTTAGTTATATCATCACCCCTGTTCTTGATCTTTAAAGACCCACTAACAACTGATATAGTGCCAAGAGATTGGCGCAAGGCAAATGAGGTGCCAATATTTTAAAAGGGCTCTACGTCTTCTCTGGGCAATTACAGACCTGTAAGTTTAACACCCATTGTGGGAAAATTGCTTGAGGGGCTATTAAGGGACTATATACACGAATATGTAACTATCCATAATATTATAAGTGACAAACAGCATGGTTTTACTAAGGATAGAAGCTGTCAGACTACACTGATTGGCTTCTATGAGGAGGTGATTAGAAGCCTGGACAGAGGGGTGGTTGTGGATATAGTTTTTATGGATTTTGCACAATACAGTTTGTAACTGAATTGAAAGAGACTTTATGTCTCCGCCCATAGGTTGGAACACATGACCATCAGAATGATTAAAACTTTGGCTCCTCCTTTTATAAAGATCTAAAAAATACAAAGACATACCAGAACACTACTAGTAATTAAAAATGAAATATTTTCAATGATATCCTGAGGGAGGGAAACCTGTATACTGCCCGTTCAGATGTTTAAAAAAGAAGAAGAGGTAACTAACTTAAGTCTTCTCAAAACATCCTCTGCGCAGCATACTCCTGAGAAGATAAGCGAGATCTACCTCTACTGGATGGGAAAGGCTGCCCGAAGCCCACTCCTGACAAAAGAGCATTTCTCCAATCCTAGGTTTGGCTAAAGTATTACAGAACACATGCTCTGACATCCAAGGACTTATCCATAGAAGGATCTTTACTGTCCGCTGGAAGAACAATCTGATCAAAGTCAGAAGATATTTTTGGAAGGTAGCAGTGGTCCACTCTTAATACCACCCGATCCTGAAAAAGCTGAAGAAATGGGTGATGGCAGGACAATGCTTGGATATCACAGATTGCCAATAATTTCCAATAAAAATAGTACCTTCCATGTGAGGAATTTAATAGGTGAATCCAGAACTGGAGGAACCTTCATTGCTGTCAGGATCCCATTGAGCTACCTTCATGCTGACTGGCTTAGATCGCCCATGTTTGACCAATGAAAATGATGATAGGCTCTTATGCAATAATACTAAAAGAGCTGCCAGTCATACCTTTAGAGTACTGACACTGAGACCCAAATCAACTCCCCTCTGGAAGAAATCAATACAACCGGAAGGTTAGAGGCAGGCTTACCATTCTGAGTCAATTTTCAAAGGTCTTCCAGACTTTAAACAATGCAAAGACCACCAGGCTTACTTGAATCACAGGGAGGAACAAGATCTCCACAAATACTGACAGTGGCAATGGAAGTTCTGCTTTGGGCAGAGCAGAACCTGCTTTCAGCCATTCATCTGAAGGGTTGCCTAAAGCAAGTGGCGGATTTTCTAAGTTGCTCTCCGTTGTTGGAGGCAGAATGTTCTCTGAACCAGGAGGTGTTAAATAAAATTTCTGTCCTGAGGGGAACCCTGGCATCGGATCTTTTTGCATCGGGAAGAACCACAAACTGAAAACGTTTTTACTGCTATCAATTCCCTTAGGTTTGAGGAAGACTGATTCAGCTTTTTGAACCATCTCCCTTGAGAAAGCGTCCGTTGTTATAATTTGATCTCTGGGATCTGTCCAAGACAGACCATTGACAAACCTGTCCTCGCACAGCCACCCGGTGGAAGCAAATTCCAGACCGATGGATTCCATGCGGAAATGTTTGTAACGCACTGAGATTCAGTTTCTTCAAATTTAGAATAAACCTGAATCCCCCGAAGCCTTTCTCACCAGAACAACACTCAAATAAAAGCCTGTTTCCCCCGCCAGCAAACAATTACCCCCATGTCCATGAATCTAGACTGTTCCTGATGGCCAGTCTTTCCTGTTAACTGGTAATAATCCATCCCAAAAATCCACTTTTAAAGGACCGGGAATGGTAAAATGTACTGCCAAAGATGGAGGCCAGAAGAATACCAGTTACAAGTCACATCATTGCACCAGGAGGAGAAGCCATCCAATGAAGATCCCCCCGCTTGCTTCCTATAACAACCAGAAGCAGCGTGCGAGTGCCTAGGTAACTTTTGCTGGACGGTCTCAACTGTGCGCAACAGAGCAAGGCTGGTTGGAGCGAGCCTCAACCAAGCCTTTTTCCCTCCGCTTGTCGCCAAGTCTCAAGTCGCGGAGAGCGACTCTCCCCAAAGTCCTCCACTTGCATAGCATGTTTACTTTACTGCAGCCGTCGCCGCCATGAACTCCTCTGCCCCCACCCGCCGTCTGAACAACCAAAAATGCATCTTAGGTAGAGGGGTGGAAAAAGGCCACCCCAGCTTCTCCAAATACATCATCCTTAGAAAAAGGGTAAAACAGTTTACCCCCCCCACCCCGAAATAGTTCAGGGAATGGAAAATCTGGCCAATCCCCTGGGGGTATCCCGGGTCCCTGGCAGGCTGCCTCCGGAGCAGGGAAATGGATTTGCCCTGCATCAAACCCACAATGCCGGATACTTATCTAAAACTGTCTGTTCAGGAGCTAGTGGTCTGTCTCTTACCCAAGGCAGGAACACAAAAACAACTGGAGACTGGTAGGAGAGGCCATAGTTTTATTCATTCTGTTGGTCATGTGTTCCATGACCAACAGAAGAGACATAAAGTCTCAGGAGTATGCTGTCCGGAGGATGTTTTGAGAAACCTGGCTGAAGGATCGTGTGGTTAATGATACCTACTCTGAATGGTTACCGGTGTACCCCAGGGTTCAGTGCTGGACCCACTATTATTCAACTTGTTTATAAACAACATAGAAGGTGGAATTAAATGCACTTTCTCTATTTTTTGCAGATAGCACAAAGATATGTAGCAGTTGTTCACAAGCTTCAAGCTAACTCATGCACTTAGAATGTCTGGACATCCACTTGGTAAATGAAGTTCAATGTGGAGAAATGTAAAGTCATGCACTTGGAGTCTAATAACCTGGCCACGTGTCCTCAGGGGAGTAAAGACGGGAAAGGAATGTAATTTTGCCTCTCTACAAGGCACTGTTGCGCCCTCATATGGAATATGCCATCCAGTTCTGGGCACCAGTTCATAGAAAGGACGCTATGACTATGGAAAGGGTGCAGAGGTGAGCCACCAAACTAATAAGAAGAATGAAGGATCTTAGTTATGAGGAAAGATTACAAGAATTAAATATGTTTTGTCTTGAGAGGAGACGACTGAGGGAGGACATGATTAACTTGTATAAATATATAAATGGGCAATTCAGAAAATATGGGGAAACACTATTTCAGGTAAAATACTCTCTAAAGACAAGGGGTCACTCACTTCGACTTAAAAAAAAAGAAATTCATTCGCCAGAGGTGACAATTAATTTTTACCATAAGAAATATAAATCTGTGGAATAGCCTCCCACAGAAGCTTGTTACAGCATTAACAGCTGACAGCTTCAAAAAAGGATTAGATGCTTATTTAGAAGAAAATAACATTAACAGTTACTATTAGCTGTTATCAGTAAACAAATAAATATAATAAATAAATAAAATGAAAAATAACTTCCCCCTACCGGTTCGCCCTTGGTTGAACTTGATGGACATATGTCTTTTCTAAACCGTATTAACTATGTAACTATGTGTGTACACCACTTTAAAATGGAACAAATTCCAAGAATTTGACTTTCCCAGGTTTTGTTCCGGCCCCTGGGTCATCCTGAATTGGAATGCCCCGCTGCGTGAAACCCGTTTGCCCATTTATACTCACCTGTCCAGGCTCCAAGGCACATGCATGGACTCTCGTCCAATGAGAGCTGCCTGCTGTGACAATGTCATTCAGCAGACAGCTTTCATTGACTTGAATGGGAATTGCGTGCTGCTGCATCCCATCCCAGCCATTCAGGTAAACAATGAGAGCCACCTGCCGAATGACGTAGTCACAGCAGATGGCTCTCATTGGACAAGAGCCCGTGCATGTTGGAGCAATGGAAGGTGTGTTTTTATGGGTGAACTGGGGGGGGTTCACACCGCGGCGCTTCCGGGGGAAAAACTAGTGGCCAGCTGCTGCTGGGTTTTGTTCCACTTTAAAGTGAACCAAAACCCTAGACTAGTGGTTCTCCACCTTTTTACTCCAAGTACCCCAGCAACAATAAGTTCTAAGCAAGTACCTATTAGGAGGGGGATCAGTAATAAATGTTACCAAAGTAACTAGGTTCTGGGTCTCATAGGACTTTTAGAGAGGAACAACACCTCGGATTTCCACTCCCCTGGTGTTGTTCCCGTGTGTGTATCCCCAAGGATCGCAGAGAAAACATACTTTTCCCACAGCCAGCCCAGGAGCGTGTTGCTCAGCTAATCAGCGCGCTCGCTCCATTTAGCTACGTGAGGTCATAACGACTAGTGAGTTGAATAGAACCAAGAGCCCTGGCTGCATCGACGCACAACTCTAGCTGGGAAAGTACCCGTGCCAGCTATTCACTAATGCCTGATTTGGGTATACTTATAGCTAAAAGTATAGCGGAGACGCGGCCTACGCATGCATCATTGGAACACGGTTAGGTGATTACTCGGCACAGTAGTGCCCCTCCGCTTTAGAGAAGCCGTGGATGCGACCGTGGGTAGCAACAGTGCTGTAGAAGGCGAGTTTTCCTTTTCAAACAGTGGGGGAACCCAATTTTGGATGCCCTGGAAAAAGGGGGAGGAGTTTGGTCCAGTTTTAAAAAAATATACCAGACCCATCAGATCAATGATGCATACTCCTTTAACCTGCTGCTTGTACCCCCTGAGGGAACGTGTACCACAGGTTGAGAAACAGTGCCCTATACATAGTGATGTCCAGGGGTGAAGGGGGGAGGGTCAGACAGGTCTGTCATAATATTGTAACATTAAAAATGTATTTTTTCCTTGCTTTAAAGAGCAACGTTGGCCCTCCTGGGCGGCCCCGGAGTCTTTTAGTGGATTCCAGGTGTGAAACCCCCCATGAAATTGTCACACTCAACTATCGGCATTGCTAACAATGCATGTGCGGGCCACGGCCCTGCTATACCTTTAGCTATGGTAGCACATACTCTTGTCAGGCACTTGTGAATGGCTGGCATGGGTACATAGCCCAGGAAGAGGTGATAGGGGATGCAGCCGGTGGCAGGCTTCATTCAGCTCCGTGGGAACGCCAAGGTTTTTTCTTGGCAATCAATTGGGAATACATATATTGGGGCAATACAAACTGGGATGCCCCGACTAAGAGGAACAACACCCAGGAGAGTGAAAATCTTGGGTGTTGTTCCTCTTTAAAAGCACAATAAGGCTCATGAGCTACTTATTTTGGTAACATTTATGATTGATTGCTTTATTGGGAGTAGCTGGTTGGAACTATTTGTTGCTCTTGGCATTAAAGTGGAACAAAACACAGGAATTTAGACTTTACTGGGTTCTATGCCCCCGGGTCATCCCGATGGAATGCCCTGCTGTGAGACACCCCCCAGAAGGCCCACTAAAACTTTCCCCGCTCCAACGGCACATGCTCAGGCGCTTGTCTGCCATTTGCCATGTTTACCTTTCACCAAAGGACTGAAATAAATGGGGAGCCCCGTCTAAATAACTGGGGTAAGAGCGGCACGCGGCAGCGCGGGCCCCAATTCAAAACAAAGAGAGCCCGTGTATGCGCCATTGAGCATGGAAAGGTGAGTTTTTATGGGCACCCTGGAGGGTTTCACACAGCAGGGCATCCCATTGGCTGATTCCTTCTCCCCATTGGCTGATTCCTTCGCCCCACCGGTGGGATCTGGCCATTCCACACCGCATGCACAAAGAGTTAATTGTTAATAAAATCTATTCTGATTGGCTAGTGTTCTGCACATTTCAGGCAGGCGCATGGAAATCCTGGGGGTTTCAAGCACAGTACATCAAAACACGGGGGTGTCAGAAAAACTGGGTTTGGGTCCGCTTACATATAAACGATTTGTCTAACTCATTTAGCGTCATTGGCCTGTTGATACTTGTAGTGGCACTTGCCTTTCTCTAGCTGGTTAGAATACAGCAGGCAGCTGGTTACCTGTGTGGATCTCCTGGTTGGTGACACCATATTGGGGGCCGCTCTCATGCACCGGCACGTACTTCTCCTCAATGCTTCCTCCGGCGTGCGGCTGCATCCTGGATGCCTGAAAATAATACAGACCTCACCCGCCTCAGTATAATAAAGTGCTGTGCGGAGCCACCACACACCTCGGGTGACTTTTCTACACTAAAATTACTTCAAAACGAAGTCAGCGCGTCTTCTGTCGCCATAGAAACCAGCAGGACAGGACCCATAATGCAGCGCGACTCGAAGCTTCTTCCGCCATCTCCCTGGCAACGGCGGGAAGCTGCACTGTGTGGCGGCAGCTGAGGTAGTTAATATAATACTCAATAACATAATGACTTATACGTGGGAGAGTTCGCTGTCTCGGTTGCCTGGTATTATTTCATGGCATAATAAGTGATATATCTCCTATATTTCGTGGACTTAAAGCCAGGTACTCCCACCTGTGATTTGGTCTGCTTTACTACAGGGTATGCGCCAGCCCCCTCAGGTATTCTTACCTCTCCGGAGATCCCAGGCGCAGGCTCTTGTCTCCAATCAGAACAGGTTGCCAGGTGACGCCAGCCAATCAGAATGGATTGCGTCATCTGATGATCCATTCTCTACGGTCTAGCTAATGCACCAGGCATTCAGAAATAACAGGCATTGGTACGCACGTCACCTGCGGAAAGCCAGCGATGCTGCCATGAGCCGAGCATGCGCCATGGGATCCTTGGGTCGGTAAATGTATCACGGCGGTGCCAGTGGTATGACATGGTGATAAAGTTGCAGGTATAGTAACTACTGCCAAAGAATAGAAAGGCAAAAATGATAGTTATTTACTTGTCTTTCTGTAATTCCTTCTAAGGGGGTTATTTAAAGTCGACCAATCCTGGGTTTTGGTCCACTTCCCCGGGTGCCCCGCTATGTGAAACCCCCCAGATCGCTTGGCTATAAATCACCTCACCCCGCTCCTACGGCCGCTCGTCCAATCAGCACGCTCGGAGCCGCTGAGCTATGCGCGTCAAAGCAACGTCTTACCTCAGCGGCTCTGAGCACGCTGGCGGACGCATCTCGTGCTTCCCTCTAACAGGGAGTGCGCCCACCATTCACAAATGTCCAGCGTGGGTACACGCCCTGCTAGAGAGAAGCGCGAGTTGCGGCCCACGTATGCGCCGTTGGACCGGGATTAAGGTAAGGTTTGCGGGCGTCCAGGGGGGTTTCACACAGCGGCGCATCCCGATTTTGGATGCCCCGCGGGGAGGGATTGTATCTTATAGATTCCAGGGCCGATCCTGCTGGGTTTTGGTCCACTTTAAGAAACGCTAGCACCAGGTAGCGCCACGTAGCGGCAGGTAGTGTCAGGTGAACGCTGGGTGTTGTATGTGAAAACTACAATTAAGAAAGTCAATCGTGTGAGCGCCTCTACCAGCATCATGTAGCGTCACATGTATTACTAGCGGCGGCACAGTATAAAGCGCCAACACTTTAGGTTCAGCAGCGCCATGTAGTACCTGTCACTCAATGTTGCTCTCCCATAGTTTTCAATGGTGTTTCATTTGGTTGTGATTGAATAGCCTTTTGCTATAGTAAACTTTAAAGTGGACCAACACCCAGGATTTTGACTATCCTGGGTTTTGGTCCACTTTGGTGGGGCACCCCGATCGGGGGTGCCCCGCTGTGTGAAAGCCCCAAAAACACACCTCTCCCCGCTCCCACGTGACCGCTGCAGCCAATCCCCGCCGGCGGACAAGCGGGAGGCAGCGACGGACAAGAGAGCGCGCCCGCCGCCGCCTCCCGCACGTCACTCTTACAGGGCACGCTAGAGGGACGCTCGGGAGGCGGCGGCGGGCGCCGCTGGATCGAGGAGTAGGTAGGGATTTAGGGGTTTCTGGGGGGTTTCACACAGCGGGGCATCCCCGATCGGGGTGCCCCGCAGTCAGGGAGCTGATCGGTCCGCGAATCTTATAGATTCCCGGGGCCGATCATGGGAGGGTGTTGGTCCACTTTAAAGCAGACCTTCACCCTGAATATGAGTCTATCTTATATGTTTCCCACACCCTGTACATACAGATTGCTCACATTAAAAATCATCCTACCTGCATCTACTGCATGTTATGAGCCTTTAAACATCCAAGATGCGGCTCACGGAGCATCAGGCTGCCTGCAAACAGGAAGTGTCTCCTGACTGTGTCACTCTGCATTCTGGGATTGCTGTCCTTTCCCTGACCCCAGCTCTGCTCTGTCTGTGCAAAGCACAGCTATAACCCTACCACATGTACTTTATCCTGCTCCCCTCTCCTCAGTATGTGTGATGCTTCTGAGGCAAGAGGGCGGCGCCCGTATCCTAGAGTCCTGAACAGAGTTGCAGCCCGGTGAGGGAAAGAATAATAAGTGACTAGAAACTGAAAATATATTAACTTTAGATGCTGGGGAATAGTTTTTTAAAGGTTTGGGCTTTTCATTAAATCAGGCTGAAGGTCCGGTTTAACATTTTTGGATCAAATCATTGTGTGGCGCCTCCTGCCCTGCAAACAAACACTTAATTTATTTATGCAGAATTGTACGTGCAGGTCTGTTATTGTCACAGTGTTAAACAATGTCTTTCCATATGTTTTGGCTCTGGTGCTGGTGTATATGTGATTAGAAACAGACTTTGATCACACAGCGTCTGGCGCTCTATGCTAGAGCGTCCAGCTTTAAAGCGCCGGCACTGCTTGTGTGTAATTTTTTCTTAAATACGGACTTCAGCGCTGCAGCGCTACCTATCGCTCACTGCAGCATTGTCCTATTGTTAGATGTAGCGTAGTGTTGGGCACTATGACCTTGGGACACCACCTAGCGTTCTCCATTGGTTCTGCAGTGAATTAGAGAAAGCACTTCTACAGCGCCCTCCAGACATCACATTTATCAATGCTGGACTGGAAGGGATAGTACAGCGCCACTTGTCCGGCCGCTAAGTTAGGTCACAGGGCCACACACCTGCTTGCAGTGTCTACTAGCGGTCGCTCTAAGTGGCGCTATACAGATGCTCACATGGCACTACGTGAGGCTAGTATTAAATCAACCTCTAAAGAATAGAAGTAATGGCATTACAAAAAAGAAAGCAGGAAAGAAAGGGAGAACATGAATGATCAAAAGAAGAATAGAAATAAATATAAAAAGGTAAGAACAAAGGCATAGAATGAATAACAGAAACAAAGAAAGAAATACAAAGGATAGAAACAAAAAGAATAAAAGGAATGGCAGCAGCAAAGAAAGAATAAAATGAATGACAGAAGCATCAACAAGAATGAGAGGAAGAAGGAAAAGGACAAAAACGAAGAGGTGGGAGGAAAGAAAGAATGACAGAAAGGATAAAAGGAATGAGAGAAAAAAACAATAGAAGGAAAGAAGCAAAAAAGAAATGGAATGGCAGAATGAAAAGATGAAAGAAAGAAACAAAAAATATATAGTAATAAAGAAAAAGACTAGAAGGATGAAGAATGAAAGCAAGAAAAGGAATGACAGAAAGGTCAGACGAAGGAAATAAACAGAAAATAGAAGAAAAGAAGGGAATGTGTTGGGCCCTTCCACAGTGCAGTGGCCTGCCTGGGTATGCCCAGTGCTGATGCTTGCCCTGTATGAGGCGGGGGGGGGGGGGGGGGGGTCCGGGATTGGGATGCCCTGGAAATTATAGGGCTGAAACCTTGAATTTTTTCACCCTCCTGGGCTTTGGTCGGCTTTACAAGGAGCATCCAATTTTGTGTTACAGCAGGTCAAGACAGGGCCGGCTCCAGGTTTATGTGGTACCTTGGATGAGTCTCATCACGTCCCTTTGCGTTGTGTTGCGACACACATGGCGGTAAAGCTGCAGGTGTGGTGGATATTGCTTCTTGTTGCAGTTTCTCCCCTAAAGTGGCCCAACAGTCAAAAATGACTGAGGGCCTTATTCATGAAGGGATAGCGTCAGGTAGTGCCTTGTTAATGAGAGGTAGCGAAAGGTGAACGCCGGACACGGCATGCAATTACACATTTATCAAGCAGAATCTGTTGAGCAACTGGGATAACGCCATGTAGCGTCCGATTCATCATTATCCTAGCCTCAGCGAACAGCGCCGGCGTTCAGCCTTGCACAGCGCCAAGTATTACCTCTCGCTACCTGTTGCTCTTCCATACATTTCAATGGACGATCCTTTTCTTCTCTTTTAACTTTATTTATTTTTATTTTTTTTAAATCTTAAATAATGTTGTGACCTCTTATGGCATTGAAAAAATTTCATGTTTATATATTTCTGCAGAATTGACATCACAGGTCTGGCATTAAAGTGTTCATGTTACAATGTTATTACAATGTAATTCCATATGTTTTCGCTTTGTTACTGGTGGATACATGCTGAAAAACAGACTTAAATCACACAGCCTCTGGGCATCAGAGAAGCATTTTTCAGCGCCGGAGTTGTGTGAGGCTGTTTTTTTAATGAATATGTTGTAAGTCGGTCGCACTGACCAGTCGCTAACATGCGCTCCAATACAGTGCTGTACTGGTCAAATAGCGACTCATCACAATGTATTCATCATTGCTGCACAGCGACTGAGTTGCTAAGAACTAGCGACCCACGGCCGAGCACAGTGACTACTAGCGGGCGCTCTGAAATGCCTGCTACAGATGCTCATCTGTCGCTACCTGGCGTTAGTGATGAATCAGCCCGTGAAACCCGACCAACACAACAAACAGGTCTCATATGCATCCCTCCCCAGGGCAAGGCAGATTGCTGCACATAAAAATTCACTTACCTTTTTCTAACTCTGCTGTAGTGAATGTTAGAAACAAAATGGCGGCTTATGCATTTGCAGGCCACCTGCAAACAGGAAGTGCTGCTGGACTTCCTGTTACTATGCATTGTCAGTTATGCCAGTTGAATCTAGTCAGCAGCTTGGCTGAGATGCTGGGAGAGGAAGGTTTCAAAATGGCTGCTGCCTTTCTTTTCCAACTGTGCCAGGCTGTTGGTCTGGTTTAAAGGGAAAGTCCGCTTTTATAGGACTTTCCCAGGTGGCAATAGCTGAACAAAACCCAGGAATTTAATTTTCCCGGGATTTGTTCCGTGCCTCCGAGGCATCTCAGTTTGGCATGTCCTGCTGAGTGACACCCCCCCAGTGTGCCCACCAAAATGAGTGAAGGCAAAGGGCTCTGATTGGACGGGAGCCCACAAATGCACCATTAGAGCAGGGAAAGGTGAGTTTTTACAGGCGCCCTGGTGGGTTTCACACAGGGGGGCAACCAAAATTGGGGTGCCCCAGGGCAAAGAATAGAAGGAATGAATGACAGAAAGAATAGAAGGAATGAAGGAAAGGAGAAATATACGTAGTAATAATAATAAGTGCCAGAAAGAAATAATATAGGAATGACACAGAAATAATTGAAGGAAGGAATGAATGAATGAGAGAAAGAAAAGAAGGAATGAAATTCAAAATAAAAATTAAGAAATAGAGAAGGAAAAAAGGAAGGAAAAATTGAAAGAAAGGAATGCATACCTCCCAACTTTTCATGGTGGGAAAGAGGGACAATTGTTGAATTAAGGAAGGAAGGAAAAATTGAAAGAAAGGAATGCATACCTCCCAACTTTTCATGGTGGGAAAGAGGGACAATTGTTGAATTAAGCTACGTCCCCTCATTGAGAGATGGATAGGACTTAGGGGGTTGTAACAGTTACAACAATGTAAACACTTTGAATAGGCGAATGAATCATTTATTGATGCAGATCTTCATGTTACACCTCAAAGAGGGACAAATGAGAACAATGAGGGACAGGGGGACATGGATTCCAAAGAGGGACAGTCCCTCCAAATCAGAGACACTTGGGAGGTATGGGAATGATCTCCCCTGGCTGATGCCCAGTCTTGGATACTTCACGCCCCTGCTTCATGTATAGGGGCTGCTTCTGGACAGGGAATGGCCTACTCACCATTGAGAAGAGGTGTGTCACATGACCACCAAATGAGGTGGGCCCTCCCAAGATGCAGGGGCCCAGGCCTGGATTCTGTCAGCATTCTCCTGACTGGCTCCTCACACAGGTTTTTGTGGTTCTGCTGGAGGTGACAACAGAAGAACGAAGTATTTCAACTGGCGGGGTTGTGCGGGATCGATCATGCTGTATGTCAGGTAAGTATACATTCTTTTTTAAGGTGAAACATCACCCAGGATATTCAATATCCCTGTCATTGTTCCTATCCAGCATGGCATCCTGATTTGTGATGCCTCTGCTGTGTCTTTCCACAGGACTCACTGTAAAAACGCAAACCTCTGCGGCGTTCCCAGAGCCAATGTACGTTCATGCTTCATTCAGTTTATACTAAGCTGATCTGGCATAATATATGTTATTAAAGGGGAACAAAATCCACCATCGGCCAGCCTGGGAGCTAAAAAGGATGCCCTGCTGTGTGAAACCCCCAGGGTGCCCATAAAAACTCACCTTTCCATGCTCTTGTCCAATCATAGCCCTTTGTCTTGACTACATCATTTGTGATACGTAAGTTTTATTGGGCAAACAGGGGTTTCACACAGCATGGGAAAAGACTCAGGAAAGTCAAATTCATGGATTTTGTTCCACTTTAAACTGAACGGAACCTGTGCCGCTGGCTACTTTTCCGTACCTGGGGCAGCCATTGACAAATGCCTGCGTGTGTAAGGTGAGTATACAGGGGTTTCACACACCAGGGCGTCCCAAATCAGGATGTCCCTAAGGAAATCTCTTAAAATGGACCAAAACTCTCAGAGGGGCATCCTAAATTGGGATGTCCTGGGGGGTTTCTTTCAGACTCCAGGGCCGGGCCACGCAGAATTTGGTCTCCTTTAAAGAGGATCTACTTATTTTTTTTTTTTTTTCAATATTTTTATTAAAGCGGGTAAAAACCCACCAGTGGCCAGCTTGAAATCTAAAAGCTAGCTTTCCAAATTAGGATGCCCCACTGTGTGAAACCTTTGAAAGGGCACCTTTCCCTGGTCCAATGGAGGATGTGTGGGCTCTCGTCCAATGAGAGCTGCCCTATGAACTGGTGTAATTTGTCAGGCGGCATTAATGTAAAAGCACCATTCAGATAGGCTGGGGAGGGAGTGTGCGCACAGCCGGGTCTGCAGGGGATGCGGCAACGAGCACCATTATAGTCAATGAGAGCCAAAAGATGCAAACATAACAAACGGCTCTCGTTTACTGAGCCCCCACACATGCGACATTGGAACGAGGAGAGGTGAGTTTAACTGGGTGAACTGAAGAGTTTCACAAAGTGGGGCAACCCGAATCAGGATGCCCCCGCCGAGTATAAATGGAATCACACATATGGAGAGGAGAGTTCTTCTCTGAGCTACAATGAAGACGGATCTGATTGTAAGCAAGACTTCCGATGACATTGTTGGTGATAGAGCTCGAGTTCTTGGTTCCTATATTTGCAGCTAAATATTTTGAGCGTAGCTTTTCAGACACCATGATATTATAATCATACGCATGGCCGGCTTTTGGGGTGTGCGGTCGCACAGGGCGCCATCACAACCTCTCTGTAAGGGGGAGCTGGGAGCTCTCAGCTAGACCAGCAGGCCTCCAAAATACCACCATCTTTCTCCTTTTTTTCTTGCACATTTCTTTATAATTCTTTTCTACCCTTTTCCTTCTTCTGTAATTTTCCTTTCTTCATCTTTCTCTTTTATTTGATGATCCCTCCAAATTGGGATGCCCCCAGGGCATGATAATCAAAATCCTGGAGAGTGGTTAACTTTAAATGAAAATTTCCCTTTGTGGACTTTTTCTAAGACCTAGATGGCACAAGATGGACCGCTTACCTACCACCAGCTCCTGACCTGCGCCTCTGTGACCTTAGTACAGGATGCTCCAATTAAAATTCATGGAAGGATACTTTCATTTTATGTTCTCATTGACCTCATTTATGCTTTTGTATATTGTGGAATTGCTTGCACATTTGTTAGCCGATGGCAGCACCTGCTGGCCATAACCAGTATTGCTGGGGAAACAAAACTGTGGACCTTTTGAAGCTGTTCAGCTCTAAGCATAGATCGGGGGTGTCCTGGGGAAAAGGATTTTGACTAACTTTAAGATCAATGACAAGAGAAGATGTTGATCTATCCGGAAGGACCCTTGGATCCCCCACCTTGACATCCGAGGAGATTTTAAACAAACCAGGTTTGGAAAATGAGTACTGGGTAGATTAAAACTAGGATAGCAGATCAGGGAGAAGAGAAGAAGGTAGAATCGGCCTACGAAGGATGTCAGGCTAGGGTTTGCCCCTCAGACCCCCAGCAAACTGCCCACAGACTTGGCCGGATGGGCGTACTCCACCCATGGGGACCAGATCTTTAAAGTGGAGTGCTTATCTTGCAGGACAGCAGTCATTTTGTTGATCTTGAAACCAAGAGCAGGCAGGTTAGTTGTTGGTCAGATGGAAGCTGAGTTATTCTGCAGTGTTGGGAGCTGTGGGTAATGCTAGGCCCTGTAGTCCTTTAGCAGAGGAGAACAGCTTCTCCACTCTTGGTATGAGGAGGCTTGTGTTTTCTTTTTTTTTGCAGCATCCATTACTCTAATAGCAAAGTGAGATTGTGTATAAGGTTAGAATTCATCTCAGAAAATTAGAATATTGTATAAGACCAACTGTAAAAAAAATATTATAAAAAACATTAAAAACAGATTAAAAATAAAATATATTTTTTTCACAGACTCAGAGGCCAATGAGGTAACACCAGACTGATTGCCCTGCATACAATGGGCTAGGAAAAGTACTCAAAATAATAACATACATAAAACATAAAGCGGCTGCCACCCTGTTTTGTTTCTTTTGAATTTGTGCAAGCACATGGAGTGTGGGGTCTAGGCTGTACTGTGAGGTCTTTGCCCTTCCACCCCATGGGCTGCACTTGAGGTTTAGGGCAACCTCAGGTAAGCCTGCTCCCAATTTATCTATTGCATTGTATGTCCCAAATGGGGCTCTCAGAGATTAGAATTAGGACTGCACCTCACAGGGGCACCTTGGCGCTGGTGGTGCATGTAGCGATAACCCTTATCGCCGGAGGGCTTCACCGCCCGAGACGTCCTTTTCCCAATCGTAAGAGGTGCTGCTGGAATTCCAGAGTCGTCCGTGAGGAACCAGGAACAGCCCTTACAAGGGCTAGTGAATTGTAATATAGCGTTTCCCCCAATAAGAGACAGAACTTCAGTATTGAGGGTGAAGGTGAAGTGTTTTTATTAGTGCCACTCTAGGCCTTATATACACAAGTCTCCATGCAATGACAACCACACTGACCAATAGCAGCAGGGCACACAATCCCTTAACTCTGCCGGTGACGCAATCAGTAGAACAATAGCAGGCTGTAATACCATCAATCAGGACAATGCCATTGACTGTGACGTAATCAACAATACACAATGGCAGTCAAAATACAATGACATTGCCTGTAACAGTATCAAAATACAATGACCTAATTAAGAAAAGGCCAGTGAATGACCCGGTGGGCAACTGAATAGTGATGACATCCAAAAGACAGAGCGTCTGTCACAATGCCCCCTTTTTGTGGAACACCCGGCAGACCTGGATTGACCCTGTTCGGGTTAACGTGGGGCTGTCCGGACTCTTGTTAGGGGCAGAGTTCTGTTTTCCAGGATAATCCATCTGCATTACTGGTTTGTCTACAGGGCCTGTATACACACACACACACATATACAGTTGTACTCACAGGGTGCTGGTCTGGTACACACACAGTTGTACTCACAGGGTGCTGGTCTTGTACACACACATGTACTCACAGGGTGCTGGTCTTGTACACACACATGTACTCACAGGGTGCTGGTCTTGTACACACACATGTACTCACAGGGTGCTGGTCTTGTACACACACATGTACTCACAGGGTGCTGGTCTTGTACACACATACTCTCTTAGCTCTGGTTGCAAGGCATTGAGAAAATGTTCTAGTAAAAACAACTGTAGGCTTCCGGGGTGACAGCGTGCCGGGCTAACAAAGCCTCCTTTACCAGATGGTAGTGTGGTATGTCCGCATCAGGGATGGCCCGGAAAGCATCGGAAGCTTTCCCCGATAGTTTCCCTGATAATATGGTGACCCATTCCTCCGTGGGTACCCGGTGTAAAGCGCACTGCCGTTCAAAATCGGCCAAAAATCCATCACTCATCGTCACTTTCCTGGAAGGACTTAAATGCTGCAAATGGAATCTTTCTCCCCCCAGTGTAACTGAGGCTCGGAGACACAGGGCGCTGAGAGGCTACTGGGTTGCGAGTCGCGGATCTTCCCTTCGCTTACTGGCCTCTGCCTCCGCTGCGGCGAAGACTTGGTCGATCAGTTCTTGTGATGGATTCGGCCATAGACAGACAATCTGTTCCGAACCGCTTGAACGAGAGCAGCGTCTTCATCGATCTCTATATTGGTTTCGGTCCTCACTGCTGCACGATCCATTTCGATCAGCTCGGCTATCAGTTCCTGACGTGGGCGGTTGCTAGCTGACCTTCCCCGGCTCTCGAGTAGATCCTTCAGGGTCAGCCTTTTCAACTTGTCCTACTGACTCTCCATCAGGGTAGCACTCTCTCTGGGTACAAAGGACCATCCGACCGCTTGCCACCAATTGTAGCGATAACCCTTATCGCCGGAGGGCTTCACCGCCCGAGACGTCCTTTTCCCAATCGTAAGAGGTGCTGCTGGAATTCCAGAGTCGTCCGTGAGGAACCAGGAACAGCCCTTACAAGGGCTAGTGAATTGTAATATAGCGTTTCCCCCAATAAGAGACAGAACTCAGTATTGAGGGTGAAGGTGAAGTGTTTTTATTAGTGCCACTCTAGGCCTTATATACACAAGTCTCCATGCAATGACAACCACACTGACCAATAGCAGCAGGGCATACAATCCCTTAACTCTGCCGGTGACGCAATCAGTAGAACAATAGCAGGCTGTAATATAATTATAATCAATCAGGACAATGCCATTGACTGTGACGTAATCAACAATACACAATGGCAGTCAAAATACAATGACATTGCCTGTAACAGTATCAAAATACAATTACATTGTCTGGAACCTAATTAAGAAAAGGCCAGTGAATGACCCGGTGGGCAACTGAATAGTGATGACATCCAAAAGACAGAGCGTCTGTCACAGTGCAGCTTAAGCATACTTCTGCAGATGTGTGTGACCGAGCTCTCTTTTAACCAAGTTTAGAGACAGATTGTAGGTTGGTCAGCAAGCTAACCGGTTTGAGTGCTGTGGCTCCTTTAAGACTTTTGTAACCTAATTGCCCTGCTAACGTGCACCTCCCAGGTTAGTTATAAAATGGTCTGAGCGGCTGCCACCCCTCCTTTGTTTCTTTTGAATTTGTGCAAGCACATGGGGTGTGGGGTCTAGGCTGTATTGCAAGGTCTTTGACCCTTCCACCCCATGGCTTGCACTTGAGGTTTAAGGTAACCTCAGGTAAGCCTGCTCCCAATTTATCTATTGCATTGTATGTCCCAAATGGGACTCTCAGAGATTAGAGTTAGGACTGCACCTCACAGGGGCATCTTGGCGCTGGTGGTGCAGCTTAAGCATACTTCTGCAGATGTGTGTGACCGAGCCCTCTGTTTTTAACCAAGTTTAGAGACAGATTGTAGGTTGGTCAGCAAGCTAACCGGTTTGAGTGCTGTGGCTCCGTTAAGACTTTCGTAATTTTGTTTAGATCTTGATAGCCGATGCAGCGACGAAGTGACCCGTCCTTACCACAAAGAATATCCCTCCACCTGCAGGAGAGGAAGAGTGCCGGATGAACCCCTTGGCCATTTTACTATCAATGTAATATTTCAGAGTGGCTAATTCCAGCTATGACAATGGATAGATACTCCCATAAGGAATCGAGGCTCCGGGTCAATAGCGCACTCATAGGGATGAGGTGGTAGAGTATCTGCCTTCCACAAAGTCCCGATAGGCCAGGGGAATTTTTTCCAGGTCTTCCTGTGACAGGGTGGCTAGGCAGCCTGACACAGGCCAGGACAAGGTGCATTGGGTCTTGCAATAAATGAACTCCCAGTCAATCAGGGGTTGTGCTGCTGCAACCAAGGGAGTCTGAGGATTACTGGGAATTGAGGGGACAACAGGATGCCAAAACATAGCCATTCGCAATGTTGGTCATTGGAAGTCACAAAGAGGGGAGATGTACGAGTGGTAACTGGGCCCCCTTTCACAAAAGTATCATCAGCCAATGAGATGGACAAAGGGAATTCATGAAGGGTTAGCGGAACTTGGTGGAGATGAGCAAAACTTGAGTCCATGAAGCAACTGCATGCTCCGGAGTCGATGATAGCCTTGACGTCAAGTGAACCCTGAGGGAACTATAATAAAAAAGGGACATGGAGGCATTTGTTGCCAGGAAGACTGTAGTAAAAAGTGGGTGAGGAAGACGCTTACCCTGGGGGTGCACTGGACAGGATGCTTGGAAGTGCCCTGAGGCTCCGCAGTAGAGACATAAGTTCTGCGTGTGACATTGAGTCCTCGGCCGAGATAGAAGGCCAGACTATTCCCAACTGCATGGGCTTAGGTTGCTTCTCCACAGAAGCTCGGGTTGAAAATATCTCAGCAGAAGCAGGAACGGAGCTAGTGCACCCCCTCTCCTGACATCTTTACCTGAGGCGCCGATCATTTTGGATGACCAGTTGGATAAGATTTTGGGTGTCTCAACCCATGCCATCTTTGACACAGATCAGGCAGCCCCTTCCAAAACTGGTGACACAGGGCCGAGTCGTTCCAATTAGTGTCAAGAGCACAGCAGCGGAATTTTTCCACATACTCTTCCACTGGCCTTTGATCCTGCCTGGGGTTACCAAGATTGGCCTCAGTGGATGCCTCCCAGAGGAAAGATATTTACAGTAGAGTTTGCAACTGTTCTGGAAGGCCCAAAACTGACGATGGTCAACCAAAAAACGATCTGGAAAGAGAATGCCTAGTTCACGCAGATTCGAGAATGCTACAGACGCCGGAGGAGGAGGTGGACCATCCTCTGACCCGGATGGGAGCAAATGCTCCTGTACATGCATGTGTTCCACTGCTTGGACTAGAGCGCTTACTTTATGGGCAATCTGGGCCAGGAGCTTGGCCGACTCCCTGTCAGTGCTCATTTTTATTGGCCAGAAAATTCTGTCGGGGACCAGATGGTGATCACTGTGGACAGGGAGGCCCATATAACACTGCTGTGGCTGGCACTCAGAGACAAATGCCCATAACCTAAGTTCAGCCCTGCAGAACCGGAGTCTAAGGACCACCCCGGTCTTCCCTAGAGCCCCGCAAAGGAAGATAGATTTGCTGCTCCCAGGTCGCTTCCCCATGGCAGGACAGCAGTGGTTACCAGGTGAGATGAAGAGGAGAGAAAAACAGATCTAAGGTTTTTCAGGTATCAAGAGTCAAAGGGGCAAGCCGGGTCATACACGTGGAAGCAGCTCAAGGGTTAATCCCGGTATTGGTAGTCCATAGGCAAAGCCGGGTCATACACGAAAATCCAAAGTTACTGTGATGCCCAGCGGGACACCAGCCTTCTGTAAGCAGGCAACCCCCAATCTCCTCCGCCGCTTCTGCCTATAGTCAAGCCCCCGTTTGCCGGGACACTAGGTACGCCTCACCGGACACGGTTGGCCCCAGGTCTTAATAGGCGCAAAGGATGGCTGCTTACGGTGAAGGCCGATGAACCACGAGGGTATCCCAAAGCCGAGGTCGTTCACAGGTAGTCAATCCGGAGGGTGCGTCAGAATACAGGGATGAGACAGGTGCGTAGTCAGGGGTAGCCAAAGTGTCAAGCCGGGAGGTCAGAGATCGCAGGGTATCCAGAGGGGCAGGCAGGTTCGTGGTCAGACAAAGCAGAGGTCGGTACAGGCAGCAGACAGGAATGGTCGATCAAGCCGGGTAGGAACCAGATAACAACTAACAGAATCACACCCTAATCACAAGCGACTATCACGGGCACTGAGTGCTGGGCTGACTCCATATTTATTGGGGAATCGACCAATGGCCACCCTGGGGGGGGAGTGTATGTGCTGATTGGTGCAACTTACAACACTGTGAGTGATTGGAGGCACTATCCAGGGGCCGGTCAGTCCTGGCTGCAAGGCTGATCAGCCCCCGATTCCCATCAGGTGCGGAGCACTCCGTGCCGCCTGCGACTCGCAGCACAGCGCCTCCTAGTGGCGAAATCTACAGACTGCGGGACGCGCGCCTGCACAGCTAGAGAGGGGCGAGGGAGGCTGCCAGAGTGACGCGCTGCGCTCCCAGCAGCAGGAGTGCTGCGTCGCCCTGCGGACGCTCGCCGCCTGCCCCCTGGCAGAGGCAAGTTCCTTACAGTTACTTAGGAACTCACAGACAAAGGGTGGCCTTTAAATAGGACCTCTAGGAGAGCTTATTGGTTCCCCCCAGATACAGCTGACCAGGATCTTCTGTCATCAGTTGCTTAGATTGTGACCTTGGGACCCAGAGACGCCACTGTCACTGCCACCTGAGCTGGTATGTGACATCTGGTGACTTATCTGAGCATGGGGTTGCCAGTGTGCCCCATCTGCCACCACCTGCCAAAGGTCCACAAGGGAGAGTGTCCCATTAAGGGACGCCGCATCGTGGCTAGGATTGGATCCCTGAATGAGCGGCTGGGCCAGTGGCTGGACTTGCAGTTGCAGCCATTGGTCCATCGGATCTGATTCTGAAAAAAAGTAAGTGATGGAGGGATCAAAGTAGTAAGTAGAAGGTCACCCAGCCTGGGAACCATTTTGTCCCCGAGATTTTTTCACAGACCAGGCTACAAGTAGAACTAAATGAAGATGCCTTTCCACGTTGGGGACACACAAATGTGGAATCCCTAAATGTGGATGCTGCCAAATGATTAGTGGGGAAATCAGTACGATTTCAAAAAGCACAAGAAAGGAATATAAAGTAAAAAGTTGTAATAATTGTAATAGCTTTAATATCATATATTTGCGTAACCTGTACACAATGTGAAAAACAGTATATAGGACATACTAGTAGAAATTAAGTATAATAGCTTATGATAATAGTATATTGCAACATGAACAATGAACTCTCACCAACTGGTTGTCACAGCTCTTGTGGGTCTCGCTTCTGAGACGAGCTGTACAGATAAGAGACAGGTACTCTTTATTCTCTGAGGAGAGCTGGACCCAGGGTCAGAGCTGGGCCATGGGCTCTATTCTTTTGCCCAGCCATTGGAGGAGGGAAGATGATGGCAGGTGCACTGAGTGTGAGGGGTGAAAGGAGGAGGGCAGCGTGCAACATTGATATAATCGAGCCTGTCTATGGTGTCTTTCCTGGTTGTACAGATCTATATCAGGTCCACATTATGATCTTAAACCGGACCTTCACCATGATTTAATGAAAAGCCCAAACCCTTAAAAATCTATTCCTCAGCATCTAAAATTAATATATATAAGTTTTTAGTCACTTACTTGTTACTGTTTCCCCCACTGGGCTGCAACTCTGTTCAGTACTCCAGGATACGGGCGCCGCCATCTTGCCTCAGAAGCATTACACATACTGAGGAGAGGAGAGCGGGATAAAGTGCAGGGGGTGGGTTATAGCTGTGCTTTGTACAGACAGAGCAGAGCTGGGGTCAGGGAAAGGACAGCAATCCCAGAATGCAGAGCAACACAGTCAGAAGGCACTTCCTGTTTGCAGGCTGCCTGATGCTCCATGAGCCGCCATCTTGGATGTTTAAAGGCTCGTAACATGCAGTAGGTGCAGGTAGGATGATTTTTAGTGTGATCAATCTGTATGTACAGGGTGTGGGAAACATATGAGATATGTACTTGTTCAGGGTGAAGGTCCCCTTTAAGTGGACCCTGGACAGCATGACTGTGGGTGGCAGGTGAGATCTTCCTTTTTAACTGTTCTGCATTTTGTTCAGTACATGCATGATTAAGGGGCCATGCACCCTTAAAACGCGTAGTAAAGCTGTGCCATATTTGTCTTTATTCACCTTTTTTTTGGATGCTTTTAATGGTTCAATAAACAAATGTTTTACACAAGTGCTGGCATACCACCTTATATTTTCATATGGATCTTAACCAGCAGAAAGGAGCTGAATAAAATGTGGTGCACAGGAAATACAGCATGTGCGTGGATTCAGCTGAGCTTTAAGTAACTTGTTTTATCAAAGCTCCAAATAGGTATAATGCAAGGTGTGCCAACAAGTAGGTAGGTTTCTCAAAGCCCCAAAGGGTTTAACACAAGGGCCTCGATTCAATAAAGGTAGAACAAAATTCTCATGGTAGTAAAAGATTCAATTCATGAGAAAAAGCCTGAGAATTTCACTGTTGTTGAATCACCAGATAGGAAAACAATGAAAGTCAATGGCACTTTTTTACTCCTAAGAAAAGTAGAGAACTGTTTACTCCTTTCTACACTGTAGTAAAAGCTGCCATTGACTTTCATTGTCTTTTTATCTAGTGATTCAGTAACATTGAAATTCTCAGGCTTTTTTCTCATGAATTGAATTTTTTACTACCATGAGAATTTTTTTCTACCTTTATTGAATCGAGGCCATGGTGTGTCAACAAGTAGTTTTATCAAAACCCCAAATAGGTATTGTGAGAAATAGGGCAAATAATATTTCATTTTATTCCTGATGCCCGGTTACCACCCTTTAAGAGTCCCTGCTCTTAGCAAATGTCACCCTTACAAGCCTAGCAAGAAAAGGAAGTCCATATATTGGTATGGGGTTCTGACACTCAGAAAAGAGGATGAAAAGCCCCCTGCGGCTCCTTTAACACCTTGGCCAGAGCCAGGGGCCAGCATCCTCCTTAGCTAAGAAGGTGGGATAGCATATGATGCTTCAAAAGAATTCCCCAGGACCCATGTCTGGGAGGAGGGAAGGGGCAGAGACTTAAAGGTAGGCCCGGCCGACCAGAACTTTGTCACTCTCTGGGGGAGGTTGCGTCGTATGTGTGCTGAAGGTGCCCAGATTTTCCATAAGGTGTCCACACACTTCCCTGTGGAAGCCCATCATCACTACTCACTGTTCCTGTAATTTGTATCCATGCCCAAAAAGGTATTATGCAGGTGGTACACACAGATGAGCTGTATTACATGCTCAGATGTGCCCCAGCAGGTGCCCATCCTCAGGGTGCAATGAGAAAAGGCAGATGAGCTGCTATAGTATGTCTCTCTCCCTAGCTGTCCCTCACTGATGCTTTCCACTCTCCATAGCTAGGTGCCCTAAGGACAATTTGAGATTCAGTCAGCCTTCTCTCCCCTGCTATGTGTTCTAAAAAGGACAATCAGGGTTTGTTTGCTTTTTATAAAGATGCCTAATCTTTCCCTCACTGAGCAGCAAACCTGTCCCTATCTATTGCAGTGCAGAATGCTATGAGATGGTGTGATGCACGACCCCGCCATTTATACTGTGAGATCATATGTCCCGCCTGGCCAATCACAGCCATGCCTACGATGGGCATGGCTGTGGTTTCTAAATGTAACAAGCTGGTTGACTGGCTGCTCAGCAGCCAATCAACCAGCTTCACGGTTTTCCGGTTCGGGCGAGCACAGAACTTGAGAACGCACTTTTTGCTGGGTTCAGGGGCCGAGCTTGCAAATTTCGCTATGAATCCGAACATTGCAGCTCAGGCTCGTTCAGCCCTACTCACCACTAGTGTTAGGGGACTTGGGTTCGGCAAGTTTAGCCAAACTTTGAAAAAAGTTTGGTTCAGCTACCAAAAATGACAGTGCACCCCCACGCCTCACCCACCCACAGACGGAATTTATTTCACCAATGGGTGAATCTAAGGAGACCAGGTGGGCAGGAGTGGAGTGGAAGGGGGTGCCCCAATGCAGAGTGCACTGAGCGCCATGTTCCATCAGTCAGGTCACTTTTCTGAGACATGGACATTTTGACAGCAGAACGCCCACCGGCTGCCAACAGGATCGCAGGGCACAGCAACTTCCTGCTGCTGCACACTTTAGCCGGACTCGAACACAGACTTCTGGCCAGGGCCGGATTATGAGACGGGCGCAAGCCCCGAGGCCTCCACCACTTACCCTGCAAAGCGGGCCTCCACCAACCTTTGGATTATGGTCTGGTCCAGGAGGCTTTTCAGTCTTTGGTCTGAGGGGCCACGCATAGAAGCTATCGGCAGCAGTGGGGGCCCCCGCTTCTGGACAGCCAAAGTCACCACAGGGCAGGACGGAGAGTCTAGAGAGGCAAGGCCGCCGTCAGCACCGCTACAGCACCACTACTTTGGGTTCATGCAGAGTTGTCAATTGGTGGCTGCTCACTACACATAAGTCACCAAACACAGCCGCTGGCTCTCAATGCAGGGGACTGTTTTTTGCTGGACCAGCTGGGCGACTCCACCCCCCCTCCGCCCAGAATGGCAAAGCAGGAGTTCCCGAGCAACGCGCACCCGCACAAGGGTGGCACAAGGAACTCGATCTGACGTTCCAGTAAGTGGGCGGGTGCCAGACAACTACCAATCAGTTACTTGGCTGAACTATTATTTAAAGGAAAAAATACTGTATCCGGGGCCTCCACCATATTTTGTGCCCAGGGGCCTCCACCACACTTAATCCGGCCCTGCTTCTGGCTGAAGTCCATGTTTGGGTTTGGGAACCCAAACTCGCAAAGTTCGGTACAAACCCAAACTTTGCGGTTTGGGTTCGCCCCACTACACTACTCACCACAAGAGCAGAGGACATGCTGCCAACAATATTTTTTATTTTATTGACTGAACAAACCCTTTGTTTTACCCAGCCTAGGGTCTTAGGGGTATTCTTGCTTGAGTTGCCCTACAGTGTGAAACACCCAAGGTCCTTTTATACTCGCCTTGATCCAGAATCCCACAGCGAAAGCAAGGTCCTCGTCTAGCATCCCTGATCTGCATCACTTGCCGCACACAGCAGAAATGAATAATCACGTTGGAACATGGATTCCATCTGAGGCACACACATGTGCCCTGGATTCGAGGCTCGAGGTGAGTAAATGACAAGATCAGAGAGTTTAACACTGTGAGAGATCCCGCATTGGGATGCCTCTAGGGGGGTTAAAATGGGGCAGTTGACAAAGCCAGTTTTGGTCCACTTTAATAAAGAATAGGTCTTACAGCTGCTAAATCACTAATGAAAGTAGCTTAGTCAGTGAAAGGACTGTGCCACACCGTCAGGAATTCTTAGCTTCTGAGTGATTGCCTTTAAGCAGCATGGTGAGTATATAAACCACTAGCTCCCTTCTACTACTTATGTTGCTTAATTTTTGTGTCATCACCAGCATTGTGCATGCACTGAAGTGCTGTTAGCATGTTGCTAGCTATTGTACAAATCACCTGTCACATGGGCCTCAGTATTTAGCCAGTGACATACATTGCCTGGATGGGGCCCCATAGCAGGCCCCCCACATCAGCAGCAGCCCTCCCTCCAGGAACATTCACTGGCTCCTTGTTGCTACAGGATGGCAGAGGTGAGCACAGCGACTACAGAGGCCTGCAGAGGGCGGTGCGTGCATGGCAGAAGGCGTCAAGCGAGACGGCGACATGCTCAGCATGGTGAGGGAGGCAGGCGCATGGAGGTGGCATGAATGGCAAGGTATGTACGTACACTGGCGCTGGGCGTACATTCTGTAAAGGCAGTGAAGGTAGCTTGCGCCAGTCCCCCTGTTTCATGGGCCCAGGGGCCTGTGCCTGCACTGCCTCTATGGTATGTACTTTCCTGGCTTTAACTGTTACGTCCTGCATGACTGAGAAGTGCACTCAACTACAAAGTAGAATTCTTTTCTTAGAACAAATTTTTGAGAAACATGTCCACATCTAAATATAGCTCTGTTTTGATCTCCAAAGGGGACTTTCTATGGTTCTTTTTTCCTTTAAACACTTTCGTCCTCAAGTCAAGTTTTACAGTGGAAAAGTTATACTGATGCAAGCGTGCAGGAATGTGTATGTTTAACTGCCAATAATGGTAGATACCTGTCAGGCAGCCAGCCAAAAACAGCTAGCTGCTGAATCAGGATATATATATATATATATATATATATATATATATATATATATATATATATGTTTCACATTCTCATGTGTTGTTCCTCAATGCAGTGGCATCCCAAATTGGGATGCCCTGCTGTGTGTATGCCCCCAGATCACCCGATACACTCACCTTCCTTGCCTTCCTTGCACTCCCATGGAGCAAACATGGACGAGTGCGAGTGCACTGATTGGCTGAATTTCACAAGTCATTCAGCTGCCTTTGCTAATAGTGGGATAAATAGCAAAATATGTGAAGCAAAAGAACGCATCATGTCCAATTGCCTTGATCTATTATTAAATACATAACTAGCATTGCATGGATGAATGTGATCCTTCATAACAAAGTAACTAGTTGCACTAGTGCATTAAGACAAAATTGTCACCCAAGATATATCACATGGGGAGTCATCTGATCATTCTGAAGCTTTGTGAAATGTAGAAAACAAATGCACCATTTGGGTAAAGACACCAACCAAAACAATTTTTTTTCTATGTTTGTTGAATCAAGCCCAATGTCTACAACCAGCTGGCTGCCAATCCATACCTCCACCCCAAAAAATTATGACATATATGACTCATTAGTGCTTACACTACAGCATACTTTGCCCATTGCTTAAATGTAGCCCCAATATTTACCATGTAAATATAGATAAACAGGCAAATTAAAAAGTTGGAAAATGAATGCATGCAAAAATAACCTATGAAAAGGCTAAAAACAACATGTAACAGTCAGAAAAACAATACTCAGAAATGCACATACACAGTTAGGAATGCTTACGGGAAAATTCGAACACATTTTCCTTTAGTTTTCTCTTGCTACAGCCTTTTTACGAGCACTTCGAAAATTTTACAATCACATTTTTTGAAACATTCGAGTGCAGGTTTTTAATTCAACCCCTTTACTGAATCGCACGAAAAAATTCACGCATGCGATCCAATTTTCAGAGCAAAACAATTTATTTTTGAAATTTTAATTGAGCCCTTTGTTTCTGGGTGTGGAGAAATCATCAACTATTTCACAGAAACCCTGTTTTTTCTGTGGGCCAGCCTGTGCAGAACAGTTGCATTAACCACTCAATTTTTTTCTCACATCAATGCATACTGGATAAAAAGCAATAAGTGTACACACATAAAAACTATTGCAATAATAATAGGAAGGACCAAACATTGGAGTTAAGCTGTCCTCCCTTGTTAAAGCAGAATGGTACATTTACTTGTCACTCGGCAGAGAGTAGTTTTACTTATATGCTATTCCATAGTATTGCACACCCTGACAGATCCAGGCGCAATAGATATAGCTTTAAGGTGTAAAGAGATCATTTGCATGGGCCCGCCTACTGCAAGGGATCCAGAGAGAAATTCCATTATCCCTGACTTCTATAATCCATGCAAATACTTTCAGTTTTACGAAAGCACTCTATGCCTTTTGCCTTTTAAATAGAGGGCTTTTTGAACTCTTCAATCTTCTTATACCACCTCTTCTTTCTGTAGAGAATATTTATTCAGATTTATACTATAGGGTTGATTCAGAGCGCCTTTTTCATCATTTTTATGGAGGTCTTGCTACCAAATGAAAACATTTCACACTAAAGTTCTCGCAGAAAAAAGGCTTTGCTGAGACGAGGGGAAAAAATGAACGAGAATGGAAATATTCACGTAAAAAAAAGGTGAGAAAGGGGCTCTGAATCAACCCTTATGAGACCATTTTTCACTATAGAGTTCCCTTTATAAGCTCACGTGGGTGAGACCAGAGAACATGATTTAGGGCCAGAGAACTTGATTACATAACCCGTTAATTATTTGGAAGCTATGGAGATGTCTCTTGATTTGTTTGTCTTTCATGTAGCACAAGGTTATGTCTAATGTAATGTCGGCAATAATTACCACAGAGCGAGCAATATGTGGACCACAATTACTGAAATGTGCGAGTGGGAACATTATAACTTATACAGCAGATGTTTCTGTATCCTACAGCATTTGGTGCTCCTTTATCAATGATCAGCATTAGGGATGAGTGAACTTTTGAAAAATTCGATTCGGCTGATTCGCCGAATTTTCCGACAATATTTGTTTCGGTCCGAATTTATTTGCGACGAATTGCATTTAAAGGCGGCTATTTCTGAGCTTCCTAGAACCTCAATAGGGTTGTAAGCCATTCTGCCTTGCTGTAACACGCATAGGATGCGTGCTGGGTTAGTAAAATAATACTGTAAATAATTATGACATGCAGATCAGAGGCATCGCTGAGCGGCACAATTGCAGAGAGTTGAGGTGGCATCACTATGAGGGGCCCCTATATTGCCTGAAAAACACACCCTGGAGCTGGCAGTAGCAGGAGCCCAAATATTGGCTGAAAGACATCCTGGAGTTGGCAGCAGGAGCCCAAAAATTGGCTGAATGACACCCTGGAGTTGCAAGCAGCAGCAGCAGGAGCCCGAACATAGCTTGAAAGAGACACTGGAGTTGGCAGCAGGAGCCCAAAAATTGGCTGAATGACACCCTGGAGTTTCAAGCAGCAGCCCAAACCTAGCTTGAAAGACACACTGGAGTTGGCAGCAGGAGTCCAAAAATTGGCTGAATGACACCCTGGAGTTGCAAGCAGCAGCCCAAACATAGCTTGAAAGAGACACTGGAGTTGGCAGCAGGAGCCCAAAAATTGGCTGAATGACACCCTGGAGTTGCAAGCAGCAGGAGCCCAAACATAGCTTGAAAGAGACACTGGAGTTGGCAGCAGGAACCCAAAAATTGGCCTTAAGACACACTGCAGTTGGCAGCAGCAGGAGGCCAAAATTTGGCTGAAAGGCACACCCTGAAGTTGGCATCAGCAGGAGCCCAAAAATTGGCCTAAAGGCATAAATATGTTTTGCACCATTTGGAAAGTGTAAAACCTGGCACCATGCTGAATCTAGTCGCATGCATCAGCCATTGGTGGGTGGAAATCCTGACTGATCCATCCCCGATTCATTTTCACAAAGGTGAGTCTCTCCACATTTTTAGTTGACAGACGAGTTCTCCTCGCCGTAACTATGGCCCCCGCCGCACTAAACACCCGCTCAGATGGCACGCTACTTGCCGGGCAGGACAGCTTTTCCAGGGCAAACTCAGCTAGCTGCGGCCACAAGTCAAGTTTGGCTGCCCAGAAGTCCAGCGGATCCTCAAGGTGTGTTGGCATGGTCATGTCAGAGGTCCCCCTGAGTCAGACCTGCGAGAGTATGGACCATCGCGCAGATAGGCATCAGCCAACTGACTACGTAGAATGTCTTTGTAGTAGTTCAGTTTGTCCTCCCTCTTGGCGGGTTTAAAAAAATGCCCCCATTTTGTGCCGGAAGCGAGGGTCCAATAAGGTGGAGAGCCAGAAGTCATCCCGCTGACAAATGGAAACAATTCTGGGGTCACTACGCAAGCACGTGAGCATGCTTCCTGCCATTTGCGCAAGTGACTCGGCAGGTGTCATGTATGAGCTGCCACTGGTTGACATTGAACTTACTCAGGGGAGTCCCCCTATCCGCTTGGATCATCAAGAAATCCGTGATGGCTTTTCTCTGTTCGTATAGTCTGTCCAACATATGCAGGGTGGAATTCCAACGGGTGGAAACATCGCAATTCAGACTATGTTGGGGGCTACCGTTCTGACGCTGTAGTTCAAGAAGGGTGTGCTTGGCGGTGTATGAGTGGCTGAAGTGCATGCAAAGTTTCCTTGAAGTTGTTAGGATGTCTTGCAGATGGGGGGAAGACTTCAGAAACCGCTTCACAACCAGATTGAAGATGTGAGCCATGCAGGGCGCATGGGTCAGCCTTCCTTGTCGTAGCGCAGACAAAATGTTCTTGCCATTGTCGGTAACCATGGTTCCCATTTTCAGTTTTCTTGGAGTAAGCCATGTTTGGATTTTTTGATGAATAAATTTAAGCAGTTCCTCCCCTGTGTGACCCGTTCCCCGTTCACCAAGACAAACCATGTGAAGCACAGCGTGACACCTCCGTGCCCTGCACACATGGTAGGCTGGAGGGGCACTGAGACTTGAGCCTACAGTAGAGGGTGAGGAGATGGCGGAGGATGAGGAGGCCGAGTCGCACGGTGTCACAGGCACAACGGCCAGGGAGCGCGGAGGCCAAAGCGGTGTGACCTGTCCAAGTTGCTGCTGCTGCAAAGGGACCACATTCACCCCGTGGGCCGTAAACGACATGTACTGTCCCTGACCATAGTTACAGCTCCAGACGTCGGCGCTGCCATGCACTTTGCTACACACCGACAGGCTCAAGGACTGGCCCACCTTCTGTTCAACAAAAGTGTGCAGCGCTGGTACTGCCTTCTTGGCAAAGAAATGACGGCTTGGGACTCTCCACCTCGGCTCAAGCCATCAGTTCTCTGAAAGGTGCAGAGTTCACCACCTGAAAAGGGAGCGACTGCAACACCAGCAACTTGGACAGGAGCACATTCAGCTTCTCCGCCGTAGGATGAGTGGGTGCATACTGCTGTCTCTTGGACATGGTTTCGCTGATGGATTGCTGGCGGGATGCATGACTTGGAGGAGGAGGAGTAGGAGCATCAGGAGGAGCGACAGAGGATGGGTATGACGCACAGCTGCCTTCGGCTGAGGTGCTGGAGCCTTGGCTGGCAGAAATTGGGAGCGGCATGCCACTTGGTGAGGAAGCAGCCTGGACCACCTATTTGGAGCCTCGGTTCTCCCAGGCCGCTTTATGGTGACGCATCATATGTTGACGCAGGGCCGGGGTGCCAACATTTGGGCCCTGGCCATGCTTCACCTTCTGCCTACATATCTTGCATGTGGCCATGTTACCCTCCTGTGGATGCTTGAGGAAAAACTGCCACACTGCCGAGTAGCTACTTTTCCCTCCCAACAGCCCGCACTGATTCACTGCTACTGTCGCCAACTCCAGGAACCCCTGCTCCACTACCTCCCGATAAGGTAGCCTGCCGCGCAGCAGGTGCTCTGCCCCGGCCCCGTTTGGCTCCAGGCTTTACAATTCTGCCCCCATGCTGACTGCCAACCATGCTGCTAACACCTTGCTGCCTCAGCTGCTGACTCCGGGGCAACCTGCGCCCCTCTTCTCCTGATGATGAGGATGAAGCTCCTTCTGCACCCGGCTCCCAAGTGCGATCGGCTTCATCATCATCATTATCACCGAGTTGTGGCTGCACGTCACTGATGTTCTCGGTTTCCTCAACAGTGTCTGGCGCAGGAGCTGGAACGCTCGCAACAACACCCACGCCACTCTCCACATCACTATTTGTCTGCCTAGCAAAGGAAGCCACCTCCATTTCTTGGCTGGGCAGTAGCTGCTGACTGTCCTCTATCTGATCGTCCTCCTCACTAAAGAGTGGAGCTAAACCCAAAGCATAGGATACGTCGCTGGGGGAGAGAACGGTGTAGGACAGAGGCAATGGGAGGACAGGGACTGCTCTCGGGCCATGCCAACTCAGGGTTGTGTCAGAGCAACCTACCGACCCTAGACTGGGGGTGTCAGATGTAACTTGTGATGATGTGGATGACCGCGTTAACCATTCTACCACGGCAGATGCGTTACTGATGGAGACACAACCCCAAACAGATACTGGCAGATCAGGTCTCTCACCGCGACTCCTGCTGCCACTCGCCCCTAGTCTGCTGTGACCTCTGCCTGCTGAATCTTGGCCTCTGCCACTCCTCTTTGAACATCCTGGCACTTGTCTGCCTGACATTTTTATGTATTTGAAATGCGCAATAGGCAACTAAAAAAATGTGTTTACTTTAAAAAGCAGAAGCTAAATAAAGTGAGAAACTGCTTCTCTGCACCAGATACTATGAAAATTGGCAATATGGGATACCCTGCGGGCTGGTGTTTTTATAAGACGCAAAAAAACAATTCAAAATGCAATATATTAATAAAACAGATTGATTAAGAGCCTGACCAGGCTTAAAATGCGTCACTAGGTGCTTGCCTTTTTGTTGCTGTTGGGTCACTACCTTCACATGTTTTAACGTTTCTACTTAAGAGCTGTTTTAAATAGATTGATTGAAAGTTAAATTTTATGGAAAGCTGGACAAACCACTGTCATTCCTGTTTCCTAACCCTGGAGGAGCTGTGCCTGGGATCTCCCCGTCCGTGCTATTAATAAGGTTGGTGAGCTGGCTACTCTTTTTTGATTTTGTCAATTAATAAAACAGAGCCTGTAGTAGCTGATTTAGTATAACAGATAGGGTGAAATGTGCCGGTTTGGAATACCCTGCGGCCTGGTGTTTTTACAGGACGCAAAAAAAAATTCAAAATGCAATATATTAATAAAACAGAGCCTGTAGAAGCTGCTTTAGTATAACAGGGCGAAATCTGCCAGTTTGGGATACCCTGCGGCCTAGTTTTTTTACAGGACGCACAAAACCAATTCAAAATGCAATATATTAATAAAACAGAGCCTTTAGAAGCTGATTTAGTATAACAGATAGGGTGAAATGTGCTGGTTTGGGATGCCCAATGCTGCCTGGTGTTTTTACAGGACGCACAAAACCAATTCAAAATGCAATATATTAATAAAACAGAGCCTTTAGAAGCTGATTTAGTATAACAGATAGGGTGAAATGTGCTGGTTTGGGATGCCCATGCGGCCTGGTGTTTTTACAGGACGCACAAAACCAATTCAAAATGCAATATATTAATAAAACAGAGCCTTTAGAAGCTGATTTAGTATAACAGATAGGGTGAAATGTGCCGGTTTGGGATACCCTGCGGCCTGGTGTTTTTACAGGACGCACAAAACCAATTCAAAATGCAATATATTAATAAAACAGAGCCTTTAGAAGCTGATTTAGTATAACAGATAGGGAGAAATGTGCCGGTTTGGGATACCCTGCGGCCTGGTGTTTTTACAGGACGCACAAAACCAATTCAAAATGCAATATATTAATAAAACTGAGCCTGAAGAAGCTGATTTAGTATAACAGGGTGAAATGTGCCGGTTTGGGATACCCTGCGGCCTGGTGTTTTTACAGGACACACAAAACCAATTTAAAATGCAATATATTAATAAAACAGAGCCTTTAGAAGCTGATTTAGTATAACAGATAGGGAGAAATGTGCCGGTTTGGGATACCCTGCGGCCTGGTGTTTTTACAGGACGCACAAAACCAATTCAAAATGCAATATATTAATAAAACTGAGCCTGAAGAAGCTGATTTAGTATAACAGGGTGAAATGTGCCGGTTTGGGATACCCTGCGGCCTGGTGTTTTTACAGGACACACAAAACCAATTTAAAATGCAATATATTAATAAAACAGAGCCTTTAGAAGCTGATTTAGTATAACAGATAGGGAGAAATGTGCCGGTTTGGGATACCCTGCGGCCTGGTGTTTTTACAGGACGCACAAAACCAATTCAAAATGCAATATATTAATAAAACTGAGCCTGAAGAAGCTGATTTAGTATAACAGGGTGAAATGTGCCGGTTTGGGATACCCTGCGGCCTGGTGTTTTTACAGGACACACAAAACCAATTTAAAATGCAATATATTAATAAAACAGAGCCTTTAGAAGCTGATTTAGTATAACAGATAGGGTCAAATGTGCTGAAATAGTATGCCCATGTGGGCTGGGGTTTTTACAGCATACAAAAAAAAAAAATTAAAACTAATCGAGTTATAGGAAATGCTTGTGTGTAACCAGGAATATTTACAGCACAAAAAAAGCAATTTAAAACTGATCTGGCGGCGTTCGAGTGGTGGAGGAGCCATAATTTGACTAGAGTTCAGAATCTCTTCTCGCGCCAGGGTCCGCTCTCTTTTGCCGAATTGAGATCCTCGCATGATGCGCTGAGGAGGGAGTTCCTTCGCTTCTCGCAAATCAACCATTATGGTCGGTCTAAGTGCAAGCGCGGTGCCCCACTCCCTCCTCTCACGACATTTGAAAGAATCTGCCTTGAGCAGCCCATGGGTAAAGGGGTGATCGCGTCAGCCTACAAATTACTATCTGAACCGGAGAAGGTGATACCTCCGAAACATACGGCTTACTGGAGTGATGACCTGAATTTGACCTTATCGGATGGGGAATGGAGGGCGGTATCTAGGCACACCTTCTCAGGCTACCTTAATGCTGGTGCTCAGGAGGTCAACACCAAGGTTCTCCTTCGATGGTACCTTGTTCCGCAAAGGATCCACAAATTCTGCCCCTCATATTCGCGGGATTGCTTCAGAGGCTGCGGGCTCCCCGGTACTTATTTGCACACTTGGTGGGATTGTAGGATAGTAAAAAATTTTGGATCAGAGTCCTCTATATCATCAATAGGACCACCGGGCTGAAACTTATTCTATCTTCTCAGTTGTCCCTCCTTAACTTGAAACCCCAGACTGCACGAGTACTCAGTTTGACCTCATAAGGCACATTAACACGGCAGCCAAGTTGATTATAGCCCAGTCGTGGAAAAAAACAGCCATTCCCAGGGGAAGCCTTATCACCCGGGTTAACAAAGTTATGATGTTCGAGAAGATGGCGGCCATGATAAAGGGGGATTTATCCCCTTTCTTATCCACCTGGGAAGGCTGGATTTCTCATTTTCACCCGGGAGGTCTCAACTGTGTTCTCCTTACAATTTAGAACCCTGTCTTATCTCTCCCCGAGAAAAGAACGGAGGCCTGGAACCCACCTTTTACTCTCCCTCTCTCTTTTTCCCCTTCTTTCCCTCCACTCCACGCATTTCTCCTTCACCCTTTCTCTAAAGCTCTTCTTTTGATGATGCTTGAGAAATGTTCTCTTTATCGCTTTTTGAATAATTTCTCTTTTTGTTTGTCAGTATTTAGCCTATAATGGTCATATTCTTTGGACGATTGTTAATTAATGGAATTTCTTTATGACCTCATGCGCGGTTTGGAAAATGCTCTGACTGTAAGATTACGCTGTTTTTCCCAGCTTATACTCGAATAAAAACTATGATTAAAAAAAAAAACTGATCTGGCAAATGAAGTGAAGTGAAAATAAAAATAAGTTTCCCTGTCACTTTCTCTGCTGTCCCTGCCTGGATCGTTCCAGATTTTCCCCTATCTTTCCCTGGCTTTCCCTGGCACTGTGTGGGTCTCTGTGGGTCTCACTGACTCTCCCTGCCTGTCTGTTAGTCTCTACCTGTCTGCAGCAACCTCCGTTCTGTCTGCAATGCAAGGCTGAAATGCGCACGAGCAAGATGGCCGCCGTTTATATAGCACTGTGACGTCACCGGGCTTCCTGGCTGCTGATAGGCTGCATGTGACCTTCCTATGATAACTTGCCCCAGGGGACATGTCCGGACATGTCCATCCACCATTTTACAATGGTTGTAATTGAAATAAATGAAGTTTAAAGGAAAACTTCGATCGATCGTATCGCGGGGAAATTCAGATTCGTTCAGAATCGAATTTTTCCTGAAATTCCGAACGAATTCGGGTTCGCCCGGATCGATTCGCTCATCCCTAATCAGCATTAAAGTGGTACAATAGTCAAGTGCGTTTAAGTATCAGGTGTAGTCACCAAGGAGCCCAAGGGGTGGAGCCACTAAACAGCCTGACACACAAGTCCTAGAATCTATGCAATGCTCTGGTCTGAAGCCCCCTGCAAGGAAGGACAGGCTGGGCCGCAGGACGCCACAGAACATCCACCTGGTGCCATGTAAAATAAAATGTGTGTTAGGATTGTGCCCCCATCCCTGTGATTTAGGTTGCAAACTCTAAATAAATTGCAAACTCTAAATAAATTCCATTGAAAAGTCCAAAGCCAAAGGTCAACAACAGGGTAACAGTGTGAGTGGCAGGAAAACAGGATCCAATGAGCTAGAAGCAGGTGTAGGACAAGAGACAAACCAGCACTTTTAAACTGGACCAACAGCCTTTTATTTGTTTTTTACTTTTAAACTTAAAAGAACAAAACAAGTGCAGCATTTGACCCTCCCAGTGAGCCCGGCTTTTCATACATCGGGAGCAGCAGCGAGAGGCTTAGCAGTGAGCAGCAGGTATGGGAGCGGGCGTCAGCATGGAGCGGCACAAGTCCTGAAGGAAAGCCACTGCTAAGATTGGCCGGTGACGCGAGTAGTCTTCAGCTGTTGATTCATGGAGGGCTTGAGGCTTCGCCATTCACTAGAGCTGGGTTTCAGGCCAGATGTCCAAATAGAAATCTTTCCGCTGTTCAAACTAAACAATGTTGACATTCTAAACTGTTTAACTGTGGCCCGTGACTGGTTAGCAAATTGGCCCATGTTTTTCAAAAGGTTGATCATCCCTGGTCATTCCTGATAATGTTCTGCTGCTTTGATTTTATAGCTGCTTGGACAGACATTTTGCCTGGACCCAACTACTCTCCTGGATTCCACTTCTCGTGTCGCTTGATGGACTTCTCTTGTGTCACTTTAGCTAGACTACTCACCTTTGTTATCTGGACATTGCCTTGTCTGTCCCTGGATAACCCGGCACTCTGTTTTTCCACAGACTTTCATCTGTATTTTTAGCCTCAGCTGTTATCCTTTGTGTAGGAAAGACCAATGGGGCAACCATTTGCTGGGCTCTCCTAAGCAGAAGAACTATAGGTGAGGTGTTCATAGAAGAGACTGTGCAGTCTGCTAGCACTGAGCAGGTGGGGGAGGGGTGCTCTCCTTGGTCACTGAAGCAAGGTCATGTTCTCTTCTAGGGTGTAGTTCTATGATAGGGCTTTTATACTACCATGCTTAACTTACCATTCCTCAGTCTCCCAGGCTGGTCCCCCCATGATCCCTGGCTGATCTTCCTTTTTTCTCAGGCTGGCAGGCTGATTCACTGCCTCCCCCAGTCCCTTCTTGAACTTCTGTAATGCAGCTGCCTGGGTCTCTTGACCGAAGGCTTCCCTAAGTCTATTGGCTTGAATGGATTCATTTTTTTTCTTTAACTAGACTCACCAGACTGACCCTGCTACCCACCAGTCTCCCAGGTCCCCGATATACCTTTCCCCCAGACTTCCAAGCTGAATCTCCCCTTGTCAAGACTCCCAGACTGGCCCTCCAGGCTCCCAGACTGATCCTACCCACTTCATCAGGTTCCCAGCCTGATCCTCCTCTCCCCCCTATGCTCCCACCCTGATCTTCCCCTCTCCATCCCCAGACACCCATGCTGATCCACCTTGTCCCCAATCTCCCAATGTGAACCCCCCATCATCCAAGCTGAACCTCCTCTTTCTTCTATTCTCTAAGAGTGCTAGGAGATGTAGTTCTGCTTGGGGGTTAACGAACGTGTAGTTCAGGGCATAATGGAGATGCCCCCCCATAAAGGAACTTCTTAGTAACATGGAAATCCTTACTCTGGCCTTTACATAAAGATCTTGCCTTTGGTGACCAGACAGAAAGTGATCAGTGATATGTTCACCAGGCTCCCAGGTTGATCCCCCCTCCCAGGCCTAAACTTTTTTTTTCTCCTGGTAGACAATGAAATTCAATGTCTGTTTTCTCTTCTCAATATAAATGAATCTTCTCACCAGGCTCTGAATAAACCTCAAGATATGGCTTGAAATTAGTGGAGGATCTACTAGTTATACACCATTGCACTTCCTGGTCTACAGTATTTGCACTCTTCTGCTTGGTCCTATTTAGTTTCCGTGGGCTATTGGGTATTTTCCTGTCCTAAATGTTGCGTGTGAGTGTTTCATGCAGCGTCCAGATAGACATTTGTGGTGTGGTGTAACTGGAACTGGCTTTACTGGAAGATGAATGCAGTAAGAGAAGGTCACCTTACATGGTGGATAACAAACAAAAAAAAGAAGTCATAGAGATTGCCTCAATGTACAGGAAACACAACATGCAGTAGAGAATATACAGTAGAGACTACACATACATATATGTAACAGCACCATTTAATGTCATAAATGTAACCTGCATAACCTAGCAATATAGATGCAGATGACATACAGAGACAAGCTGTACGCTGTTACACAGTATCTCCAACACTAGTGGCCTCAGATGCACACATAAATCTTGGGGGGGGGGGGGCTTCACTTAGTTTGAATTGCACAGGGGGTTGATGTCTAAACTGACCAGATGTCCCAATTTCAGTGGCACAGACATTGAAGGCACTTAAAGCTTTTTGTCCCTCCAAAACCTTTGGAGACACTTAACCCTTTAAGTGCCAGCCTACCTAGTGTTTTTGTCACCAGACCATTTTTCAATATTTCACGCTTCACATGTTCAACTGTGATTTTTGATGGGATTGAGGGGCAGAAGATCAGAGCTTTCTTGCCTCTCACCACAGAGGGGAAAATGCCAAGCACATAGATTCTATGTGCTTGGCACTTAACAGTCGCAGAAGCAAAAATGTAGAAGTGACATGCTTGGCATTTAAAGGGTTAAATGTCCCATGTTGCAGGCATTAGTGGGAAGACTGTCCCATTGAATCTAGGACGTCTGGTCTATTTACAACTGGGGCCATTCTTGGGCTAATTATTAATACAATGTATGGATTGGCTGAGGGTTAGACCAATCCTCAACATCTTTTATGTGCCAGAGATATCCAAGCTGCTTTAACCCTTTAAGTGCCAGCCTTCCTAAAATTTTTGTCACCATCTATTGCCAGACCACGTTTCACTATTTTGCGTTACACATGTTCAACTGTGATTTTTGAAGAGATTTCCAACAAAACAAAAAAAAAAAACATATTTTCTAGAAAATTGTCTCCTTTATTTTAAATAAAACATTTATTTTATTAAAGAAAAGCATATTGCATGTGAAATCCCCATTTTTCCCAATTACAGCAGTAATATGTATTGGCAGCCCCCCCTTCTTGCCCAGGAGACCCCCCAAACTGAAAAGAGCACTTTATAACATTTACAAATAAAATATAACTATTATCCACACTAATCAAGATTCAACAGTCCCACAGAGCATGCACCTCCACCGTGAAGTCACCAATAAAGCTGGCCTCTTACCAAATAAAAGATGACAATGGGCATATAAGGATCAGCAATTAGACTCAAACTTCCACAGCTCCACATTGAGGGGGTATAGCTTCCAATGCCCAGATGCAGTTTTGCAACCCTTTAATATCCTCAGGTATGCACCAAAGACCATCCGGTCGAGTGATTAACCATGTGGGAGATAAATAAAACCATCTAGTGCAGAGCGCTCATTCAAATAAAGACTAATATTTAATAAGAAATGCACTCATAAATATAAGATTAAAAACAGAGTATCTCAAATACAACAGAAGCCAACAGTTCTCACCGCCAGGGTTCCTTGAAGTAAACAAACAAAAGGTGCAGCCTTTGTCCTTATCCTAGGTACGTTTCACCGCCATAGCGGCTTCAGCTGGGAAACAAGATTAGAGCCATAAGCCGGTATTTAAACAGGAAGGCAGATGACTCACCAGTCACGTGATATGCACGTCACATGTCGCGCACACAATGTAATCACATAGAGAGCAATAAGGAACCAGCATTCCCATGCATAATGTGCATGCCCCTCTGTCTGCAGCCACCAATTCGAATGAAGGGGGCGGGAGAGAGTTGCTCATCTGGTCTTGCCAGGCTGGGTCCAATCAGAAGATGGATCCCAGCACAGTCACATCACTCAGAGCTTGATAACAGCAAAAGGCTGTCGCAAGGATTGCTTTTGTTTGCCCCAGCCCAAATAACCACACACAGTGACAGCATAGGCCAATCTAAGCAGCTGCGTTCACACTGCCTAAAAAAAGCTGCGATTACGCAGCCTCTATCCCTGCACAGATGTTGGGTTAAAGTGGCCAGTGCATAGAGGGGGCTTCTAGGTATTTATATAAATAATAAATATAAATAAAACATCATAGGCCAATTTAAACAGCTGCCTTCACGCTGCCTGAAAAAAGCTGCGATTACGCAGCCTCTATCCCTGCCTGAAAAAAGCTGCGATTACGCAGCCTCTATCCCTGCACAGATGTTGGGTTAAAGTGGCCAGTGCATAGAGGGGGCTTCTAGGTATTTATATAAATAATAAATATAAATAATACATCATAGGCCAATTTAAGCAGCTGCCTGAAAAAAGCTGCGATTACGCAGCCTCTATCCCTGCACAGATGTTGGGTTAAAGTGGCCAGTGCATAGAAGGGGCTTCTAGGTATTTATATAAATAATAAATATAAATAATACATCATAGGCCAATTTAAGCAGCTGCCTTCACGCTGCCTGAAAAAAGCTGCGATTACGCAGCCTCTATCCCTGCACAGATGTTGGGTTAAAGTGGCCAGTGCATAGAGGGGGCTTCTAGGTATTTATATAAATAATAAATATAAATAATACATCATAGGCCAATTTAAGCAGCTGCCTTCACGCTGCCTGAAAAAAGCTGCGATTACGCAGCCTCTATCCCTGCACAAATGTTGGGTTAAAGTGGCCAGTGCATAGAGGGGGCTTCTAGGTATTTATATAAATAATAAATCATAGGCCAATCTGAGCAGCTGCGTTCACACTGCCTGAAAAAAGCTGCGATTACGCAGCCTCTGTCCCTGCACAGATGTTGGGTTAAAGTGGCCAGTGCATAGAGGGGGCTTCTAGGTATTTATATAAATAATAAATCATAGGCCAATCTGAGCAGCTGCGTTCACACTGCCTGAAAAAAGCTGAGATTACGCAGCCTCTGTCCCTGCACACATGGTGGGTTAACCCTTTAAATGCCAGCCACGTAAAATTTACGTGGTTGCCTCTCCGTCACTTAAGTGCCAGCCACGTAAAATTTACGTGCCTGGCATTTACCCCTGCTAGTGGGCAAAAAAAAAATAAAAAATACTCACCTGACCCCTCGTTGGATCCGGCCGGGTCTCCTCTTTAATTTGGTGCCATCCGATCACCGGGTCGGATGGCTCCAGGAGAGCCCCCGGAATAGGCCGCCCCCCCCCGCTTCTGCAGCAGCAGCTGCTAACTGTAAAAAAAAATAAAAATGACATTCACTTACCTGCGTGTGCTCTGGCTCCCGCTGTCCCTCCTCTTCACCTGGGGGGCCTCCGATCCCCCCCCCCCCCCAGGACTTACCGATCTTCCGGAGAGAGCCCGGGAGGCTCTCTCCTCCTCGATGGCGGCCGCCATCTTGCCGCTACCGTCATCCCGTTCCCGATCACCGGCTTCAGCTCTTTCAGCTGTCAGATGCCGGTCATCGGTGCCGGGGAAGGAGGTGGCAGGAAATCCTCTGATCTCCTGCCTCCCCCTTCTCTGGATGCCGATCACCGGCATCTGTCATCAGAGCGGCGCGGGACAAAGGAGCTTACAATCGGAGGTAAGTACAGTAAAAAAAATTTTTTTTTTTTTTAATAAAATACTTTTATTGTGCTGTGTTTTTTTTTTTCAGTTAACCCTTTGTGAACTGGTAAGGGGTCCATGAGACCCCTTATACCAGTTCACAAGGCTCTGGGTCTGGCAAGTCACCTGCGGCTAGTGGGTGACTTGCCATTAACCCCCAGCCCCCCATTACCTGCCTCCCCAACGGCCAGGGGGGGGGCAGAAGGCCCGGGCCACTTAGTGGCTATGCGGGCTAGTAGCCTGCAGGGCCAGGGGCCACCAGCGCTGGCCCCTGAGCCCTGTTCTACAAGCCCCCATAGCTGGCCCGGGTCGGTAATGCTGGGTAGGGGGGACCCTACGTCATTTTTTGGGGGGATTTTTAAGGGTTTTTAACCCTTAAAATTCCCCCCAAAAAATGGGGTCCCCCCCCCCTGGGAGGGGGGGACCCTATGTGATTTTTTTTTTTAATTAACCCTTTTGTGTTCTGTCATCCAGCAGCTATAAAAAGCTTCTAGCAAGTGAGCAGAAGCCAGTGATCGCCGAGGGACAGAGTGCTCCACTATGGATAGGAGGTAAGTATTAAAAAAAAAAATATATATATTTTTTCTCTTTGTGTGTCTGTGTTATTCTAAGTATGTCTCACACCCTGCTTCGGAATTAATCATTACACTTGGGTTATAGTCCACAAGAGGGCGCTTTACTGCAGAGATGGCAAAAAAAGAAGCCCCTCCCAGCCCCACAAACACCTGGGACCTCCCACACATCCCCCAGTTTAGTCTCTGCAGTGAAGGCGACGACACTCAAGATGATGGCTCTTCTCTCGTTGCAGGTAAGCCGGGTAACACCCGGCCCCCAATTTGTCCTAATTCCACCTGGACCCTTTTTTAAAACGACATTAAGCCTCCCAGCTATGGCTGCAGGGTCTGGGTGAGGATAGGTAACACCTTAGAGGTGTTTTGAAGGAGCCATGCTCCACCGCAAGGCCCTCATAAAAGGGTAGGCGGTCGTCAGGTTTTTGGTGATCCTGACTTGGGATGCCCTGTCCGTTGAGGCCCCCGCTACACATCTATATGTAGTCATCGGCTTCCCCCTATCCTCCCTCCTCCCTGGTCCCGGTTGGGGGGGGGGGGCGGTGTGTAATATATATATTTTTATTTAATTGTGTGTGTGTGTGTGAATGTGTTTAACTATGGCGCTGGCGCCGTCCAGCGCTTCTCTCCACTTTTTCTCTTCTGCTCTTCATCGCGACTTCCATGGCGGCGGGCCGGTGCCGTTACAGCCGGCTCCCGCAAAATGGCGGGGAGCTCGGCTGCTTGTGGTTCTCTGAGGGGGAGGGGGCGTGGCCTTGCGCTCGGCGCGCTGACCGGCAGGCCCGCCCCCTTTGCTCCTTCTTGCTTCGGTTTGCCGGCAGAGGGCCGGGTGATGTTTTGCCGGCTCCCCCTTGTCTGGGGAGCGCGGCGTTTTGGTTGGTTGTGGGGGGGCGTGGCCTAGCGCTCGGCGCGCTACTCGGGTGGCTCGCCCCCATTCTGTTCTCGTCACGGCCGGCTCCCGCTTTGCTGGGTGCTCGGCCGCTTGTGATCTCCCCGCGCTTGGAGGGGGCGGAGTCTAGCGCTCGGCGCGCTGTGCAGGTGGCTCCCCCCTCTCTCTCTCTCTTTCATTTTTAATGACGTAACGGCTGGCTCCCGCATTGCTGGGGAGCTCGGCCGCTTGTAATTTCCCCGTGCTTGAAGGGGGCGGAGCCTAGCGCTCGGCACCCTGTGCAGGTGGCTCTCCCCCTCTTTCTCCATCTTCCTACTGTCACCTTCCGGCAGCCCGCTGGGAGACTGTCTCGTGCTATCCTGCCTCCCATAGAATCGGTGAGTGTCCCCTGCCGGGCTGATGATTGTCTATCTTAGTGCATGTATGGTATGTGCGTCCCCTGTGGCTGGGGGGCTGCATTTTATGCTAATTGCATTATATGTATTTCTTTATGTATTTCCGTATGTGTGTGATGACATTTATGTCTTCCGGGGGTCTTCCTTTGTGCTTCCCCCTGGTCCTGTGGCCTTTTCCTTGACATGAGTTACCATATATTAAATCCTCCCACTAACGGACATTTAAGGGGCATCCCGGGTAGCTCAACAGCGTAATTCCCATTGGTCATTGCGACTACCAAAACCACTTTATGGAGGCTTCCCAGGATACTGTGCTCGGGGTCCCTTTGGGGCAAGGCCGGCTGTGTGTGGGATACGGGGCATCCCTGGTGGGCAACAGAGTTGAGTATATGTGCACAGCGGGAGCTGTCGCGGCAATCTGGACCCGTGCGGCCGGGTTAGCCCGGCTGGTCTCGTCACTCACACCCCCGCACCTGGGTATGACCCCTAGTGACGTTATCACTAGCGGGGTATCGCAATGGTTGTTTGCGCTAGAGGGCAACACTGTGATGGATTGCTAGCCTGGTGGCCGGAAAAATCCAGCTGAATGTCGGCACATGGCGCTCGCTGCGCCGGCCTATACATTAACAATATGTTTAATATTATTGCCTGTCTGTACACCCCTTGTGTGAGGGGATATTATTCAGATTCTGTTCCCTCTGATGATCAGCCTGCCATTGCTCTGATGCCTGCAGAGCAGTGGGATGCTGACGTCTCCCTTATGCTACCTGAGGGGTGGAATAGGAGGTATCCCTTCCCCGCGGTTTGGTCTAGTCTGGTCATTGACCCCTCCAGGTGGATGCCACCATCCTGGGGTTGTATATTGTGTATGTGGTGCGTTCCCCCGTCTCATTACAGATGGATAGTGAGGACTGACGTATCGACTAACGGGTCTCCCATGTCCTTGTCTGTGTGGCTTTGCACCCGTTTGAGGCTTTCGCTATTACGGACACGCCTATTAGGACCTTATTTGGGGGTCGTCTTTAAGGTTTCCAATTGACTTTCTGGTGCTGGATTTGGAGCTTGTCGCTTTGAGAGCTAATTATCACGTTGGGGGAACGCGTCCTCTCTGCCTTAGTTGGCACTATTCAAAGGTATTGTTGACCTCGGCTGGGTGGTCTGATTCCAGCCACTCGGTCGGGTGGCGCCGGTCGGCAGCTGACTAGGCTGTCACAAAGGCGTTTGAAGGGCTTCCCCCTGTTGGGTTGCGTCTGTTGGTGATGGTGGAGCTCTGGCTAAAAAGGTAAGTTACACCAACGCAAAAGCAGCCAAGACCCTTTCGGGGGTCATGGTCCTTCTCTCCCTCCCTTATGGGCCTGGCTCAGGCAGGGGGGTACCCTTTGCGGGAAAGAAAGAGGAGATTCCGGGGCAATAGCTGTTGCTGTGCCCGACTTGTATTCTTCTGGCGTGCCAAACCTTAATCTTCTGCTAGCCCGCTCAGCTTGAGGGGGCGTCTTCACCCCTCTGGTGGGGGACGGCTGCTGCTGCTGTTCTTCTCTCCTCCCAGATTCTCTTCACGAGTTTCTTCGGATCCCTGGGCAAGTTTAGGGCCTGTTTTCGGCAGTTCAAGGCCGTCTGGCCATGGGGGTCATTCGTCAGGTTCCCCCCAGGGGGAAAGAGGTCAGTGTTACTATTTCAATCTCTTTACAGTTCCCAGGAAAGTTGGTCCCATCTGGCCTATTCTGGACTGGCAGATCTCATCCGGTTCATCTGAACAAGATGGTTTTGCATGGAAATGCTGCTCTCCGCTGTCAGCTCCCTGCCCCCGGGGGACTTTATACTATCAATAGATATCAAAGATGCTTACCTTCATGTGCCGGCCTTCCAGGGCACCAGCGGTTTCCCAGGTTTGCGGTAGGGGAGCAGCACTACTAATTCATAGCTCTTCCCTGGCGGGTGTGATGGCCCTTCTCAGGAGTCCAGGGCATTCACATTCTTCCTTATTTGGACAACCTTCTCATTACGTCTCTTTCGTTCTGTCAGGCGGAGCTGGATTCTCGGCCGGTCGTGGCGACTCTGGAGAGTTTTGGGTGGGTAATCAATTACCCCATGTCTTCATTTTCCTCATCAAGGGTATCTTCTGTCCCGGGCATGTCGCGGGATACCATTCAGGCCAGGATTTCCTTACCTTTAGCCGTAGGTGGACGTCCTTCAAGTGTGCTCCAGCGGCGCTTTTGGTTAGCGCGCAGGACTTATAAGGCAGTATCTGTTGAGCAATGCCGTGATTTTGGCTTCGTGCATCACCTGGAGCATTTAAAGCGCCGATTCAGATTGTCCTTACGAACTCTCATCTGTCCATCCGGCTAGGGACGAGACTGGTAGGTCTGATGGTGGCCTGTTTTTGCATAACAGTACATTTTTGCTTATTTTCACATAAGGCTCTTTCAGCTCCTTCTCCTATCAGCCTGGGACAAGTGTTCCCTGTCTTTGGGATCAGTCCTTGTTCTGTCTCCTCTGGTCCGTCGGTCCCTTCTGGGGTGGCTGGACTGTGTCGACGAATCCCAGTCGGTTGTTTTGGGGGGGCTACTGGAGATCCCACCGATTCCAAGGGCTGTGGGGCCCTCAGGAGGCACACGCCCCCATCAATGTTAAGGAGCTAAGGGCGGCTCGGCTGCGGCTGTTGCGGTGGATGCCTCACCTTTGGGGCCTGCCGGTTCAGGTTCACTCCAACATTCGGACTGTGGTTGCCTACTTCAGTCATCAGGGAGGGACTTGAAGCGAGAGTGCCCTCCGAGTGGTGTTGTTGATTCTGTATTGGGCCGTGAGCAACGTTCCGTGTATTCTGGTGATGTGGTTCTGTTTGCCTCTCCTCACGTTCACAAGCTATCAGCATTTGTTTCTATTTCCCAGGTCCCTCTGGCTCTGGCAGTGGATGCTGTGTCTCTGTCCTGGCGGGAGCTCGTTTTCCTGTATCTGTTTCCTCCCTTTCCCATGGTGGGCGAGGTAGTACTCAAGCTGGCTCAAGAGGAGGTGCCAGCGATCCTAGTGGCCCCTAGGTGGCCAAGTCAGGTGCGGTTCGTAGTTGTTGTCCGGCTGGCGGTAGATTAGTACAGGCTGCCTCTGATTCCGGATCTGATTAGACAAGGTCAGCCTTGTTACCCCAATTTACAAACGCTGGCTTTGACGGCGTGGCTGCTGAACCCTTCATCTTATGGAAAAGGGTTTATATGAAGCCATTGTCCAGACTCTTGTTGGGGATAGGAAGGAATCTACCTCTACTATCTTCTACTGGACCTGGCGGGCCTACATTGATTGGTGTAAGGCTAGTGCCTTTTCTTGTCAGGTGTTTTCATTCCTTGGATTTTGGATTTTCTTCAGCGTGGTTTGGACATGGGTTTTCATCTTCGCACCTTTATGGGGCTTGTGTCCACTCCGGTGGTTTTCTTTCAGAGATCTTTCGCTCTTCATCCGTTTGGTTATGGCCTTTTATTTTCAGGGGGGTCGCTCATGTGCGCCCTCCTCGCAAACCCATGTTGCCTGTTTAGGATTTAAAATTGGCATCGTCTGCCTGTCTGGGTCCTCCTTTTGAACTGGTGCAGGATGCTGCACTATACATTTTTCACCTTAAAAGTTGTCTTTTTGGTGGCTATAAATTCTGTTCGACGGATTTTTGAGTTGGCGGCTCTACCCTTTCAGGCACCCTTCTTTGAGAGACTTCAGGACGAGGTGGTTTTTCACTTAAAACCAGATTTCTTGTCAAGGGTTCTCTCTGCTTTTCACTTCATTCAGGACTTTGTGCTTCCTTACTTGTGTACTGAACCTAATAATGGCAGGGAGAGGGCTTTGCACTCTCTGGCCGTCGTTAGATGGGTACAGTACTATCTGGTGGCTACTTCACCTTTGCGCCAGATGGACGCCTTCTTTTGTGTTGCCCTCCGGGCCCAAGAAGGGTTTGGCGCCCGTCATGACTACCATTTGTAAATTGATTCGTCTGGCCGTTATTAGGGCCTATTCTGTCAAGGGGAGGGATCCCCCTTTCCAGTTCACTGCTCGTTCTACTCGTGCTGTTGAGGCTTCCTGGGCCTTTCAGCACCAGGCTTCTGTGGAACAAGTTGGTACAGCTGCTTCTTGGTCTTCTGTTCATTCCTTTCCAAGTTTTATAAGGTTGATTTGTGGGTCTCAGCGGATGCTGTTTTTCGACTAGCAAAGTTCTGCAAGCTGCAGTGGTTTATTTTGTGCATTTTTGCCTGTTGGGATCCCCACCCTTTTTTGGACACTGCTATTGGATGTCCCAAGTGTAATGATTAATTCCGAAGCAGGGTGTGAGACATACTTAGAATAATACCATTTTGTGATTACTCACCTGTAAAATGGGTATTGTAAGTATGTCTCACACCCTGCTTCGCCCCACCCTGAGTTGTATTTTGGATCCTCTGTTTGGTGGTACTGTTTCTCTCATACATTTTATTTGCTCTTCCTGGTCCCCTTACTGCTTTTTTATACTGGGGGATGTGTGGGAGGTCCCAGGTGTTTGTGGGGCTGGGAGGGGCTTCTTTTTTTGCCATCTCTGCAGTAAAGCGCCCTCTTGTGGACTATAACCCAAGTGTAATGATTAATTCCGAAGCAGGGTGTGAGACATACTTACAATACCCATTTTACAGGTGAGTAATCACAAAATGGTATTTTTTTTTTTTACATTTAACCCCTTGTGAACTGGTAAGGGGTCCATGACGTTGCAGTCCGGGCGCGCTCCCGTCAGAAGGAGGAAGCGCCGCACCAGGGGGAAGCCCGACGGGGCCGCCCAGCCGCGCCAAGCGGGCCGCGGCACGGCCACCAGCACTACCCCACGCCGCCGAACCCCGGCCCCCACAGCAGCGCCGAGAGGCAATCCCGCCAGAGGACCGCTGGACAGGGGACGGCCGCGGGCCGCCCGACGACACGCCGCGGGACCGGGGACGGCGAGGAGGTAAGATCCTAACAGGTTGTTTTTCTGGAAAAACTGCAAGGTGCGCATAGCGCATATCACAGTTGTATTTTTTCTGAAAATCCCCTAAAGCTCTGTTTCAGTTTGGGGGAGTCTCCTGGGCAGGAAAGGGTGTCTACCTATACATATGTGGTACCGCTGTAACTGTGAGAAATTGGGGTTTCACACGCAATACGATTTTATTGACAAACTTACATTTTTTATTACAAAAAAACACTACAAATTGTAAAAAAATTATTTTTTTTATTTTTTTGCACATATTTCGCCAAAAAATACCTAAAAAATGACAAACAAGACATTTCATGTTAAAGCTCAGACTCTGCTGAAAAAAACAATATATCATTTTCCTGGGAAATCCCTGGAAATCCCTTCAAAAATCACATTTGAACATGGGGAGTGCAAAATAGTGCAAAATGGTCTGGCAACAGAGTGTGACAAAAACTCCAGGTAGGCTGGCACTTAAAGGGTTAAAGTGGGCAGTGCATAAAGGGGGCTTCTAAGTATTTACATAAATAATACATCATAGGCCAATTTAAGCAGCTGCCTTCACGCTGCCTGAAAAAAGCTGCAATTACTCAGCCTCTATCCCTGTGCACATGGTGGGTTAAAGTGGCCAGTGCATAAAGGGGGCTTCTAAGTATTTACATAAATAAATCAATACTACAGATAATACAGGTAAAGTGTACAGTAAGGGTCATAGTGTTTCTACTGGCACCTATAAGAACAAGGGGACCCAAACTTAAGTGATTCTAGGCCAATCAACGGCCAAACAGGAGGGACCAAAGGGACCAAATAGGTCTCTAATGCAAGTGTGCATAGAGGTTAAAAATAATTAAAAATCAAAAAAAAGTTATATAAACATATACACAATATACTATAAACTCAAAAGGAACCCTAGCCTAATGAGAACTGTTTTACACCAGGATTGTTGTACAACCAGGATAATATATAAATATTCAGACAATCCATAATACACTTCAAAAAAATGATGAATCAAAAGCTTTCTATAAAACAATTTAGGTCAAACTCGACGTTCAGGCCACTGGGGGTGAGGGTATCCAGATCGTAAATCCATCATGTTTGTCCCCCTCCAGTGCCGCTTGACCCTATCTATACCCTGGAAGGACATAACTCCAGGGTCAGAGGCATGACAGGATTTAAAATGGGTAGACAAATTATAGCCCTCAAAACCCCTCTTAATGTTGTAAATATGCTCTCGGATCCTTATTTTAAGCTCTTGACCGGTCCTGCCAATATAAGAAATGCCACATGGGCACCATATTGCATACACAACGAACTTTTTACCACAGGTGATGAATTTTGAAATCTTGTGGGACCTCCCCGACCGTGGGTCGATAAATACCTTTTTAGGTTTCTCTATGGGTTGGCAACTTTTACAACCACAACATTTCCCACACTGGTTAAATCCGGCCAAAGAGGTGTTTAACAGGGACACCGGCTCCGGGGGGGTCAATGTAACTATGGAAAAGCTTATCCCTTAGGTTCGGGGCTTTCTTAAAGATGCATACTGGATTAATGGGCAGGGAAGGGCCTAAAATAGGGTCGTCCTTTAGGATATGCCAGTGTTTCCCTAAGAACATTTTTCACCTTAGGGTCCTGAACACTAAAACCGGTCACAAAGGCCATCTTGGAATTTATTGCCTTTACAGCTTTTTGCTGGTCCAACAAGGAAGCCCGGTCCAGTGCCTGAACATATCCCATCTGTTCTGCAATGGCCTTACCATCATAGCTTTTTTCGAGAAATCTCTTTGATAAATCTGAGGCCTGTCTATCAAAGTCACCAATATCTGTACAATTGCGTCTCAAGTGGGTAAATTGCCCCCTGGGTATAGCCCTCAACCAATTTGGATGGATTTTCTTCTATTTTTTTTTGTCATTCCTTCTATTCTTTCCTTCCAACTTTTTTTCCCGTTCCTTCACTGCCTTACCCACTTTTTTCCTGACTTTCCATTTATTTTTTGTTTCTGTCCTTCATTTTGTGCTTTTGATTTCTCTTTGTTGCTTTTGCATTTTTTTATATTTCGTCCCCTCTATTTTTTCCTTTTTTGCAATTCTGTTTCTCTTTTCTGCTTACATTTTTTCTGTCATTCCTTCTATTCTTCTATTCCTTATTTCTCTTCCTTTCTGTCATTCCTTCTATTCCTTATTTCTCTTTCTTTCTGTCATTCTTTCTATACGTTGTAAATCCTTCTATTATTTTTTCTTTTTATTCTTTAGCAGAAATCACCATGGAGTCATACCACACCACAAGGAGCCCACTGATACTCTATCACCCAAGGGCCCGCAAAAACCAGGAGCCGGCCCTGCTCAATGTTATATAACAAAAAGGGGGTGCGAGCACTTGAAGTGCCTAGGACAGCATGGAAGCCAAATACAGCCCTGCTGATACCATAGGTGAATGCAAGGAATCTGAGGGGACAGACTCTACTTCTCTGACTTTATGATCCACCCCAGATCCAAAAGGAGGGACAATGTTATCCTCATATTGTTCTTTAAACTCTCCCTGGAGGGAGCGAAGAGTAGGAGATCGTCCAGGTATGCCACGATGGTTCCGTTGGTCACTGGTGTTGGTTTATAGTGCTGTGATGATTAAGGCACTTAATTTTCTGGATGATTCGTAGCAATTTATTGGGTATGATAAAAGATAAAATAAAAGTGAAATTAAGATAAAATGAAAATAAATTTATTTTAGTCTGTCCTTGGTGGGGGTGTGGGGAAGGCTGCTAGGTTGGCGGGGACAGAGCCGCTGTTGCGGCACACTGTCTATTTTCCCCAAGTGCCTGTTTTAATTGTTCAAATCGCTCGTGCGGCAAAGGAGGGAGGGAGTTGTAGCCCTTTAGTGTTACTGCAGCTGCAGGGAGTTATTTCTGCGGCTACAGTTTTTAAGGCGATTATCTGGCCGGGATGTGGGAAAAAGTCGCTCCTGCGGTGTTGTGATATTTTCCCGTTTGCGTCGCTGTAGAAAGCGTCTAATCACCAACTCGAGTTTTGTCCTAATGTGACGTTATCAAGGTGATAGTGTGTGGAGGGCCTGACTTCTTCTTTATTCGTTGTTTAGTGTCTCAAAGCATGCTGGGAAATGTAGTTTCATATTGTAGTCTCCTGCTCATTACATTCCGGTGTGGTCAGATCTTTCAATGTGTTTCTGGTGCAGGCGACAGAGGCCTCTAGGAATTAGAAAGAAATTGAAAGATCTGACCACACTGGAAGATGCAGCCGTGCTCTTAGACACTCTGTGGGACTGGGAAGAGGTGAGCTGGGCTCAGCGTCCTGGGGGGTTTCACACAGTGGGGCAACGCTGATCAGGGTGCCCCCAGGGAAAGAACCAAAACCCAGGATAGTCAAAACTATTGACTATCCTGGGTTTTGGGCCACTTTAAGACAGTGCAACATGTAGCCTGAGACAATGGGGCAACAATCAGGCTTGCCTTTAGTATAACTTGAAGTAAAGACTAGGCTTCTGCTATACCAACCCTAAGATCAACTTCAGCTTCAGGGCTGCCTCTGTCTGCCTGAGAATAAATAGCTTTAAAATTCTACCCATCAGTATAAATTATAAGCATGATTAAACTGACTTCCACTTCCCTTTTCCTTTTGGAAGAAAGTGAAATTGATGTTCCCTAAACTATTGCTTTATGAGTTGCCCATGTGACAGACATAGTCAGTTGGATGATTTATGCAGTTGTACTCATGTCGGGTGATGTCTACCTGTTTTAGTACTATAATCATTAATCAAATACAGGTGTTGAAATGAAAATGGGCCTAACATCCCAGACAGGAAACCCACTGGGGGGGGGGGGTCACATGGAAAACACAAAGGATGCCGGAGTGTGCATCTGGTGAGCACTACATCACTTAAAGTGGACCGTCACCCATGGGTGATCGGCCCGGGAATCTATAAGATTCCCGGGCCGATCACCCCCCTCACCGCGGGACATCCGAGATCGGGATGTCCCGCGGTGAGGGACCCCCCCCAAAACCCCAAAAGAACTCACCTGATCCTCTAGCCGTGCGCGCGCCGGCCGTTTGTGAATGTCCGGCGCGGGCGCGCGCACTGTCAGAGGGGCGCGCGGGAGGCGGCGGCGGACGCGCTGCCTTGTCCGCCGCTTGTCCGTGGGAGCGTGGTGAGGTGAGTTTGGGGGTTTCTGGGGGGTTTTACACAGCGGGGCACCCCTAATCGGGGTGCCCCCCTGAAGTGGACCAAAACCCAGGATAGTCAAAATCCTGGGTGTTGGTCCACTTTAAACATGACATTCAACCAAACTCCCCCTCCCTCTCCCCTGTGCACTAAGCCTGATTTGGGCCAATATAATAATGACTCATCTGATTACCAGTCACCCTACCAGGAAGCTGTATGCTTGATTGACAGGCTGGTCATCCAATCCCAGCAACAGTTCAGGTCAAATCTGCTCCTGGAATTGGGTTTGTGACTCGTCTCTTGACGTTACTCAATGTCCAGGCACAGCTGACGTGCAGAGCAACACCAGGTCAGAGGAGTGTGCAGAACTCCTGCCAGATCAGGGGAGGAATGTGGTGACTGGGTAAGAATGTATTTGTTATTACAGTGAGGGAATTTTGCCATCTGATCTGGAATGGTCACCCAAATATTCTGGCCTAGTAATGCTTATCTAGCATGCTCCAAAATGGTGACACCAAAAAAACCCTCTTGCAGCACAGGGCTGAGGCTTTTGGGTGTGTGAAGAAGAGACTGGCGGGGGCCTGGACATGGATGTGGCCCCCAGTAGATATGGATATCTACTGAGGACCCTGGAGAAGACACTGGCAGCCGCCTCCACATGGATGAGCCCCCCAGAAGAAGAGCTCGGCAATTGGAAGATGCCACTGTACGTTTAGTTTAAGCATGTACCCGAGACATGGCATTTCTGAATAGCTTGCATAGGCACACCAACAGTTGGAAGAAAGCTGGAATGCAGCCAGTGGTGCTTGCTCCATTCAGATTTTCTTGCCGCACTGAGCTCACAGCAGCCAAAAAAATCTGGATGAAATGAGCACCGCTGATTTTTCGGTTTGAGTACTGCTTGCTGGACAAACCTGTGTGTGGTTTGGTCCTTGCATGATAGCTTATCCATTAATAAATGTACTATTTTGGCATAGTAACCATTTCCTTGGGAGTACATTTATATGTTTTATACTGTATACATAAACCCCTGAGATTGCCCATAGCTTCACCTTTTTCACGTTAATAACCAAAAGGCTGTGGGACAATTAGTGTTTCCGGTCCTCATGAACAGAGCATTACTGAGAGACTGTATACAAAGGCTAAGCTGATTGTAGGATGCACTGTTACTGGTACATGATGCAAGAAATCGATAAGCCAAAGTTTAAACCTGATGACCAGTTGAGGGACATTTAAATAAGCAAGTCAATGAGCAGAAAAGTCTGTTCATTGGTGTGCATTAATATCGCTGGCACGCGTTTCTGTTCCTGACGCTTTCTTCAGAACATAAGCCTCGATTCAGAGAGACAAAAAAACTTCCGTTTTGGTGCCGATCTGTTTTTTTGTGAAATGTTTCCGTTCTCGTATGAGCGTTCGAGCGATTCTATGCATGCATTGAAAACCTTCTGTAAAGTTTCCGTCTGTTCGTAAGGCAGATTACGAATTACGAGGATGTCATTTTCCATCCAGACTTTTCTGTTTCATTTTCACATGTTACAACGTAGGCTTTCGTTTTTGCCCTTTTCCCATCATATCCTCCAATGAATCCTTTACGTTTCCCGTTCGATTCTGTTTCCCTTTTTCAATAAATATTCGTCCAGACGGAAATCCTTATCATCTTGCGCCTGTGCACTACAAACTTAACTCATTAAAGTGCTCGCCTACATATTTGCCACCCTCACTTCTACTACAATGTTTAGCTAAATCACTTAGCACTATCCTCCATCTTCCCTTTTGGACCCTTAAAGCTCACCCAAACCACTTACACTATCCTCCATCTTCCCTTTTGGACCCTTAAAGCTCACCCAAACCACTTCTCGGTTAGGTTCTTCTTCCATTTTAGCCCCCTAAAATTTACCCAAATCACTTCGCGGTCATGTGAATATTCATCTTTAAATATTTCTGGGCCCATTAGTTTTGTGTTAATGTATTTAGTAAATGAAATGACACTGTTACATTTTTTTTTGGTTTCCATCATAAAATAAAACAAAAATGTTGAACATTTCAAATTTTTACAACTATAAAAAACAAAATACATAGCAATGGCAGGCCACAGAACATTATTCTTCATCTGTGGTCCCCAACAAGTTGCGCAGCTCCTGCATCTCGCCAACCAACTGAAGGACCCTGACACTCAGTTGTGCCACTCTGGCACGTGTGGCCCCTGTTAAAAAACTTAAATTAAAATATTGGTATAACCTTGTTGGGGTCATACTGCAGTGACCCCCTCCCCCTGTATGGTCCAAACACCTAAATCTGGACTTCAAAAGCCAGAGGGTCCTCGCCACCACGGCTCGGGTTTTGCATAGTGCCCGATTAGAGAACCCCTGGCCCGCATTCTGCAGGCAAAGAATGGGCATCAGGAGCAAGGGTAGGAGTGGATATCCAGAATCCCCTGAAAGAATTTAAAAATGCTAACATAAAATACACATTCTAAGCTACAATATTGTTTAACATGTCATAAAGGGCTAAAACCAGCCATAGGTTAAGTCATGAGTCAACTATATTCATTGCCATACAGTGAAAATGGATTGATGGAATGTGAGCAAAGTTACCCAGGAGCCATCTACCAGATAATTCTCCTGACTCAAACTGACGAAATAAGCCGGAGCTCTGCAATATATAAGCATCATGGGACGACCCTGGATGCCCTGCAAGAACACTGAGGAATTGCATAGCTGGACCAAACACTGATTGTATGTTATGCGAGTGGCACATCTTGCGGTTCCTGCAACCAAATATAAAATAATTACACAAAGCAAAGGTAACCAACTAAAACAATAACTCCTACAACAAATTAAGATTCAAGTTCAACAATCCTAATATAATTCACAAAGGACATAAGTCTAAAAAAATATAGCAATTATATGGATGTGTGGAAAAATAAATGTTTACATGCTAAGGACTAATTTAGGTCAGCATTAAAATGCATCTATAAGGCATACATGAAATGTATTGATTCAGGTATGCATTGCTATACAATTTATGGCCTCGGCCATGCTGATACATGCAATGCCTTGGTGCTAAAGGCGCGCAGACTCCTCCACATAGCCGCAAAACATGTTCAACAATAGCAATCCGAGCCCTCAAAGGTCCTGTAAGTGGATCAGAAATGAAACGGATTTATAGGGTGGTGGTCCGTCGGAAATCAGCTCTCTGAATCAGATGGAAACCATCCCAACAACGGAAGTTATCTGAACGAACGGAAAATTTCCGATTTTGTTTGTTTTGTTCCGATTTGCTTCCGTTCATCGAAAGAGCATATACGCATTTTCCCAAACGTTCGTGCGAGTAGAAAATGGACGAAAAAAAGCAAAAAAAAGACTAACACCCACCAAAACTTTCACAGACAGCTACGGAAGTCTGGACGAATGTGTCTTTGAATCGAGGCTATAGTGCTATGAAGGACAGTGGCGGTGCATCGCCAGGTTTTGTGAACAGAACTGCAAATAATTTTGTATATACATTGATTGTACATCACAAGCACTGTTCCCTCTAAGGTGCGCGCGTGCGCGGCCGCGCAGCCCCGCCTGCCGTCCGCAGTGAGGAATTTTAAGATAGAGACGACATGTGGGCATGGTTTGTGCGTTTGGGGCGTAGCCGTCTCTTCCTTTGCCTGTTTTTTGCACAAAGCCGAGTTACGGCAGTGAGTGATGGCCATTTTATCGTAGCCCTGCTCAGGTATAGCCAGAGGAAGTGTCCGCAGCAGCAGTCTAAGCAGCAGCAGCAGTTTAAGCAGTGGCAGCTGTCTAAGTAGCAGCAGCAGTATAAGCAGCAGTTTAAGCAGTGGCAGCTGTCTAAGTAGCAGCAGCAGTTTAAGCAGCGGCAGCAGTCTAAGCAGCAGCAGTTTAAGCAGCGGCAGCAGTCTAAGCAGCAGTTTAAGCAGTGGCAGCAGTCTAAGCAGCGGCAGCAGTTTAAGCAGCGGCAGCAGTTTAAGCAGCGGCAGCAGTTTAAGCAGCGGCAGCAGTTTAAGCAGCGGCAGCAGTTTAAGCAGCGGCAGCAGTTTAAGCAGCGGCAGCAGTTTAAGCAGCGGCAGCAGTTTAAGCAGCGGCAGCAGTTTAAGCAATGGCAGCAGTCTAAGCCGCGGCAGCAGTCTAAGCAGCGGCAGCAGTTTAAGCAGCGGCAGCAGTCTAAGCAGCGGCAGCAGTCTAAGCAGCGGCAGCAGTCTAAGCAGCGGCAGCAGTTTAAGCAGCGGCAGCAGTCTAAGCAGCGGCAGCAGTCTAAGCAGCGGCAGCAGTCTAAGCAGCGGCAGCAGTTTAAGCAGCGGCAGCAGTTTAAGCAGCGGCAGCAGTCTAAGCAGCGGCAGCAGTTTAAGCAGCGGCAGCAGTTTAAGCAGCGGCAGCAGTTTAAGCAGCGGCAGCAGTTTAAGCAGCGGCAGCAGTTTAAGCAGCGGCAGCAGTCTAAGCAGCGGCAGCAGTCTAAGCAGCAGCAGCAGTTTAAGCAGCGGCAGCAGTCTAAGCAGTGGCAGCAGTCTAAGTAGCAGCAGCAGTTTAAGCAGTGGCAGCAGTCTAAGCAGCAGCAGCAGTCTAAGCAGCAGCAGTTTAAGCAGCGGCAGCAGTCTAAGCAGCAGCAGCAGTTTAAGCAGCAGCAGCAGTCTAAGCAGCAGCAGCAGTTTAAGCAGCAGCAGCAGTTTAAGCAGTGGCAGCAGTCTAAGTAGCAGCAGCAGTTTAAGCAGTGGCAGCAGTCTAAGCAGCAGTTTAAGCAGTGGCAGCAGTCTAAGCAGCAGCAGCAGTCTAAGCAGCAGCAGCAGTTTAAGCAGCGGCAGCAGTCTAAGCAGCAGCAGCAGTTTAAGCAGTGGCAGCAGTCTAAGTAGCAGCAGCAGTCTAAGCAGCGGCAGCAGTCTAAGCAGCAGCAGCAGTTTAAGCAGCGGCAGCAGTCTAAGCAGCAGCAGCAGTTTAAGCAGTGGCAGCAGTCTAAGTAGCAGCAGCAGTTTAAGCAGTGGCAGCAGTCTAAGTAGCAGCAGCAGTCTAAGCAGCGGCAGCAGTCTAAGCAGCAGCAGCAGTCTAAGCAGCAGCAGCAGTCTAAGCAGCGGCAGCAGTTTAGGCAGCAGCAGCAGTCTAAGCAGCAGCAGCAGTCTAAGCAGCAGTCTAAGCAGCAGCAGCAGGCTAAGCAGCAGGCTAAGCAGCAGCATTTTAAGCAGTGGCAGCAGTCTAAGTAGCAGCAGCAGTCTAAGCAGCAATTTAAGCAGTGGCAGCAGTCTAAGCAGCGGCAGCAGTCTAAGCAGCAGTCTAAGCAGCAGTTTAAGCAGTGGCAGCAGTCTAAGCAGCGGCAGCAGTCTAAGCAGCAGTTTAAGCAGTGGCAGTAGTCTAAGCAGCAGCAGCAGTTTAAGCAGTGGCAGCAGTCTAAGTAGCAGCAGCAGTCTAAGCAGCAGTTTAGGCAGCGGCAGCAGTTGAAGCAGTGGCAGCAGTCTAAGTAGCAGCAGCAGTCTAAGCAGCAGTTTAGGCAGCGGCAGCAGTTTAGGCAGCGGCAGCAGTCTAAGCAGCGGCAGCAGTTTAGGCAGCGGCAGCAGTCTAAGCAGCGGCAGCAGGCTAAGCAGCAGCAGCAGTTTAGGCAGCAGTTTAGGGAGCGGCAGCAGTTTAAGAAGCAGCAGCAGTTTAAGTAGCAGCAGCAATTTCAACAGCAGCAGCAGTTTGAGCGGCAGCAGCAGTCTGAGCAGCAGCCCATGCATGTGCTGTGGGAACTAAGTGCCAGTAAGATTAGGTTACCTAAAGTGGAACAAACCCTCCCAGCCTGGCCCCGGGGCATCCCAGATGTAAACATGGGGTGGCCGCATCTTTGGGCTGTGCACGCGCTCCCATCACCAGCCATTCAGATATAAATAGCCCATCATATCTTTTTGTTTAATGTGTTTTGCTTTTTTTAGTAGATGTACCACTGTTTTTATCTTTTTTCCGAATGCCCACCTTTCATCGGGCATCGCCCAACTCCCTCGCTACTCCGCACAGCCGCTGCTCCGGCTTAGAGGGAACATTGATCACAAGGGTAGTGTATCCCACTTACCTTGACATTACTTACCTTTTTTGTTTTGAATACTGCTTGCTGAACAAACCTGTGTGTGTATATGGTTTGGTCCATGCATTAATGACTATTAACCATTGGGAGTACATTTATATGTTTTATACTGTTCTATATTTGGGTTAAGATAGCCCTATGATAATCATTGCACCCATATATTTCTAGCTTTTTTGAACGTTTTGATGTTGCATTTAGAGAATTGTTGATTGTGCTTACCACTTGCTTATACAATGCCAGTGGATACACACAGGGGAGCATCCTAATTCCCAGACAGTAGGAACAAAATCCAAGATAGTAAAAATCTTGGGATTTTCTCCTCTTTAAAGGAGAATCTTATGTTTTGGCCTACTCATTTCAGAGAGTTAACCCTTTCCCCACCTAGAAGGTTTCCAAAACAGCTAGTGAGGTACATATAGGGTTGATTCAGAGCCCCTTTCTCAAATTTTTTTTTTGTGAAAATTTCAGTACCCATTTTTACCCCTCGTTTGATTCAGCAGAGCCTTTTTTTTCAGTGAGAATTTTTGTGTGAAAGGTTTTCATTTTTGCACAATTTTTAGTTTGGTAGCAAGACCTCCAAGAAAACGGTGAGAAAGGGCTCTGAATCAACCCTATAGTGGGGATTTCACACACTGGAGCATAGCAAATTGAAATGGGGAAAACTGACTCTATGCTATTTGTTTTTTGTCCCAGTTGGAGACCAAGTGAAGCTCAGATGATTTGCACATCTGAACTTAGAATGTGCTGTGGGTTGTAAATGATGGTCTAGTCTTTTTCATATGTTATTGAAATATGAATGAATCAACATCATGTCATTGCAAATGTAATCGCTAGCAGTAAGGGAACAAGTGTAGCTTACTTTCACTCTGGTGTGTGAGTCCCTCCCGCCCTTCTTCAGTTATCACATTTCCTTACAATCACTTCTCCTTTCCATGGAAGCTGTCAATGCCATCCAACTGTACAAGAAATATGTACACCTATAAAAGAGAAGTGAGTCCTGCTCACGCAGGCCTCACAGGCCACGCCGTACATACCATAGGGGAGGCAGCTGCTACCAGGTCCATGGCAGAGTGGCAGAAATCAGACTGCCCAGCAGGGGATTGGAGGAACACAAATGCCAACTGGCTCCACAGTGATTGGTGCACTGGAATCCACAGACACTGGTCACGGGCAGGTGCAATTTCACTTTACACTACCTGGTGCTAGGCCTGTCAACAGGGAGCAATGGGCGACCTGGGATGTATGTTCCACAGAGAGGGACTAAGAAGCTGTCAGCTCAATGCTCAATAGACAGTGTACATGGGCCTAGTGCCTGTGGATTTAATTTCCTATATGCAAGGGGGGGGGGTATTCTACTGAAAAAGAACCAACCACCTTCGTTACTGGCCCTGGAAACTAAATGACCAGCTGCTCAAGTCCCCCCAATTCAGGATGCCCTGCTGTGTGTAGCCGTGCATTAATATGCGTAGCATACAGCACTGACTGGATGAGAGTTCTTCAATGCACCGTGGGAACGCCGGGAAGGTAAGTTTAGGGAGGGACCTGGGGGATATTACACTGCGGGGCAACCTAAATCCGAATTCCCTGGGGGAAAGGACCAAACTCCTTTCTTTAATGCAGAGGATTGGGCTATGTGTGTTGGTGTGGGGGTCCGGGGTGTAACTTGAGGGGGTGTGACCGCACCAGTGTTCAGGGGTCCCATCATTGTTGCTCCTCTACCCTATTTTTCATATTTGTGCTCCCTTTGCATCAATTAGAGAAAGGATGCAGCATTTTGCTCTGCCGTTTCAGTGTTTATTTGTCTAGCTGCATCTAATTGACTTAAAATACAGAAAAATTGTACTGTATGAGACTTGGATCAGGGCCCCATCACATTTAGTTACTCCACAGGTGGGGGTAGATATTCCTGTTGATGCTGAGCTCTAGCCTGAGGGGGCCCACTATGACTTTTACTATGGGGCCCTGTAAAACCTATGTATGCCTCTGCTTCGCTCTTCTTGGTGTATAGACTATGGTTGCTAATAGCAACAGATTTCAGGTAGGGATAACTGCTTTTATAAAACACACATTTTCTAACATAAGAAAAAATAAAAAAATTCTAGATCAGCTCAGCGCACGTCCTAAAGGAGCCACAGCACTCAACCCTGTTAGCTTGCAGACAAACCTATAATCTGTCTCTAAATCTGGTTAAAAGCAGAGGGCTCGGTCACACACATCTTCAAAAGTGTGCTGAAGCTGCACCACCAAGCGCCAAGGTGCCTCTGTGAGGTGCAGTCCTAATTCTAATCTCTGAGAGCCCCATTTTGGACATACAATGCAATAGATAAATTGGGAGCTTACCTGGGGTTGCCCTAAACCTCAAGTGCAGCCAATGAGGTGGAAGGGTCAAAGACCTCACAGTACAGCCCTAGACCCCACACCCCATGTGCACAAATCAAAAGAAACAAAGGAGGGGTGGCAGCCGCTCAGACCATTTTATAACTAACCTGGGAGGTGCACGTGAGCAGGGCAATTAGGCACAATGTATCTTTTGCATTGTATGTCCCAAAGGGGGTTCTCAGAGGTTAGAGTTAGAACTGCACCTCACATAGACACATAGAAGGTTGATGGCGGAAGGAGAACATAAGCTCTATCTAGTCTGCCCTTATGTGTATATTGTATGTTCTCTTTATCTTAGGATAGATGTGTGCTTATCCCCTGCATGTTTACATTCAATGACTGGCGATTTTTCAACTACCTCTGCTGGAAGTTTGTTCCAAGCATCTACTACTCTTTCTGTAAAATAATATTTTCTAACATTGCTCCTGATCTTCTGTCCAACTAGCTTCAGGTTGTCCCCCTTGTTCTATCATTAAGTTCCTTCTTAAAGACACTTCCCATCTGAACCTTATTCAATCCTTTCACATATTTAAAGGTTTCAATCATGTCCCCTCTCTCCTTATCTCCTCAAGACTGTAAAAAATGAAGTTCTTTAAGTCTCTCCCGATTTAAGTTTAAGTCCTTCTACCATTTTTGTTGGACCTGTTCTATTTGAATAATGTCTTTTTGCAGGTAAGGTCTCCATAACCGCACACAGTATTCCAGATGTGGCCTCACCAGGGCTCCATACAGCGGCATCACAACCTCCCTCTTCCTACTAGTGATGCCTCAAGAAAAACTGCACACAACCAGCACTGGCGCTCTAAAGCTGGGCGCTCTAGCATAGAGCGCCAGACACTGTGTGATCCATTTCTGTTTCTCAACACATACACCAGCACCAAAACATATGGAATGGCATTGTTTTAACACTGTGACAATGACACAGTGCCAGAACTCTACATACAATTCTGCATAATAAATAAAAAAAAAAGAAACCTATAAAAGTGTTGTTTGCAGGACAGGAGAGGCCACCCAATGATTTGAGCCAAACATTTTAAAGTTTACTTTGGCAACACGCTATTTATACACATCCAAATGAAACACCATTGAAATGTATGGCAGAGCGCTACTGAGTGACAGGTACTACGTGGAGCTGCTGAACCTAGAGCGCCGGCGCTATATGCTGAGTAGCCACTAGTAATACATGTGACGCAACATGATGCTGTTAGAGGCGCTCACCATATTGGCTTTCTTAAATGTGGTTTTCACATACAGTGACCAGCGTTCACCTGGCTCTGTCTTCCACTATGTAGCACTACCTGCGGTTATCGTTTCTTAAATAACCTCCTTAGAGACAGATTATAGGTTTGTATGCAAACTAACAGGGTTGAGTGTTGTGGCTCCTTTAGGACTTGTGTATCTTATTTGCTATAATCACGTGCACCTCTCAGGTTCTTTATAAAATGGTCTGAGCGGCTGCCATCTCTCCTTTGTTTCTTTAGATCAGCTCAGCACCCTCGAGGACATCCTTTTGACACACAGTAATATACACTTTCAAAAATGACTTTCGTTATCAAATTAAAATGGCTGACAATTAGTGGAGGACTGAGGCAAGAAATCGGCTTAGGATTTCACCCGACCCTGACCAACCCATTTCCACCTGAGACATCCCTACTGAGCCCACCCCAATGTAATTCCTGATCAATCAAGTGCACTCCCTGCTAAGGCTATAGCATTCCCAGGGGAGATTATTGCCAGGGACAGAAATGGCCGCTCTTAAATCAATGGCACTGAAGTTACATAGTTACATAGTTAATACAGTTGCAAAAAGTCCATCAAGTTCAGCCAAGGGTGTTGGGGTAGGGGAAATTTGCTGTTGTAGAAACAAATAATGTGGCAGGACTGGGTATTTTTATTTTTTTGCATATATGGCCATTGTATGCTTGCACACACATATGATTTTTTCCTCTGCATTTAACCCATCTGTGTGGTGAGACAAACATAACCAAGGATGCCCCACTGTGTAAAATCCCACATTTTTGGCAAGTGTTGTCTATAGCAATCAGAGTGAGAGCAGCCGAATTCGATGCAGCATGTGTGCTCCCGCCCCAGCCTTGTGCACAGCCCAAAGAAGCAGGGGATGCGGACGGCTGTGTTTACATCGGTGAGGGAGTCTGGAAGCAGGTGAGTGTTGCCACACCCTGACGGGATACACACAGTGGGGCATTCAGATCTGGGATAAGAGAGAGGTAAGCCGCTACAGTGCTTTGAGGGATTTGTTCTATTTTAAAGAGAAAAACAAGATTTTTTATTATCGATTTTGTTTCTCCTGCTGAGGACATCCTGATTTGAGATGCCCTGAGGTGTGCATCCACCCAGATCACCCTTAAACCTATTTTCAACTCAAACTGTGTGCATGCCAATCAGAAATATCTGCCCGCTGCCCGAGATGCAGCATGGGATCGCTGGCAAGGTGAGTGTTCTGGGAGTACTTCACACAGTGGAGCAACCCAATTAGGATGTCCTATGCTAATTTGTCGTGTGAACCTCTCTATGGTTTGTCTGATTATTCACCTCATTCATTGTTGTACCTTCTTCAAAATGTATAAAATTATACACTAAAAACTCGTACAAACATGAAAATGATATTTTTTCACAATTTACTTTATGCAGGGGCAGCGACAAAAGAGTTAAAAAAATTGCACTGCTGTCTCTCTTCCTCAGGCTCTTCAATGTAACAAGTGGGAAGGGGTCCACACTGCTACATTCTAGAAAGCCGTCCAGCATCCTACTGTCAGACATTGTAAAACAAGTGCTTGTATCTGCTGTTACAAGGTAAAAGCATCTGTATCTCCTGCTGTCACATTGTAAATGCTGCCCTGCACCCTGCTGTTACAATGTAATCAACTCATAGCAGATTGCCATGTGATAAAGATCTCCCCAGCACAGCAGCAGATTACTGTAAAGCAGGGGTCCCCAACCTTTCTTACCATGAGAGTCACATTCAGCACTGAACGATGGTTCTGAGCCACGTTTGAATGGACAGATGCCAAATAATCCTTAAATGGTCTGAAACCATTTACATCCAATACTAGAGGTTCAAAGAATGATTTAGGATGCCCTGCTGTTTGAACGCCCCATGATTCACCCATTACTTACCTAGAACCAGTCATCCCACAGCCCATGTGGTCACCTGCACCAGACATATGTGAATGGTTTGCATGCCAATCCCTCCCCCCACACCCCAGAAAATTCTGTTTCCCTCCACCCTGCACTCGGCTCCGTCCAACAATCTGGCCTCAGGGAGGAGCTTTTTATACTGTGAGGAGAGTGCTGGAGGAAAAGCACTCTACTCCCCTGTCACTCAGTGACATCAGAGGTAGGGCTCACTCATTGCCAATAGATAACCCCTCCCTGCAACTGACCAGAGGGTTGCAGAAAATCCAGGTTCCCCCCGGTATGAGCTCTGTGTTTTTACAGGGGTACCTCTGGAGGAGCACCAGACCTGTGCCGAAGAGCATATGGGCTGGTAAGTACTAGGGCTAGGGGCTGGCAGTTGCTTGGTGCATCTGGTTGGTAAGCTTCAGGGGGAGGGATGCCATGCTTTATTGGGGGAGGGACTAGCATGCCCTTCCCCTCTAGTAATGAATTTTTTGGGATGCCCCCTAAAAGTGTGGCCCCTTCCCCTAAAGCTTACCAGCCAAATTCAAGCATAGGGGCTGGTAAGCCAGGGCTGAACTTCCTGCTTGTGGCCCTAGTACTTAGCAGCCCCTGTGCCCTTTGGCACAGGTCTCCCAGGAATAAAATTGGGCCCATGCCAAGGGACACCGGGCTCTTCTGAAACCCCCTGGTCGGTGGGTTTGCAGTTAATGGGGCAGAGGGTATAGGCAAATCACCTGCCGGCATGTCAGAGAACATTCCCTTGCAGGGGAAAGATGAGGAATATGCAGCGACTGCGAGTTTATTAGTTATTATTGTTCATTCCGTGGAGATGTACAAAGTATAAATGACAGGGGGTGGGACAAACAACATATAATACACAGGACCTTCTTAGTCATATACAGGATGTTCACATGGTAGTGGGAGCTCAACTGTATTCAGCATTCAGGGCTACCAAATTCTGGATACTGGGGAATATCTGGCTGAACAAGGAAATTGTTTGTGTAACATGTCAAGTATTGAAACACGTGAGTTAGATGTTACAAACTGTAAAAAAAATCACGTTTTACCCCTGATTTTCACACCAATGTGTTTAATTTCTAAGTATTAAGGTTAGATAAATATAGTACAATGTTTAATAATATAATAATATACACACAAAGTATGGATAAAAATATCCACACTTGTATTTAAAATCTTTCTTGAAACAAGTGCAGTAGTGTTCAATTTTTTAATTCGCTTAGAACCCTGTGAATCCTGCTGAATAACCTCTAACCCCATAAACAATGTTCTCTCAGGGTTACGATTATGATGTTTTTTGTAGTGCAATTTACATAATTCTATGAATAATAAACTTCGCCTGTGATGGGATAGAGTAACTTTGAAAACATATGTTAAACATAAGATGTTCCACAAAGACTCAGGTGGGAGTTGCAAGTTTTTAATGGTGATGACTCAATCGAGGGAAAAAGATTTTGGTATGAATTGAGTCCTTAAAGCGGTCCTTCACTCTGAATAAGAGTCTATCTTCTATGTTTCCCACACCCTGTACATACAGATTACTCGCATTAATAATCATCCTACCTCCATCTACTGCATGTTATGAGCCTTTAAAAATTCAAGATGGCGGCTGATGGAACATCAGGCAGCCTGCAAGCAGGAAGTGCCTTCTGACTGTGCTGCTCTGCATTCTGGGATTGCTGAGCTTTTCCTGACCCCAGCTCTGCTCTGTCTGAGCAAAGCACAGCTATAACCCGCCCCCTGTACTTTATCCCACTCTCCTCAGTAAGTGTGATGCTTCTGAGTCAGGATGGCGGCACCCATATCCTAAAGTCTTGAACAGAGTTGCAGCCCGGTGGGGGAAAGAATAAGAAGTAAGTGACTAAAAACTTAAAATATATTAATTTTAGATGCTGGGGAATTGTTTTTTAAGGGTTTGGGCTTTTCAATAAATCATGGTGAAGGTCCGGTTTAATGAAGATATTAAATCAAGAGGATGAGATTGTCATATCTAAAAAACAGAAACAAATGAAAAGAGATATGTGGGATTACAACAACCATGCTGTATTTAAATGGAAAAATGGTAATAAAGAAAGGAAAGACGGGGAAGAGGTTGGCGAGGAGGAAGAAGATCAGGAAAGAGCAAAAAGGAGTGATTACATAGTAAACAAGGGGGTGGAGGGATTTATAATTCAAGTAGTAAAGAATTGAGCAAGAAAGAAAATATGGTCCTTGATTTGGGACTTAAATATGCCCCTAACTGTGATATGGACACATTCAAAGTATCTAGTCTTCATTAGAAAAATTTAATGTTAAAAAATCCAGTATTGTATATATGGGTTTAATAAATAAATCAACATTCAATCCTGAACATTCTGTGAATCGATATATTGATACATTTAAACAGTGTTAAAAGATTTTAAAAGGACTACTAAGAAAAACTAATTTAATAACATTGTGGAAAGGGGGTATAAAGAATTTGGGTCAGAGAGAGGCTATTGTGGTGAAAAGTTCGGACAAGGGGGATTCTAGTTTGCGATAAAAGTAAGTATAACAATGAAATCGAGAAACATCTAATGGACACAGAGACCTATTTAAACCGGACCTTCACCGTGATTTATTGAAAAGCCCAAACCCTTAAAAAACGATTCCCCAGCATCTAAAGTTAATATATTTTACGTTTTTAGGCACTTATTCTTTCCCCCACTGGGCTGCAACTCTGTTCAGGACTTTAGGATACGGGCGCCACCATCTTGACTCAGAAGCATAACACTTACTGAGGAGAGAAGAGTGGGATAAAGTACAGGGGGGCGGGTTATAGCTGTGCTTTGCTCAGAAAGAGCAGATCTGGGGTCAGGAAAAGGTCAGCAATCCCAGAATGCAGAGCAGCACAGTTAGAAATCACTTCTTGTTTGCAAGCTGCCTGACGTTTCATGAGCCGCCATATTGGATGTTTAAAGGCTCATAACATGCAGTAGATGCAGGTAGGATGATTTTTAATGTGAGCAATCTGTATGTACAGGGTGTGGGAAACATATAAGATAGGCTCTAATTCAGAGTGAAGGACCACTTTAAAGTTAAGTTAAGAATAATTCTATGGTAGAATATAAGGCCGAATTAGAGGATTAGAGGTATTGTTTGATTGAATCCCCACGTATCCCAACTATTTACTGCCTAACCAAGGTACATAAGAATAAAGAAATTACTACTGGGAGACTGATTAGTGGCATATACCATGTAACCCCAAGATGAGGCCAATATTTGAACCATTTTTTGCAACTTCTGGTTGTCAGTTTGCCCTCTTATATCAAAGACGCAAAGGCAGTGATATGTGAATTGGAAGAAGTGAAGGTCACAGAACATAGAATTTTATTACAGTTGATGTATCTTCAATATACACAGTTGATGTATCTTTATTATTTATGATTTTGGTATGATGAGCACTTTTATAGACAACAGAAATGCATTGCAATAGGTACTATGTTCGCTATATTTGCCCTGAGGTTTGCTAATCTTTTCATAGGATACTGGGAAGATAAGTATATTTTTGGTTCTGAACACCAGGGTTTGATTTTTTTGAAACAATTCATAGATATTGTGTTTTTTGGGAGGGTGATAATGGTTCATTACAACAATCTTTGTGTTATTTTAATAGGATTAGTTTTGTGTTTTTTGTTATAACCAAAAGGGAGGGCAGACTAATGATCAGAACTTATTTCAAGGACACTGATCGAAATTCATTATTTTGGTCCGAATTTATTTACAGTTAATTGCTTAAATGGCCTTTTCTGGCCTACCGAGAGCCTCAATAGGGTTGTAGAACATTTGCCTTGCTGTAACACGCATAGGGTGTGTGCTGGGTTAGTAAAATAATACTGTAATGCAGTATGACCTGCAGATCACAGGTGTTGCTATTAGAATCACGGCACAATAACGGAGCCTTGAGGTGGCATCAGTATGAGGAGACCATATAGTGGCTGAATGACACAGTGTGGCGTTGGCGGCAGCATATAGTGGCAGAATGACACAGCCTGGAGATGATAGCAGCATTAGGAGAACATATAGTGGCTGAATGACACAGCCTGGAGTTGGCGGCAGCAGCATGAGGAGAAAATATAGTGGCTCAATGACACAGCGTAGAAGTGGCAGCAGCATGAAAAGAACATATAGTGCCTGAATGACACACCCTGGAGTTGGCAGCAGCATGAGGAGACCATATAGTGCCTGAATGACACACCCTGGAGTTGGCAGCAGCATGAGGCGACCAAATAGTGGCTCAATGACACAGCGTAGAAGTGGCAGCAGCATGAGGAAACCATAGTGGCTGAATGATACACCCTGGAGTTAGCAGCAGCACAGGCAGACCATATAGTGCCTGAATGACACACCCTGGAGTTGGCAGCAGCATAAGGAGACCATATAGTACTTGACTGACACACCCTGGAGTTGGCTGCAGCATGAGGAGAACATATAAAAAGGCTGGGCACATATAGGTTATCCTAAGAATATTATTTTATATTTATATTTATATTACATAATATATTTACTCAATACTTGTCTGATGCGAAGGAATGTCTGTAACTGAGGTGCAGTGCCTTAAATCTGTTTTGCACTATCCATATTTGGGAAGTGTTGGTGTGGCACCATGATAAATCTACTCTGATGCATCAGGCATTGGTAGGTGGAAATCCTGGCTGATCCATGCCTGATTCATTTTCACGCAGGTCAGTCTCTCCACATTTTTCATAGACATCTGAGTTCTCCCTGGGGTTACTATGGCCCCTGCAGCACTAAACACCCACTCTCATGGCACACTTCTGGCCGGGCAGAACAGCTTTCCCAGGGCAAACGCTGCTAGTTGCAGCCACAAATCAAGTTTGGCTGCCTTCTGGATCTTCAAGGTGTGTTGGCATGGTCATGTCAAGGTATGCCACTACCTGTTGGTTTAGGTCCTGCTCCAGGTCTACCTGCTGCTCATGAGTAGCTTCACTATGCGGGTGAACAAAGCTACTCATCAGCGACTTTAGACTCAGGCTGCTGTTGATGGAGCTGGTACTGCTCCTGCCACCCCACCCCTCCCCAGCAGCCTTTGGAAGGTGAGTGCAGAGGGCCCCCTGAGTCAGACCTGGGAGAGGATGGATGATGGCGCAAATAGGCATCGGCCAACTGACTTGTAGGATGTCTCTGTAGTAGGTCAGTTTGTCCTCCTTCTCAGTGGGTATAAAAAGGCCCCCCAATTTGTGCCGGTACCCAGGGTCCAGCCAGTAGTGAAGATGGAGAGCCAGAATTCATCCCGCTGCTGAATGTTGACAATTCAGCGGTCACTACACAAGCACTTGAGCATGCATCGTGCCATTTGTGCAAGTGACTTGGAGGGCCTACCTGCCTCCCTCTCCACTGCATACTGCCACGGTGTGTCTGGGTCCTCTTTCTCGCCTTCCTCTCAACCCTCTAGCTTCTCCTCTCCTGTCAGATGACTAGAAAAAACTGTGCTCCACTATGCCCCTCCCCTCCTCCTCCTCCTCCAGTTTAGCCCCCACAGGGTTTATGTGGCTGTGAGATGTAAGCACCATGTCTCCAGTGCCCTGACCAGACATGGTGTCCAACACCTGTTATAGTAGAAGCAGTGGAATGACGTTGTTCATCCCGTAATCCTGGCTTCCTCAAAGGATCTGAGCAAACGGCAGGTATCACAAATTAGCTGCCACTGGTTTACATTAAAGTTATACAGCATAGTCCCCCTATCCGCTTGGATCATCAAGAATTCGGTGATGCTTTTCTTTGTTGTTATAGTCAGTCCAACATACAGAGGGTGGAATTCAAACATGTGGAAACATCGCAAATCAGACTATGTTGGGGATACCGTTCTGATGCTGCAGCTCAAGGAAGGTTTTCTTTGCGGTGTAGGAGTGGCTGAAGTGCATGCAAAGTCTCCTTCCCATTGTTAAGATGTCTTGCAGATGGGGGAAAACTTCAGGAAATGCTTGACAACCAGATTGAACATGTATGCCATACAGGGCGCATGGCTCAGGCTTTTCTTGTCACAGCACAGACAAGATGTTTTTCCCATTGTCCGTCACCATGGTCCCCTTTTGCAGTTTGCATGGAGTAAGCGATGATTTGATTTCTTGATTAATTAATTTTAGTAGTTCCTCCCCTGTGTGACTCCGTTCACCAAGGCAAACCGTGTGAAGAACAGCGTGACACCGCCGTGCCCTGCACACATGGTAGGCTGGTGGGGCACTGAGACTTGTTCGTGCAGTGGAGGCTGAGGAGACGGTGGAGGATAAGGAGGCAAAGTCGCACACCGTCACAGGAAAAACGGTCTGAGAGCACGGAGGCGGAAGTGGCGTGACCTGTCCAAGTTTCTGTTGTGGCTGTGCAGGAACCACATTCACCCAGTGGGCCGTAAAGGACATATATTGTCCCTGACTGTAATTACAGCTCCACACGTCAGCGCTGCAGTGCACTTTGGTACACACTGACAGGGTCAAGGACTGCCCACCTTCTGTTCACCTTCTGCAGGGCTGGTACTTCCTTCTTCACAAAGCCGAAGCCATCAGTTCTCTGAAAGGTACACCACTTGAAAAGCACCAGCAACTTGGACAGGAGCACATTTAGCTTCTGCGCCGTAGGATGAGTGGGCACATACTGTTGTCTCTTGGACATGGCTTTGCCAATGGATTGCTGGAGGAATGACTGACTTGTAGTAGGAGGAGCAAGAGCATCTGGAGCAACAAAAGATGAGTATGAAACACAGCTCCCTTCGGTTGAGAGGGTTGGAGCCTTGACTGGCTGAAACAGGGAGCGGCATGCCACTGGGTGATGCAGCAGGCTGGACCACCACTTCAGAGCCACGGCTAACCCTGTTTTTTATGGTGATGCTGCATATGTTGACGCACAGCCGTGGTGCCAACATTGGGACCCTGGCCACGCTTCACCTTCTGTCTATACATCTTGCATGTGGCCATTGGCCTCTGCCACTCCTCATGCAGATGCAGACTGCCACATCGTCGAGTAGCTGATTTTCCCACCAACAGTCCGCACTAATTCACTGCTGCTGCCGCCGACTCCAGGAACCCCTGTTCCACTACCTCCTGGGAAAGTAGCCTGCCATGAAACAGATGGTCTACCCCAGCCCCGATCATGTTTGCCTCCAGACTTTCACATCTGTCACCATGCTGATTGCCAAACATACTTCCACCTTGCTGGCTCAACTGCTGACTCAAGGGCAACCTGCAACCCTCTTCTGCTGATGATGATGAAGCCCCTTCTGCACCCGGATCCCAAGTGTGATTGGCTTCATCATTATCGAGTTGTGTCTGCATGTCACTGATGACCTCCTCGGGTTCCTCAACAGTGTCTGCTTTAGGAGTCTGAACGCTGGCAGCACCACCTCCCATGCCACTTTCCTCATCACTACTGTCTCCGCCACTTCTTGGCTAGGAAGTAGCTGATGACTGTCCTCTATTAGATTGTCCTCCCTGAATAGTGGAGCTAAGAACAAAGCATAAGATACTTCGCTGAGGGAGGGAACAGCATAGGACAGAGGCAATGGGAAGACATGGACTGCTCCCAGCCCATGCCAACTGAGGGTTGTGTCTGAGGAAGCCACCGTCAGTTGACTGGGGGTGTCAGATGTCACTTGTGATGAAGACATGACCGCTAGCTCATACCGGGAGAGCAAGCCTCTCACTGCAATTCCTGCTGCCACTCGCCCCTAGTCTGCTGCGACCTCTGCCTAATGAATTTAGGCCTCTGCCACTCCTCTGTGCCCATCCTGGCACTTCTCTGCCTGACATACTTAGTGTGTATATGAGGGCAGGACAATACACTACACTATGCTTAAAACAGAATTTGTCGACAACAGCAGCAGGTGTGTAACTATGTCTGACCTTTCACAGTAACTAGGCCCTGAAGACTTTAACAAGAACAAATTGGTACAACACTTAGATGTACATATGTGTTATGCACTGATGACGGCAATTCAATACACACCAGTAGGCTTTAAAACAGGATTTCTATAAAACAGCAAGAGGTGGGTACTTTTGGGCAGGTGTGTAATTTTGTCTGGCTATTCACACTAACGAGGCCCTGAACACTTTAACAGAAACCAAATGCTAAAACTCTCAGATGTACTTATGTGGTATGCTCTGATGAGGGCAGTTAAATGCGCTTCAGTAGTCTTTAAAACAGGATTTCTATACAACAGCAAGAGGTGAATACTTCTGGGTAGGTCTGTAATTTTGTCTCGTCTTTCACACTAACTAGGCCCTGAATACTTTAACATATACCAAATGCTAAAACTCTCAGATGTACTAATGTGGTATACCCTGATGAGGGCATTTCAATGAACAGGAACAAATTGATACACCATTTAGATGCACAGGTTACACTTAATAGAGGACAATACGCTTTTAGTGCTCTGCTCACCCTCACTGGCTGGCTACTATTAGCTTTTGTAAAAAAAGAAAAAGAAAACAAAAAGCCTTTTGAGTTGTACACACCAGTGCTGCAGCACACGGTGTCCCAAGCCCTCTTCCTTCCCTGTCACTGGCTTGAACTTGGATGACACATGAATTGCTGCTGCTGCAAAGACTGCACCTGTGGTGAATCGCTGTTGCTGCACAATACCACTGCGTATTAAACTTCCTTCCTTCCCTATCACTGGTTCTATGCTTGAATTTGTACTGCAGCACACTGTCCCTGTGGTGAATCGCTTTTGCTCTACCATGACACTGTCTCTCTCTCTCCCTGTCTCTGTCCCTCTCTCTGTCACTTGCTCTGTCCCTCCCTCTCTGCAATGCAACGTCGAAGTGAGTGACCATCGATTATATAGGGCTGTGACATCATCGGCTGGCTGCATGTGATTCAGCATCATCCCACCTTGCCACCTTCCCAGGATTCCTTGCCCCATGTCCTCACATGTTGATCAGCCATATTAGATGGCCTGGACCACACTAAATGGAGTTTAATAAAGCGATTTGTGCAATCGAAACATGGCGATATTCGTATTAGTTGTGAATAATTTTTTTTCTCAAATTCGTAACAAATTCACATTCGTCAGATTCGATTTACTCATCCTTAGGGCCAATCCTTCCAAATGAACCCAGGATTTTATTTAGGAAGGCCCAGAGTTGGTTTTAAAATTTTTAACTACCTGTTCCCTATACATAAAGTTGTCAAGTGCTGCACACATTTATATTTTTATAATAAATATTTGCATACAATCTAATATTTAGCAAACTGTCTAATACTATTAAAATGTGTAGAAGCAATATTAAGTGATTGCATAATTTATTTGTGCCAGTTTTCCTCGGCCCTGAGAACTGCAACAATTTTAAAAACTAGTTCCGCAGACCCAGGGGGAACGTGCTGAATCCCACCCTTGGGAAGGCCCCTAATATATGAAGTCATCTGGTCAAAAGTTATATATATCCCCCTAAAAAATATGCAACATCTTGTGGACCTAAAAGGCTTTTTTGCTGCTGCTGGAAAATGTGAGGGGTGCGTGGAGTGTAAAAAGGAAGTGGAGGAAAAACAATTAAATATGTTGTTTCACATACAACCAAGCAAATGTTTAGGATTAACCATTGTATAACCTATAAAACAAAGGGATTGGTGTACTTAATACAGTGTCCACTCTGTACATTGGGCACATCTGTATACATCTGTATAATATTAGTAAGGGACTGGAATCTCATAATTTATTATTGTTCTACAAAAAACATCATAATTGTAACCCTGAGGGAACACTTTTATGAGGTTAGAGGTTATTCAACAGGATAATCTAATTAGAAAATGATCCCAAGTAGAATCCAAATGGATTTTTAAAATAGATTCTTTTCATTCACAAGGGTTAAACATATAGTTTGATGTTAAATGTTTTATCAATTATTCTTAAGAAATTAATTTGTTGATTTTATTTTTAAAATAATTTTATTATCATTAATAAATATATAATTCTTAATGTTTTTTAAACAATCGCATTGGTTTTTTAAGAGTTATGGTGTATGAACAGAGGCAATTTCATGTGGGATTGAACCAGAGGCAGATAATTAAGATGGTTTACAATCCCCAGCGTTGGATGGTGGAGGGTTAAAGACAGTGCCACCATGTTCTATTTAATTCCATGTATTTCCTGAGTCCTGCAGGCCCCAGGTAGAATTCAGTCCAATGCGCTGGGCAGGACTGAGAACGTGGTGACCAGCCGGAGCGCAAAGTGTATTTTGGAGCCAGGAGTAGTAAACAGGCACCACACGCTGAACATAGAGGAAAGTTACATAAGCCCCTATTTTACCTACTGAGTGTAGGAGTATTTAGTTCTTCTAAAACCCTGCCGGAGGTCCTGTCCATTTAGCCCTGTTGTTGGCTTGCTGTTGTTTATATAGCCCTGTTGTTCATATAGCCCACTGTGGGCTTGCTGCATATAGAGTCTATTGATGTCTATTTTAAAACACTGAGGAAATGTGCTTGATGTCTTAAGAGTGCCATTGTGCAATAAATTGTGTAAGAGTACTACTCTATGTGGTTTATATATCTTATTCACTTGGGAACAATGCTCTGAGGTGGACAGTTGTGGAGAGATATCTGGAGCAAGGCGCTGTTATATCCAGCATAAGGGCCCAATGGTATACAAGTAGGCACTGCCACAGGCTGGCCTATAGGTGGAAACCTATGGGTCGATTCAAAGAAACATGTTACAGCTTTGATTTTGGTGCCGATCATCCTATTTTTCCCAAACGCTCGTGCGCTCGTATGAACTTGCGCGTGATTCTATAAGCTAATACGTTTCTATCCTAAAATGTACGTCCGTTCGTATGGCAGTTCGCAAATCAGCCCAATGTCAGTTTCCATCCTGAATTTTCCGTTTCATTTCTCAGGTTGCAACATTGGTTTTGCCCTTTTTCCTTTTTTGTCTGGACGTAAATCCTTCTGATCTTGCAGTAACCCACATCCTGCACTTTATCCCGCTCTCCTCTCCTCAGTAAGTGTGATGCATCTGACCAAAGATGAGCTAAAATAATTAAACAAAGCAAAGGTAAACAACTACACCAATAAATTCAAATTAAAAATATTTAAAAATAAATAACAAAGGACATAAGTTTCTTTAAATAACGCAAATATATGGATGTATTGCAAAATAAAGGTTTACATGCAAAGGACTAATTAAGGTCCACATTAAAATGATTTTATAAGGCATACATGAAATGTATTGAATCAGGTATGCATTGCCATACAATTTATGGCCTCGGCCATGCTGATACATGCAGTTCATTGGAGCTCAAGACGCGCAGACTCCTCCACATAGCCAAAAAACCTGTTCAAGAACAGCAATCCGACTGCTAAAAGGTGTCGGCAGTGGCTTTCTTTTAAAACGGATTTACAGGTTGGAAAACTGCTCTCTGAATTACACGTAAACACATCCGATTATCCTAAGTTTTAGGTTTTGATCCTAAGTTTTAGGTTTTGATCCTAAGTTTTAGGTTTTGATCCTAAGTTTTAGGTTTTGATCCTAAGTTTTAGGTTTTGATCCTACAATTTAGGAACAAACTTCCGATGATCGTAAGAGCGTATACGAAATCGTACGTAGGCTCGTGCGAGTCGGAAATGGCCAAAAAAACAGGAAAAAATGACTAACACCCACCCAAACTTACGATTCTCGATCCGAAATCAATTAACTTTTGCATTGTGAATCGAGGGGCTAGTGCGCCAATGCAGGCTGACTATTTAACAACAGACTTTTTGACTTCCTGTGGCATTTAATCCATGCTTACCAAAAGATAACAGTGCCCCCCAAAAAAGAGGCAACCGCATCAAGGCAGATGCTAATGTCATTACGCAAAATGGCACAGAAAGGCGCACTTCATAAATCGTGCACTGAGCAGATTGGCTCCCCTGCACGCTTTTGCTTGTCTGGCAGTGCACTGCATGTGTGCAGGCCGTCCCAGCTTCACCTCGACTTCTGTGATCCCACCATCCTCTGCCATTTGATTGGGCTTTTTCCATCTGATCTGGGGTCTGTTATTATTATATAGTAAAAGTGTTAATTAAACAAAGGAAAACCCTAAATGACACCCTATAGTTATAGTTATACTCCTGTCCAGGGACAGAGAGAAAGGCTGTGTAAGATCCGGGGTTCCACCTTACCCCGAGCCTCGCAGCTCCTCTGGTTCACCTGCTGGTGGCTCTGTTCCTGTATTCTCTGCGTTACTCCTTGCCACCATCAGGTGTCCCTGCTGGCCCATTCCCCAGTTTGCTAGTAGGTTAGTTCAGAGTCTGGGGACATTAGCCAGCACCTGGGCTTGAGGAGCCTGGGTCTTTATTAGCTGGCCAGCCCTCAGCCCAAATACATGTGCATTCACTGTCATTCTGAACTGCTGGTTAGAGGCTGCCCTATAAACCATGATTCTCAGCCTGTTTCTGGACTCTGACTTTGGCAATAAAGGTCTTTAATGGACACTCCCTGCTCACCAAAGCCTGAACCTTGGACCTGTTGCTGTGATTATCATCCCTGGACTTTGAACTTGTCTAAGCATCTGCACACTTGGTAACTTCTCTATCTGTTCCATCCTGTTCAAGCGCCCCCATTCCATTCTCCTGTGCCTGTATTTTATTATTATTTACTGTCATCACTCCAACAGATTCCTCATAGAGGTGGTCTTAGTTTCTCGATATTTCAGTTTCCATTTTTCCCATCCTGGGGATCCCAATCTGGGAATTCCCTGACAGGCTGAGATTGACAAGCTCTATGTGGCCCTTTGGGGGAAGAAAACTGCATCAGGGTGAAGTCCTAGAGGGCGGACCATGTTGGGACCAGCCACAGGGTGTGGCAGGGAATAGAGCCCTAATTGACAAGGGTCCTGAATATATCTACCCAGCTGTTAAATTAAGGAGTTAGATGTTTGAACACTGGACCAACACTGTTTCTTTCTAGTGGAACTGGACCTGGGGACTTTCTGCTGCCTTCCCTCTTCCCAAGAACTGGGAGTCTACCTTGCCAGAAACTTCCTATAGCCCACGGAGTCCGATTAAGAAACCTGACCCTGTCAGAGGGTCGCTTTCCCCAAAGCACAACCAAACTGCACTGGGTATTCCTGTTACATACTGTAAGTTACCTTTTTTATTTTTAAAGAGCTTGGACTGTCCCTTTAATAACTAGTTGCACGACCCTTGTCACATGCCCGTTGAGGTTGTTCCACTTTGGCTGATGAAATGTAAAAGCAGTTGATTGTTTCTTGCACATGTTGCTGGTTTCATATCCTGGCCCAGCACCTAAAATAGATTCAAGTCCGCCAGGGACTCCACCTGGGAAATTCCCCACCAAATTCCAAAGTTGGCGTAAGTTTCACAGCTCATCCAGAGATCACAGGCAAGTCAGGCTGGCAAGACTGATATCGGGTGACGATAAGCAAATATCGATGAAACATGTTTGGGCTTTACTAACCTAATCATCAATAACATCCATTGTGTTTTTAACCATTGAGCAGGCTTTGTTTCTGAATCCCTGACACTGCCAACCTATCCATGTGTATTCCTCATAGAAGTAACCGCAGCTCAGGATTGCAACACCTCAGTATACATTTGCATAACAGTTGGCACAAGGATATGTGAGTCACCAAGAAAAATATATTTTCTTCCCTAAGCTTTGAAAGGTTTTATATGTAACTTTATATAACTTTTACCGAATATTATATAATGTATTAATAACATCAGTCCCTTCTCATTTATACTTATACTATTCATTTTGCCATCTTATTTCGCTGTTTTAACTACTGTTCCCCCTCGTCACTGCTTGCATATTAAAATAAAAGTGCTAATTAAAGGGATTAACCAGTCAAACGTTAAAGCACTCACCTTTTGTCCCTTGCAGATGATCAGTCCAACGCCGGTTGTCAGCAACTTACCTGATCACCAGATAGCATTCTGCACTGCTGGGGCCTTGAACAGCAGTCCCAGGAGGGCTGACATGCCCCCTCCATTTATTGCAACAGAAGAGGTGTAGTAACCCTCATATGACCGATGGTGGGGGGCTTGAGCAGGATGCTGATACAACGCCATCTACTGTTTGGTGCAGAATGCAATCCAACAATCAAGTCTGATTGATCAGCTGCAGGGGACAAGAAGTGAGTACACTTTTGTTTTTTTTCCTTGGCTGGTCAATCACTTTCAAATCATTTGCCTAACAGATTTCCTGATGCAGTGTCAGTCCCACACTATATCTTTGCTCCGGTCAAGATAGGAAGGGGAATTTCTTCTTTCTCTGCCTCTCCCCTGATACTGACCACAAATTGAAGCCTGAGGCTCCTGTCAGGTGGACACCCCTCTCTTATTGGTAGGCTAGAAGGGAGCCCTCCACGCTATCACTAAGGCTCAGCTCAGTTTAATGCAGTGCACACAGCACATTTGCATCACTCAGCCCTGCCACTTCCATCAAACAAGACAACACAACACACGGAGAAACTTTTATTTTTACTATTACTCTGGCAATGAAGCTTTATTTTCAAGCATGAATAATTTTATGTGGCTGGACAGTGACTTTAAAGCTATGGTGGATGCAGTTCAAGTGTTTTGATGCTTGCATTTGGGGATTATAAACTGCATTGCATGCATTCTTCAATTTATTAAAAAAAGTACCTAAAAAAATAGCATAGGTTTTTTACTTAGGTGTAATTTTGCTAAAATTCACAAGTATATTTTCAGCCCTGAAATGTATAATGCAATTTAAAAGCTCAAATATAAGTATATCTCTAAAATTACACCATATCTAATAAGTTCATTTGTCAGCAACTGCAAGGTAATAATAGGTGATGCATATGTATGGAATAGGAGAATCGAACACCCAACAAACATAACTGCATTTAAAAGAATGTAATTTTTAATGCTGGTGAAAGTACAATACATAGAGATACAAAGTGGATATGTGCAAATGTACACTGAAAACAGGTTACAGTACACAAATAAAAAAAGCCGCAGATAGATGTCGCCCTAATTAGCGCCGCCATTTTGTCGGCTGTTTTCACAGCCACGCTCGTCTCCCGGAAATGGCGTCACGCACAGCCCCGACCGCCACTTACGGTCCTCGGTGGCAGGCTTGCCGTCCGGATCGGGATTGGCTGGGACTGTTCGTGACGGCGATTGGCGCCATCTCACCTGCACACGCTGGAGGCTCACATCCCATTTAAACCTGTCTGCACAAACAGTAGACACCGCATCTCTTGAGAAAGGCCTTAGCAGGCCGAAACGTTGAGTGTTTTCTTTGTGTCCACCTGGTATCCTAGCTTGCTGCTTGTCTTTGTAAGTCACCTTGCTGTAATATGTATATACTCTGCATTTCATTGTATGTTATTTGGCATGAGGTCCATGGATAATTTTTCTCTGCATTTGCACTATGCATATAGCCTAATCCGAGTGTGTTATCTTGCCTCACCCCTTGGACCTTAACATTGGGGTTATTATTCCCCTGTATATGCTGGATACCTGCCTTGTTCCTATCTATATGTGGTCTTTTTTAATTGTGTACTGTAACCTGTTTTCAGTGTACATTTGCACATATCCACTTTGTATCTCTATGTATTGTACTTTCACCAGCATTAAAAATGACATTCTTTTAAATGCAGTTATGTTTGTTGGGTGTTCGATTCACCTATTCCATACATAAGCTGTGCCCTTTATGTGTAAGGAGTGGATGCACATTGGAGCTTCAGAACCCCTCTCTATTTATCTTGTGCTTTATGCATTAACATTTCTCTTTTGATTAACTTAATCAAGTGTGCTACAACCTTTGTCTAATATAATAATAGGTGATGCACTTTAGAAAGTTATTTTTATGCCTTGTTTGCAAAAAAAAAAGTACAAATACAAAAAAAGGCTACAAGCACTGTTACAACACCGAAAGCTTCAAACAGGGCAAAAGCAAAATATATAATAAAACGGGTTACTCACCTGATTCAGGTGGTTGGTAGAAATCAGCAGGCTTCATCACGGCTGCCACGTTCGTCTCGTCAGTTCAGAGTAAAACCCATCGTGCATGTCCATCTCCCTCCAAAGCATTACTGTTCCCCACTCCCAACTGATAAATTTGGAACAGCACAGCTGATCTCTGATTGGCCCAGACAAACTAACCCAGGTGATACTCTGATTGTCTCAGATCTCTGGCCAGTTTAATTTGCATGCAAATACACACATGCAACTAAACCAGGCCAAAACCAGAACAAAAGGAGTCGTTGCTGACTATGCTGAATGTTAATTAAGGAACCATCCACGCTAGCTAAACAAAAGGGGTCAGCCTATATACAGTGCAATTTTGATTGTGTAAGATTTTTTACAGTTTCTAATGGGAAAATATATAAAACATCATAGCTTTACAATACACCCAGTTATTCTCTATGAAATAGTAAAATATCTGGCAACAATCAGTCTGACCAATATCTTTTTCAGCTTCTGGTGACTGAAAAAAAAATTGCATAAACAAAAATTTTGAAAAAAAAAAACAGCTGGAAAAAGTCACCGAATCGGAGTCCCCAACTCCTATCAGATCCCCAGGCAAAGTTAGAATGTCTTTCAGATGTTCGTGCCGCTGTAATTTAACTTTTCAAAGTTCCACTGCATCATCCAATCAACCGTTGCTTCTAGAAGTATGAAGAAACACACTTTTTAGGCACAAAAGTCTCTCAACGCAGTCCTCTTGGCCATCTGGTCGAAATTCATCATCTCATGGAATGGAACAAAGAAAAGTACAGAGGAATTACATATTCTTTACAAAACATTCAGATCGGGAACATTTTCTGATTCTGCCTTAACTGGTACTTCATTATAAGGTAACTTTTGCTGCCTAACTGCATTTACCCAAAACGAGATTTGAATCTTGCAGAATATGTATCAATATCACATTTGGAAATTGCAGGGTGTGCAACACATGTGCGATTCCCACATTACTATGCTACCCAACCTTAGGGCCTGACCTTTTACTATTCTGGGAAGAATTACTGGCTACAGACAAAGCTTTGTACTTCTTTTCCAGCCCAGAAAACTCATCTGCAGTGTGTTGGAGGCATTCTAAAGCTAGTGCAAATTGATCTCTCAAAGATACCCTCCATTTGAACATGAAAATCTTCTAATAATAGCCACCCATCTCTGCCTCTGCAACCCGAGGCAACGGGGGGGGGGGGGGGCAGACACGGAGTGGTGGACCCAAAATTGTGTTTCCTTCTACTTTAAAGCAGACCTCCAATCAAGAAAATAAAGTTTAGTAATTTGCTCCCCTGAAGCCCCCCTTGATGATCAGTGGGGTAAGAACCCCATACATATGTAGTGGAATAGCTGTGCTGCTAGAGTTACATGGGAATGTCCATTTCGGATTACATCTGAGAGCCCTGCTTGCAAATGAGCATGAATAGGGGTTTGGGGGAGAGCCTTTGCTAGCAATCAGACACACTGCAGCTGAGCTGGAAACTTCTTAATGATCAGTGCATCCAGCCAGGGAGAGATTTTATCTGTTAGGTGGCTGAATTGATGATCAGCATAGCTACACTGTTCCTGTGTGACATTGTTTCTCCACACAATGCTGTCAGCAGATTTAGATTTTTCTATAAGCAGCCCACACCAAACTGATAGAGAGATTTGAGTCAGAAAAGGGGTCAGCATGTCTGTCATGTTACACTCACGTACACTCACACGCTGAATCACCATCTGCTGGAGGGTATGGATGCAGTAGTGGGGTAAAATTGTTAACTACCTATTCCCTATATAAACACTGCACCTTGGAGGAAATGTAGGCTTTGTGCACTACAGTAAAAATGTATCTTCATTGTTCCGCTGTGAGGTGCATGTCCAGGTCCCTCTCCCAATCAGCACAGAAACGGGGCATCTCCACATCCCCCGAGGTCATCAATAACACATATAAGTGAGATAGCCTCATAGGTGGTGATTGTGACATGACCAGTTGCTCAAAGGATGTGAGGTTCCTGAGTAATGTGTGCTTAGAGCCTAAGCTCAAGATGAAGTGCTGAAAGGTGAACAAGAGCCAGTGATCTAATAGCTGGGTATCCCATTTCTCCCTCAAGTCTCTCACCTGTGACCATCCTCCCGGGAGCAATATATCAAACCCCTTTACTATGCCCTTCTAGTTGAATGTCTTCAATAATTGAGGGAGGATGCTAATAGGGAGGACCGGGTTGCGTACCAAGGGTACTAAGGAAGTTGGCCACGAGGATATCCTAAGGCTGTCCCTGAGCTTGTCAAACACTCCGAGAGTGGTAGATATAAGTGGTTGGTGCTTACAGAGGGCTTTCACTGATTTGACCATCCATACAGAGTCTTTCAAAGGAGTGCGGAGACAGCATGCCTCTAAGTCCACCCACTTCTTTTTCCCCCCCGATGGTGCCACACTACTGTACGCTGCAGGCGCACAGCACGCCAATACTACTTCTGGGCATGCCAGCCTGCCGTATACTTTGGCCAAAAGAGGAGTTGCAGTCAGTCTCGGTTTATGCCCCTGCCAGATGAATCTAATGAAGATAGAGTTCAGAGATTTAAAATATGCCTTAGAAATTTGAATAGGCAGGGTCTGAATCAGATAAAATATCTTTGGTAAGATCGTCGTCCTCATAATGCTAATTCTACTTAACCAGGAGAAAGTGGGGAGGTCCCAGCTTGCAAGGTCAGCCTTAACTCTGGTGAGAAGAGGAATGAAATTCAAAGAGTAGATCCTCTTCACTGTGTTCGTGACATTTGTAGCTAGGTATGTGATGGCGGTTGAGGGCCATTTGAAGGGAAAAGATGCATTCAAAAGGGCTTTGGAATCTTTAGAAAGGTTCACTCCCAGGGCCTCTGATTTATCATAGTTTATCTTAAGAAAGGAGAGTTTGCCAAAACACTTAAACTCTTTGATCAATACTGGGATAACTATTTTTAGGTTTGCTAGGAAGAAAAGTAGATTGTCTGAATCTGCCAAAACGTATGTGTCGCGTCTCCCACTGATACCCCCATAATATCCCCCTGCGCTCTAATTCTGCACAGAAACGGCTCCATGGACAGAGCAAATATTAGCAAATATTATAAAAGGAGCGAGCAGGCAACCCTGTCTAGTGCCGTTTCTAATACTCACTCAATCCGAGAGCGAGCCATTAACTTTAATTCTAGCTGTTGGGTTAGTATACAGAGACATGATAAATTGCAAGGAGTTAGGACCTAGTCCCATATGCTCCAGGACTGCCCTGATAAATTGCCAGTTCACCCGGTCGAAAGCCTTTCAGCGTTGGTGGACAGCAGGACCGCTAGCTCCCCAGTCTGCCTGACCCTGCGGATGAAGTTTAAGACCCAAATTGTATTGTCCCGCGCTTTGCGAGCCAGTATGAAGCCTGACTGATCGCTGTTCACCAACACTGGTAAGAACCCAGATATTCTGTTCACCAAAATCTTGGCGAACAGCTTAAGATCTACATTCAGCAATGAAATGGGTCTATAGCTCCCACAGGAAAGTGGGTCCTTGCCCAGCTTTTAGATGACTGTGGCGAAGGCTGCTAAAGCCTCCCCCGGTATGGCAGCTGGATCGGGGGTTGGAATCAGTTAATTAAAAGCAGAGAGGAAGTGTGGGGCGAGAAAACTTTTATAATAGGAAAACCCATCCGGCCCTGGTGACTTCCCGTTTGGGAACTCCTTTATGGCATTGCTCAGTTCTTCAAAACAGATTGGACTCTCCAAGGACTCTTTCTCCTCTTCCCCCAGTGTGGGCATCCCTGACTCCTTTATGTATTGTCTAATCCGGTCTAACTGCCCAGGCTCCGATTGCACTGCCCCAGGGTGTATATTATACAATTTCTGGTGGTAAGATTGGAAAGTCCTTGAGCTATCCAGGGTGTGATAGAGCCTTTTTTTTTGAGTCAATGACTCCACAAAGTTAAATCATTGCTATTTTTTAAGGGCCCTTTCTAGGAGAGCACTGCTCAGGGCCACCCTGGCTTCGGTGAGCGCAGAAAGGCTGTTCTTAGCTAGCGATGCTTTATGTGATTCTCCAGCTCCTGAACACTATCTAAGAGCTTCTGCAATTCCCGTTCTCGATCTTTTTTTATCTTAGGGGCATGTCTAATGAATGTGCCCCGAATCACCACTTTATGAGCTTGCCAATTGTTGAAGGCTGATGTGTCTGTTATTTTGTTAAGATCAAAGTACTCTTTGATGGAGATCTTGTACAAACAGCTCATTTTGCAGCAGGGACTCATTCAGTCTCCATGTTCACTCTCCCCCAGTTATTGCCCTGTGTACTTAATCGATTTCAATCTTGGTATCAGCAGAGCGGAAAAGATCCGTTGTAAGGTAGGCAGGAGATCCTCTGCCCAATTTTTAAATTTTAAATGAAAAGCTAAAGCGGCATTCGTCGACTCCTGCACCTGCAAGCAGAGTGTGAGCTGTTGTATAGCTGACCTGTCCCCTGCCTGGCTCTGCTCCAGATTAGCGAGTCTGGTGTTCAGTTGCCTCAGATCCCCTTGCAGGAGCCCGACTTCCTCTGATAACATCTCACTGATCATGGTTAAATCCTCTTTAGTAGGAATGGAGAGTAGGTAAGCCCAAGTTTCCGATAGGGTGTGATCAGGGGACGATGACCTCGGGCGCCCACTTTCCCCTGGTCTAGATCCTCCCCATCCCTCTCTCCCCCGGCCATCCTTCCGCTGACCTGGCATCTCGAGCGGGATCCGATGGCTTGGAGATGTATCAGCTCAGGTCACTTTGGGAAGCTGCAACTGTGCTCCTGGCCCCTGCTGTATTTAGCCTTGCTGCTTCCTCCCATTGTCCACTGACTTAGCTCCAGGTATATCCAGCCAACAATAGATGTGCCTTGTGACACTGCTTTCTCTGGCGTCTACCCCTCTGTGAAAACTGAGGTAAGTGGGGGGAGATGCACCGCCAAGCTTCTTGCAGCAGGGCATAGAGCGAGGATGTGCTATGGTAAGCAAGAGGGGCTCCAGCCCAGACCAGCCTGGTGCGTGAGCTGATGTATATATATGTGTGTGCCTCTTAGACTGCAGCAGCCGGGTAACTCCACCACGGGGGAACCGCCAGCGACCCCCACATCTTCTGCTTATTGTCTCTGCTCAGTTGTTGCAGTCCGGCGCAGCAGCGTCTCTCAGTTCTTCACTTCAGTACTGGCCAGGGTGGGAGGGGTTCACAAGATGGCAGCCAGGTACGAGGCTCCAGCCCTAGGCGCCATGCCAGCAAGCCGACAGGGAGGGAGGGAATCCAAGCGCAAGACCCGCCGCCACCGTCCACCGCGGTGAACTATAGAGTCCGGCAATGTCCTCCTCTGGAGTCCGGCAGGTACTTTTCTAACAGCAGTGGCCAGAGCAGCCTCACCACTGGCATCTGTGCTTCAGGAGGACAGATATTCCCTGTTCTTATGGCCTGGCAGGATGCCAGGATGACATTTAAGCCCTAGGTGCGTGGCTTCCTTGGGGTGGGAGGAATGCTGGGACACCAGAGGAGGAGGCTGCTCAGCACTGGACCTTGAAGAAGGTGCCAAGAGGTATTGTTGATTTTTAATCTCTTTTTTCATATATAGTAATATCTAAACTGTGCCATTTCCTTGAAAATGCAGAAATCGCAGAATGCATGGGGTCAGCATCCCACCATCCTACTCTACCTATAGATTAGTGTGAGCCTTGCTGGGATTGTATTACTTATTCTTTGGCATATCATGTGATTGTATTTAGAGATTATATTCACTGACTTAGTTGAAATATTTTTAGATATTTTTGGGTTATGGATTGGATATAGCAAAAAATAGTAGTGTTAACTGACGATACATGTAAGATGTAGTATGTGGTATATGTAGTATATGAATGATTCTTGTTCATACATTCATTTGTTGCCCAGCATAGTATGTATTTTACTGATCTATTGATGTAACATTCAATATCATGTACTTGTGGTGATTAGGACAAGGGGTGGATTATCTGCACTCTATGGGTTTAATTGATTTTATGGGGGGGTCATTGTATTTTGATTTAAAGGGACTTTCCAAGCAAAGCGTTAACTAAGTGTGCTAACATGTTAACTCATTGTTTGTGTCAGAGGCTGTGTTTCTAATCAATCACTGTTTGAAGTTTCCTTTTATGCCCCTTTACAAGCTGGTGACTTCTAAGCCTGGTGCTCAACACTGAATTATGATCATTTGATCAGTGCATATTTGAATTATCCGGAGGGCACAACATTGGAGTGGGAAGTGGATGCATGAGTGAGGCGGTGGTGCATGTGCGATGGGGGGCCCCCATTTTTTAGAAACACAACGTTGTGTGGTTTTTATATATCTTTTTGGTGTAATATTTTTGGTGCTTAGAGGGTGTGTGCAATATATTTAATAAAGATGTCTTTACAGTATTCTTAACTGTCCCCTTGCTTCTATATACTTTATTAGCCATAGTGCCGGTCCCACAAGTAACCTTGTTTTGGGTGTGTTTTTGTGTATGATGTTGGTTAGTGGGACGCCGTAGATTTATATGGCAGTGCACATGTGAGTTAAAGTAGCAGTTTCCCTGCGTTTTTAACTTTTTTGCTAAGAGAGGAAGGGGACTCCACACTACTTCAGCGGGCTGCGGGCAATCAAACAGCAGGCAGCAGGTGGCATCAAGGAGACCGGGAGTGCGTGCCAGGAGGGAAAGCACTGTAGAGGTAAGTTTTTTTTAAAGAAGGTTTCTTTTTCTTTTCTTTTGATGCTTAGGGGCATCCAGATTTAATGTGACACGACTCTTTACCACAAAGAGGCCCACTGAGACCATGCCTCCCAAGGGCCCACGTAAACCTGTAGCTGGTCCTGGGTACACATGTAACCACAGGTTTTTATGCACTTGTGACAGGTTATACCTGGGTATTTTTGATACTAAATATTCTATGTACTTTTGTATGCATGGCTGTGTGGAAGCCATTAAGACTGTTTTTGTACAGGCCTTAGCATTCATTGGTGACCCACCCCAGCACACCAGACATGATATTTATTTATTTGCAAGGCAGAAATGCTGAGCAGTTGGCAACGGTGCTGCTTCAAACAATATCTCATGGAAAATAATCCATCCATAGTCACAGGGTGTTTACAGCACATCACAGCATAACGTTTAAAGCGGACCAACAGTCAAAAATGAATTAAATCAGACTAACTCAACAAACAGTCCTCATGCATCCCTCTCCAGGGCAATTTAGATTGCTGCATGTAAAACATGATTTCCCTTTTTATAACGACTACTGGGATAAATTTTAAAAACAAGATGGCCGCTCATGGGCTTGTAGGCCACTTGCAAACAGGAAGGGCTGCTGGGCTTCCTGTTACTGTGCATTTCAGTTATGTAGGTTGGGAGAGGAAGCCCCAAAATAGCCGCTACCTTCCTTTTCCAACTGTGCCAGGCTGTTGGTCCAGTTTAACTGACAACTGATGATTTACTGTAGCTGAAGTAAAAGTATTGTGAATGCAATATGAACATGTAAACAAAGCATACACATAGCGCTAATGTAATAGTGGGCTTTAGGGGAGGGGCTCTCGGACAGTGTCAGGCTTTTAAAAGGACTCTTTCTAGGCTAAGGGAAGGGCTGTCAAAGTACTCACTAATTTACAGGGGGAAGGGAAGCCAACAGAAGGCCCCCAATGACAGGTCCACTAGAAATTAATGAACAGCAGCATTGTAATGTTTAAACATATAGCTCCTGGGCCCCTGGCACTTAGGGTCCTAGTCTCCGCCTTGGCCAGTGGTTGGTCCTCACCTGGTCTGCCATGATACAGTTTTCTTCCCCCCCAAGCTGGCCCTGGTGTCAATCTGTGCCTCTCTCTTTGCCCCTTACAAGAGGGGTACTCCTCCAGTCAGACCTCCAAGGTTCTCCGGGTGGGCAGTCTGGGATGGGATATCCACCACCTCTCAACAACATCTACCAGTCATTCTGCACAGCTATTGCCACCAGTCTTACAGACTGCTGGGGAAACAATCAGCAGACATCCTGGGGGGCACTTCCCTAGTTTGTACCTAGCAGGGAGGGCAACACCTAGTGTCTATAGGCCCTAACTGACACTTACAGAGCCGGCTCCAGATTTATGCAGGCCCTTTTGTAATAGAGTTTCAGTGGGATCCTTGCAGTTTTGTAAGACTCTCCATACACGGTGATAACGTTGCATGTATGGTAAATACTGCCAAAGAATAGAAAGAAAAGGAATAAAAAAAAAAAGGAAGAATAGTTGGAGAGAAACAAGGGAACGACAAAATGAATGGCAAAACAAAAAACAAGAAAAAAGAAATGAGAGAGAGAGAGAAGGTAAGAATAATAGAAGAAAAGAAGAACGAAAGAGAGAGAGAGAAAGGAAGGAAAAAAGAAAGTCTCTCCCAATGGTCAATCTGCCCCTGGCAGTCCTTAGTCCTGGTTACTGCACAGCCCTGTGTCTTGCATAGTTAGATGGAATGAGGTGGGGCTTACCAAGTTTATACAGTATAAATATCGTACTGCATTTTAGCACAATGTTGGAAAATATTATTTTACGGAAACAGCTCATTGGAACAATGCTTGGACCAAACATAAACTAACCAGATTTGTTTCTAATTGAAGCAGCCACATGTGAAAATCACATCGTGATACATGCCACCCAATGTGAAAAGTGCTTAACATTCAGTGGCGTAACTAAATGTGATGGGGCCCTGGTACGAATATAACAATGGTGCCCCATCACAGCTTATACAGTAAATTAACTTTTAACTTGATTGGATACCACTAAACAAATACATGATGCTTCCTTTCACCAAATGATACCAATGCTAAAGAGAATGGAGAAAGGATATGTTATTCTACTCTTACCTACAGAAAAGAGGGTTACTTGGCCTTCAAGTACTACTCACTCTTTGGGCCACTGGCTGGCTAGCTTAGCACAGTTAGCGGTAGTCCAACCAAGTACTATGACAACTATGACTTCGGCTATGGGTTTTCTTGATCCGTACGGACCATCCTTGAACATAAACTCTCAAGGGGTTAGCCCCAACAACCTCCTTCCTCTCTGAACTTGGGGACAGAGCACATATGGGTCCATTGACACCGGGCACATATACAACAAGTACAAATCCTTCTATACCATGACAAGTGGGGGAAAATGGGCCTAAAGTGCTTCAATAGCAAATACAGTATTTTAAACTGGAGCAACACCCTTAAAAGAAATTGTGCTCATATGTATCCCTCTCCAGGGCAATTCAGATTTCTGCACATAAAAATGAATTTACCTTCTTGTACAGGGCCGGCTCCAGGTTTGTGGGGGCCTGTGGGCAAGAGAGTCTTAGTGGGCCCCAAAGTAGTGTGTCACATGATGTCACCTCACAAATAAGTCATCTTCTGCTGCTGATCATCCTTCAGTCCTTATTGCATTCCCTATAGCCACCAAGTGTCCTTTAGTCCTAGTTGCATTCTCTTCTGCCACCAAGCACCCTTCAGCCCTTACTGCTTGCTTCACTGCCACTAAAGACTCCATCATCGCCTGGTTCTCACCACCTTCTGAGCTTCCATCAAATGCCCTCCATTCCATCTCCATTGTTGCTGAGGCCAGCCATGAGCAGGTCTGCACACAACACCCTGTATTTGGTGGTTCAGATCCAATGTAAAATAATACAATAGCCAAGTGTGAGCTTGAGTGGGCCCCTGAAGATGCCAGGGGCCCTGGCAATTGCCCAGGTTAGCCCTGTGCTGGCGCCGACCCTGTTCTTGCATCTCAGTTGCATTCTATTGATCTGCCAGTGGCCTGCAAAGAGTAAGCAGGTTTTGCCGCTTTCTGATGCATTGCATTATGTCGGTTAAGCTCCTTCTTTGGCTGCCCCAGTGTGTGATATCCCCCACGATACATTTTTCCATTTTTCAGGTTTGGTGTGTCATATATATTTTTACAGACTGTTTTTCACACTTTTCCTTTTAACCACTATTATAAACACAATGCAAGCTGTCCCCAAAATTAACGTATAAACCCTTATTGTAAATAAACAAATCTGCCCCCTTTTGCAGGGGGATTGTGATCTGCGATGCCCTGCTGTGTGAACCCCTTTGGTTCACTGAGTCTTATTACCTCTTCCCCCTCTCCCATGATGCATGTATGGGCTCTCCATGCAACGTTCTATGCTGTGCATATGAATAAACAACACAGAATGCAGGATCAGCACCAGCAAAGACCAGCACTGGGAGCAACCGCTCAACTCCGGGTGTGCGTGTCCATGCCAGCCTTTCAGAGGGTGGGGTTGCCAGAAAGCTGAGTTTTATGGTGATCCCATGTCTTTCTCAGATTAGGTTAGGCTAGGCTAGGTTAGCTTAGTTTTTTTGTCACTGTGGACCAGCAGCATGCCTGATATGGAATTCCAAGGGGAATGTAGTTTTGCTTTACCCCTTTTAGTGCCAGAAATGTGAGTCTCGCGTAGCTGCCTCTCGTACCATTAAGTGCCAGCTGCGTGAGAATTGCCCCCTGCCCACTGCTCGCCACTGCTAGTCCCCACCTTTTGCAGGAGGAGCGGATTGATGTCATCCCACTCCTCTTCGCTTCTGGTTCTGGGCAGTGATGTCAGATGCCGGTAGTGATTGGTGCAGGGCGAGTGGAGGGGCAGGGGCCTCTGATCCTCTACCCCCTCCACACCCGGCTTGCACTGATCACTACCGGCTGTCAGTGACAGCAAATATCGGCACGGGACAGAGGATCAGAGGTAAGTAAAGAACATTTAACACTTTGTGAACTATTAAGGGGTCCTTGAGACCCCTATGCCAGTTCACAAGACTTGGGGGGGCTGGCAAGTCACCTTCGGCAATCAGGTGCCTTTTCATTACCCCCGCCCCCATTACCTGCCTCCCCAAAGCCCGGGGGGTGCAGAAGAGCCAGCAGCCCGTGAGGGCTATGCAGGCTTGTAGCTTTCAGGGCTGAGGGACACTGAGGTTGGCCTCTGCATCTTGGTCTACAAGACCACATAGCTGGTGCCTGGGTTAGTGTTACTGGGAAGGGGAGACCCCATGCCATTTTTTAAAATAATTTTGAAGGGTTTTAAACCCTTAAAAATAAAAAAAAGTCATTTTTTAAATTAACCCCTGATGTCCTGTCACTCAGCCAGTATAAAAGGCTTCCAGCAGCAGAAGTGATATCGGCGTGGGACACAGTGCTCGGGGATGGATCAGAGGTAAGTATAAAAAAAAAAGAAAAATACTAAAATTCATGCAACCCCTATACCAATTCACAAGGCTTGAGGGGCTGGCAAATCACCTGCGGCAAGCGGGTTACTTCCCATTAAATAAGAAAAGGCCTGTGGGGTCCCCCCCCCCCTTAAGAGGAGAGACCCCACACCCATTTTTTTTATTTAACAGTTAATAGGGCATATATTAGGTATATATTTTTTTTAAATGTCAAAGAGTGTTGTTTTCATTTTGGGGGTGTCTCCAGAGACTCCCCAAACCTACCAAACCTATACATTGTATCATTGTAACTGGAAGAAATTGCTCTTTTACACACAAAATGGTTTTCTACATTTTTTTATAATTTTTAAAAAATTTTACACAAAAGTATTATGCAATCACAGAGAAAATGACAAACAAGATATATTTATGTTAAAGCCCAAACTCTGCCAAAAAATCAATATATAATTTTCCTGGAAGTTCATGCAAAAATCACAGTTAAACGTAGGCTGGCAGTTTAAAAGTGTTAATGTTGGTGTTGCATGTTGGGTATTGTTCTATTTGGGGGACTTTGTGCTTTCAGATTTAGCTTGTTTTTTCTTGTTTGCAGACATTTCTTTTTAGGAAAATGTGGTTTTGATTCTGCTTTTTTATTCTTTTTTTTAGGGAAACCCTGTGCAACCAAAGAATTCATCAAGGGATTACTTTTTGAAAACTGTGCCCATGTCAACAAGCCTGGGATGGCTAGAGAGCTGGAGGTGTGTACTTCCAGGGAATATATTGTTTGTGGGGGTCTTTCAAATGTAAAGGGTTGTTTTTCTTGAAAAAAACACAAATTGTAAAAAATATAATTTTTTATAATTTATTTGCACATATTTTACCCAAAAATATTGAGAATAAACTAAAATAATGCCAAACAAGACATTTCATGTTAAAGCCCAAACTGTGCTGAAAAAAAAAACAATATATAAGTTTCTTGGGAAATCCCTTCAAAAATCACAGTTGAAAATGTGTAGCGCAAGATAGTGAAAAATGGTCTGGCGACAGAGGGTGACAAAAACTCTGGCTGGTGCTTAAAGGGTTAAAATGGGGAGGCGGGCTAGGGCCAGGACCTGAAGTGCTGAGAGAGCAGCACTGGATCCTGGATCTAGGTAAGCTGTATTTTTCTTTGGCAGTAAGGTTGGGGGGGGTGATATGGACACTGGACTTTCGCTTTAAGGGCCCAGTTTAGCCTAAGACTAACGTTTTTTTTATTCTTATAACAATGCAGAAAAGAATGTGTGATACCACCTCTAGTCCAGGCTGACACTCTTTGGAACCAGGGTACCAGTGAGTAATAAATATTGATTCCGGAGTTTGGCTTTAATACTTACAAAAATTGGTCCTAATCTTCAGTTCTTAATTTAATGTGTATATTTGTCTAGCATGCTTAGCTTCTTGCTGACAAAACCCAGGACTGGTATGACAACTATGTTGTTGCATAAGCTGAACAAATATGCAATGTTATGACATGTGCTCTGCAAAAAAAGTCACAAGGTGCTCTAGAGTCATGAATCACCAACCAGCTGCCCAATCACATCAGGAAATTAGCCATCATTATGGTGGGAGAACCTTCCTGTTGATTTCTGTCAGTCTTATCTCTCAGAGAAGTGTTGGTGCGATGTATCTTCTGTTCTAAGTAATGTCTTTCAGTTTTCTCTGTAGTCTCTGTAAATCAGTACTGGGATTGTTACATTAAGGCCATGAAGAGAGGGGGATCTCTCTCTGTCATTTTCTTTCATTGCTGAGCTTCACTATACTTTCAGCGTAACAACAGGATTTATTTTTGCCTGTGAACTACGAATCAGAGAGGAAAAAAAGAAGCAGTGGAAAAATTAGCTATAACTATGCACACACAGTGAATTTAGTATCTCACATGGTGTGATGCAGGAGGAGAGTTAATCTAAACAACAATGTTGCCGTATCCTAGGGATGCCAAATGTGGTCCACATTGTATGTAGATTTGGTCTGCAAGCAAAAAATAAAAATTTACAGCAGGGGTTCGTAAGTAGTTGGTGCTGGAACCACAGGCATTTGTTTCTGGGGGGACTGAAATAGCTGCCAGCTGGCTGCATAATTCTTCTTTCTGTGGCAGAGCAATGCCAGCAGAGCTCTCCATATCCCTCCTATCCAGTAATGTCAACAGTCACATGGGGGGCTCCACAAAGTCTCCTCCTCTGTAGTGTAAAAAGGTTCCTTCCAAGGTTGGCCCAGCACTAGCTTGGTGGATCACAAAGGAAGGAACTACCGATGCTGGCAGAGTGACTGCATCAGCCTCTCCCTGGCAGACCTGCTGAGAGGTTGCCACCCGCCACGGGACAGATCAAAGAAGACACAAAGTGGGTTCTTTTTTTTTGTAAACTGTTTTTGTGTTTTAACTGTTTGTTACCCAGTAAGGAGTCCAAGGGACCTCTATACCAGTTCACAATGAATTGAATCTAGCTTCAGGCCAGGCCTGACGCCTATCATTAGTCATGGGACCCAAGGATGCATAGTCACCCAGGTTGCAATTCACACTGCCAGTAGGTGGAGATTACTCCACCCACCAGCGCGGGTCCTGCCCAGAAATATCTGCATGTGCATTTATGTATTCAACTAATTTTTGTATGTCCATCAACTACTCCCACCAGCTCCACCTTCACCCCTTATTCGCCTTGTGGTAAAGTGTGTGGAGAAGTCCTGGATGGAGTAAATTTTTCCCCTACAGTGCTGTATAGAGCACGATCCATGCCAGGATTTCAGAACCCTGGTCACATTCCCCACTCCTAGGTTTCTTCTGATCTCAGGCCTTGCACACCTGGTCAGATTGATTTCAGGAAGGAGCCTGAATAAAAGGCTCCCACTGAGCCAGTCAGTGTTCTTTGACCAGCCTGATGGAGGGAGCTCAGGCTGAGGTGGATTGCTGTATACAGGCCTAGTAGGAGTGTTTGTGGCATAGGGGCCCCTCGTGGGGCTCCATACTCGGTTCTGGTGCGATCATGGCGGACAAGACTGCGACTGGAGACGTGCAACCCTACACGCATACAGTGCGATTTAAGCTCCGAGATGGATTTGCGACGGATTTGGATTTGAAAGGTTTTGTTACAAGAGTCATTGAGGGATGTCTCCAGCTACCTTTTGAGAAAGTGCATACTTTGCAAGATTTTGTCTCTCAAGGTTCTTATGAACTTACTCTTTTTTCTGCAGCGGATGCTGAATTGGTTTACAAGCGCTTTTTGGCGAGGAAGGATAAGGATCCTATGCTGGGAAACCTGGAAGCTACAGCCCTGTACATGCAAGGTGAGAAAGAGGTGACTGTTCACTGTTATAATGCTTGGGTTAAGGTGGAAAAATTGCAAGCTTTTTTAGGTCAGCATTGTAAAGAAGTTATTTACAAGGGGCCAGGTAAAAATTTTGCAGGCATAAGGAATGGGAAACATTTGTTTTTGGTTAAACTTAAAGTTAATGAAGAGGGAAGGCCAGTGCACTTACCTTCAGTGTTTAATCTTGGGGTGGACAGAGGATACATTGCATATAGAGGCATGCCAAGATACTGTAGAAAGTGCAGAGTGACTGGTCATACAATGCAGGAGTGTGATGTGGTAATTCCAGTGTGTAGAAATTGTAAGAAGCCTGGGCACACTGCTAAAGAATGTAAAGAGGATAAGCTGTGTGACTGGTGTGGAGTGAGAGGTCATACTCAGGTGGACTGTGGGAAAAATCCTTTTTCCTATGCAAGCGTGTTAAAAAGGAGGAATGAGCTTTTTGAGAAAATTCAGGCAACAGGTGGTATGGCTGGAAATGTGACTAAGGATATGGAGCGTGCTGAGGATGAAGTGGCTGAGCTGGAGAAACAGGACAGGCAGAGTCATAGTGCTCTTAAGTCTGATGCAGTCTCGTTTTTGGCTGCTGAGTGTCCTGCTGAGTCTGTAGCAAGTGATTGTCTTGTTTCTCAAACTGCTGTTTTATCATCCGTTATGGTTGAGGAGCTTGCAATTCAGCAAGATGGCGGCCGGCTGTTGTCTGAGCCTACAGGGTTTTTGAATATTGGTGGCAATAGCGGGGGCGGGGAAAGTGCTAGTCTCTTTGTCTCAGCTCCCCTGGCAGAGCGTGTGGACTCCCCGCTGGATTTGACGAGTGGGGGGGCGGGGCTAGTCCCTGGTTTTCAGAGAGTAGATGGCGGTGTAGGTAGGGATGATTCCTCTGTGGGCAGTGGAGCCTCTTGGCCTGCTCCAGTATTGGAGGACATCAGTGACATGGAGCTGTCTTTAGATAGTGAATCGGGGGATGGGGTTGAAAGAAGAGCTGCAAAGAGGCTGAAATTTCGGCCTGGAGCTCCGCCCCCTGATGACGACGATACTAGATTCAGTGTATCAGAGCAAGTGGTGATGAGAACTGCCCCAGGTTCTGCTGGTGGGAGGCAGGATCATGATGAGAGGGGCGTGGACTTAGACGACATGGATTAGAAATGGCTTGCATAGTTAATTTCCTCTTGTGGGTGCTCATGGCTTTGACTTTTTGCTCACTTAATGTACGCTGTATTGGTTCCAAAGTTAAGAGAGCTGCAGTGTTAGATGATTTGGCTTCTGTGAAATCGGACATTATATGTTTGCAGGAATGTAATTTGAAATTCTTGCCTAAGAAAGAGGAATGGTCACATGGGGAATCTGTGTGGTCTCTCTCTATGTCACAAAGAAATGCTGGAGTGGGAGTTTTATTTAAAAACAGAAGCATTGAGTTAGTTTCCCATGCTTCCCCAGTCCCGGGGAGGTTATTAATTTGCATATGCAAATTTCTTGGTGTTGAATTCAGACTGATTTGTGTTTATGCTCCTGCTGTTAAAAAAGAGAGAGTGGAGTTTTTTGAAGAACTTCTTGTACATTTGCCTGGTAGGATGAATACGGTGTTATTAGGTGATTTTAATGCAATCTTATCAACTGAGGATCGACTTGGAAGAAAGGAAGTAAAGTTGGATCGGACATCAAGGCTCCTTAATAATATGGTTACAGATTTTTCTTTTCAGGATGCCGGCAAAATATTTAAGGGGGACTCCCCAGGTTTCACATATTTTTCAGATAAAGGTGACATTAAATCACGTATTGATTTTTTTTTCATTTCAAATAAATTAAAAATAGAAAAATATTATCAGGAGCAGGTTTTTTTTTCAGATCATCAGATGTTGTTTGTTACGCTGGGGAACATTTCAGAGGTAAAATATGGGAGAGGTGTGTGGAGATTGAACACTTGTTTGCTTGATAATGAAGAGATATGGGATCTTTTTTTGTTGAAATTTAATTGGATGAAGAGCAAAAAGGGGGCCTTTTTAAGTGTATGTGACTGGTGGGATTGGGCAAAAAATGAAATTCGCCTTTTTTTTAAGCGGCAGTCATTTAAAATGGCTTGTAGTAGGAGGGAAGAGGAGAAGGAGGTGGTGAGGAGAATGGACATGTTCTTGAGATGGAAGGAGGAGGGAATTGATGTGGACAGAGAATTGGTAGACTTGAGAATAAGGAAAGCGAAGTTAATAGAGGAAAGGGGTAAGAACATTATATTAAAGTCAAGGGTTACCCATTTGGATTTTGATGAGAAGTGTACTCGTTTTTTCTTTAAAAAAGTCTGTAGTCAGAAAGATTATTTGGAAAAGGTCAAGGTGGGTGAGGTGTATGTATCCGAGGGGAATATGATCGGCGCTGTGGAAGATTTTTACACTAAGTTGTTTGGAGGAGGAGTGAAAATTGATAGGGGTGCTGTGAAGGACTATTGTAAGGACTTGAAAATAGATTGGTCAACGGAGGAGAAGGAGCTGTTGACGGATGTGCCTACTGAGAAGGAGATAAAGGAGGCATTGGATAGTATGAGGAGTGGGAAGGTACCTGGATGTGATGGTTTACCCAAAGAATTTTACATTAAAGCTTGGGAAGAAATTAAAGAGGGTTTTGTTGAAGTGGTAAAAGAGATCTTTGAGAAGGAGCAATTGTCTGTGTCAATGAGGAAAGGTTTAATATATTTATTGTTTAAAAAAGGTGAAAAGGCTGATCTAAAGAATTGGAGACCTTTGACGCTGTTAAATTTTGATTATAAGGTGGTTGCCAAAATATTATCCAGGAGGTTAACAATCCTTATGCCTAAGTGTATAGGAGAACAACAGGTGTGTGCAATACCTGGCAGGAGAATATCGGATTATTTGGTTTTGGTAAGAGACTTAATCGAATATGTTAGATCAAATAATGTTGGATTAGTGATTGAGTCGATTGATATTGAGAAGGCTTTCGACAAAGTAGTACACAATTATCTGTTTTTGGTGATGGAGTGCATGGGATTTCCCCAGAGTTTTGTTAAAATGTTAAGAAGCCTCTATACAGGGATAAGTGCAAAGCTGCTGGTCAATGGTTTCTTGTCAAACTCTTTTGACATTAAGTCGGGTGTGAAACAGGGTTGCCCATTGTCTCCTCAGCTTTTTGTCATCGCTCTTGAACCTTTACTTAGAGCTGTGCAGAGGGATAAAGTTGTTAGAGGGATGATAATACCAGGAAGTGGTGGCATTCAGGTTAAAACCGCTGCTTACATGGATGATGTTTCCTTTTTTTGTGGCTCCGCATCTGACGTGAAAAGGATAAACTTACGCTTGGAAATTTATTGTATGATGGCAGGTATGAGTGTCAACTGGGCTAAAAGTGGCTATTGTCATTTTGGGAGAAAGTTTGAGATTGTAGGAAATAAAGTAAATGAAGTGAAAGAAATCAAGATTCTGGGTATTCTTTTTCGAGATGGTGACTATTTAGAAAACAATTATATACCTTTCTTGGGAAGGATTGAGAAAAAAATAGGGTTTTGGTCCCTTAGAAGCCTGTCTAAACATGGCAAGGTCTTGGTGATAAAAGCGGTGGTGCTTCCTTTAATTTTGTATTTTTCAGTTATTTCTCCACCCAAGGAAAAGTGGGTGGCTCAGGTGAATAGGAGATTGTTTGTTTTCTTCTGGGGGTCTAAAATGGAGAAAGTGACACGTGAAAAGATGATGAAGCCTGTTAGAATGGGGGGTTATGATTTTCCTGACCTCTCATTTTTTCTGTTAATGCATTTTTGGTTAAGCACTTTTAGATTGATTAAAAGTGGTGGACGTGTGTCAGACATGGTAAGGTACCTTGTAGGCCGGTTTGCAATTAAATGGGATTGGGTGAAGAGGGACTTGAGAAGACCAGTACCCTTTGTACCTCCCAATTATTATTGTCGATTGGAATTATTATTGTCGAGTGGAAGAATGTGTAAGAAGGATGCTATTAAGGAATTAAAAGAAAGGAACTTAACACCGAATAATATCCCTAATATTAGCGATGTCCGAGTGGAGTTGATATGGGGGATGCTTAGGTATGAGGGGTTAAATAACAAACAGAAAGATTTAATGTGGGCCATGTTGATGGATGTGTTGCCCACCAAAGCATCCTGGAAGTCCAGCGATTTGGAAAGATTGGAGGTCTGTCCAAGAGAAATGTGTGCTGGGAGAGAGACCACATATCTATTGTGGGGTTGCAGTTTTGCTCAAGACTTGAGGAATAGATTAGCATCCTTTATGAGGGAGGTTGGAGGTATTGAGGTACTTACATATGCTATCCTGTTGACAGGTTGGTCAACTGGTCAGGATTGGCATAAAAGAATTGTTTGGTTGCTATTGTCGGCATTTAAAGAGGTTTTGTGGGAGTCTAGGGAAAGATTAGTTAAGAACAAAGTGGAATTAACTGTTGAACAGTGCGTTAACATGTTTGTTGGGAAGATGCATAATTTTTATTATTTTGATTTGCAGAAGCTGAATGTAGATATGGTTGAAGAATGGTGGAAGCGTGATTCTTGGTCATTATTATTTGTAGGTGATTGAGTGGGGTAAGTGGGTGGGGCTGGTTTAGAATGAGGCGATTAGAGGAAGGTAGTTAGTTAGTGATTAATTATAGATAGTTTGGGTTTAGGTTGTTTTTTTGATGTCTATATGAAAGGGAAAGCAAACAATGATGCACATTTCAAATCTCAAGTCACATTAAGAGCTTTGTGATGAAGTTTGTTTTATTTGGTGACTTTGAGTTAAAGCTGATGTTTGCAAAAAAAAAGAAATAAAAAAAAAAAAGGAAAAAAAAAAGCATGTTGTGTGAATAACAATACTGGACTATTAAGCCGGAGGACTTGGCTTCTGCGCCCCACTCTTGGATCGTTGGGGGTGAGAAGCGCCCTGCAACCTGGATTGGACTTTCCTTTGACCCACAGCTTGCTGGAATCCCCAGCCCTGGATTTACCTTTATTTGGTGATGTAACCATTTGTTTTGATTTTCTGCATTGACACTGCAACCTATGAATGGAGAAGTATTATTTCATTTGAATACTTTCATTTTTTCTGAAATAAATCTGCTTTGCCGAGAGCGAACTGTTGTCTGTGTCACTACCGTTCGCCCCCAATATCCCACAGCCTCTACACATTATTTGTATATCCAAAATGTGACTTTACTACAATAAATATCCATACACATCAATTGTTAAAATCAACAAAAACACTATTTGCCAAAAAAGGAAATCTTAAAGAAATTGTACTTTCATAGATGTGGGATCAACTTCAACTCCTGTTTTCTTCTGTTTTGAAGTCCCGGACATTTCCTTGTATTCAGATTTCCTCAGGTGTGTTAAAGTATTATAGGAAAGTGTATTTTTTTGCTCTCTAGGGAGCAAAACAGTTTCCTTGTAGTCTGGTAGCAAAGGGACACTATACTGTCCTCCAATTAATAATGTGGTCCCAACTGCCTCGCAAGAGTCTCTAAAGTAAAGAGGGTGCAATGATGTATATGATGCGCTTATGGTATAGGCAGCACCAGGACTCTGATAGGTGTACTGATCACTTTCACTTGCTTGCCTCAGTTCTAGCCTGCCACACAGGGTACCCCTCATCTATCGACAGACCCAGCTCAGCCCACACTACAAGAAAACTGTTGAGCTCTCTAGAAAGCAATTATAAAGGATTAGATTATTATATAAGGAAAATAAAGAATACTTTATACTCTTCTGATTCTCATGGAGAAGTCCGATTTGTCGAGGACATCACACAGAAGAAAACAAGAGTTGCAGTTGATTTCGCATGTTGGTGGTTTAGAACCAAAAATATGAAAGCAATTTTTTTTGTATGTATAAGGAGTGTTATAATGTGTTACTTTTAACAGTTGATGTGTGTGGATATTTAATGTTTCATAAAGGAAAGTCAAATTTTATATATATATATATATATATATATATATATATATATATATATATATATATGAATATTGTGTGCAGGTAAATAAGGGGTGAAGGAGGAGCTGGTGGTAGGAGTTGAGGGACTTACAAAAATTGGTTGATTGCATTCGGGGTGTATATAGCCCTGATGGGGCACCAGAGCAGGACACCATCAGCACCTGCCAAACCTAGCCCCCGACCCCACGCTCAGTCGGGTCCTGATTGAAATTGGGCAGCTGGTGTCTTCTAAAGGTGCAGGGAGGCATGTATGGGGGCAGGGGAGGGCATGCACCGAGGCACCCATGGGGGCAAGTGGGCTGAGATCTCCTCTTTTAGATTTCAGGGCCAGCTGCACAGGGTTTTATCCTGCTTTAATCCCAACTAAAGGTGCCCCCTTCCCCTGCACTGTAACACCTACTGAAACAAATTATCATACCTTACTCTACACATAGAGTTCCACTCACCCATCATCCTTGAGCTGGGCAGACATAAACAGGGAGCCTGAAATGGGGTAAAACTACTTACTTATGTAGTAAGAAGAGATGTAGAGAAATACAAAACACTCCCACACCAACCATTCCTTCAAATAAGGGGGTTTACTGAATATATGCTAATTAACAACTAAACTTTCACGTAAAGTGCTCCCTATTGCTGAGCTGTATGTACTGTAACTGAATATATCATCACTGGTGTTAAAGGACAGATATCCCCCAAATCCTGCCATTTGTCTATAGTAAACAGACCATGCTCCATGAATACAATAGACTATATTCACACCTAGGTACCTCTATAGTGGAGGTGTCTCCGAGCTGCTTGAAAGAATACAATCAAATACACATTAGACACGGACACTAGATATTATTTATGTCAAACATGACATATGCGTATCGGCCAGAGACTGATAATTGTATATTTGGTATTTGGTGTTTGGGTTCATTTAACATAAGAAATTAATGGGGATTATGAATTTCTTGGTTACAATATGATAACATGCATATTGTGGGAGTTATATTACTTTATATAATATTTATCTAATCTCACAGAGGTGGGTTGTAGGCAGTGCAATACAGACGCACCCAGGAGGCTGGGAGTGCTGGCCACACCAGGGCTGTATTTACCATTAGGCAACCCTAGGCACGTGCCTAGGGTGGCAACCTGGAAGGGGGGAGGGCACTGCCCTTACTACTGTAGTAAAGAAAAGAAATTATGACTCTATCCTGAACATTAACGCCTCCTAACAAGCACCCCCCAGCCACAGAAGGACTCAGTCTATTGTGTGAAGTGGGGGAGCAATGGGTTGAACACAGGCTAGAGCATCTCCCCTCCACTGCGTTGGTCATGTGACTCCTGTATGTCAGAATGCAGTAAAAGTTGGAACAATATTGCCTGCTTCTCTGCATTTCCCCCTTTGTGCCCTTTCCCTCCTCCACACACATACTCTGCATCTAGCCCATTGCATGCCTCCCAACTTTTCACGGTGGGAAAGAAAGACAATTTGCAAATTAGGCCACCCCCCCTCATTGAACAATGGATAGGAGATAGGGTGTAATACTAGAAACACTTTGAATAGGCAAATTAATTATTTATTGACGCAGATCGGTATGTTACACCTCAAAGAGGGACAAATAAGAACAACGAGGGACAGGGGGACATGGACTCAAAAGAGGGAAAGTCCCTCCAAATCAGGGACACTTGGGAGGTATGCCATTGCACCCTTTCCCCCTACACACTTTTTTTATGGACCGTGAGCTAACTTAAAAAAGGGGGCGCAAACACTTAAAGTGCCTAGGGCACCATGAACACCAAATATGGCTCTTGCCACGCCCCCTAGTGTTCAGTAGATTATGAGGATGTTTGCAGGGGTATGCGGGCGATGGACAGGCCCCCCTACCTGAATGAAGCATAATGATGGCTAAGTATCTCTCGTTCTCTCCCTCTTCATTATAACATGTATTGTACTGTAACTAATGTATAACTTACTATTTCTTATCATGTAATAACTGCCTGTAACATTTAAGGTTGATCTGGGAAAACTTTGGGAACATATTGGGTTAGTGAAGGTTATTTACTGTGCTGGTGAATTAAACCCATTGTCATCTATACATCTTACTGTGTGTGGTGGATACTTTCTCACACAATCTAATCACATCTAATAGAAATATTGGGGAATTATGTGCAGCAAATATTGATTAGATCATATTCTATTAAAGTGGACCAACACCCAGGATTTTGACTATCCTGGGTTTTGGTCCACTTCGGCGGGGCACCCCGATCGGGATGTCCCGCGGGGTGGGAGGTGATCGGCCCGGGAATCTTATAGATTTCCGGGCCGATCACCCCTGGGTGTTGGTCCACTTTAAAGCCAGAAAGCACCGGGGGCTGCTCATACAGGGAGTGTTGGTTTGAATATTGTGCAAAGGCTTTTGTAAAAAAAAAAACAGGATGTTTTGGGGCACTGTGCTGGGAATAGAAAGTGACAACATAAACTTCCTTTCTGGGTGTAGAATCACAAGGATGTGTGCAACTAATATAAAGCACAGAAAACCAACAGCTCCTGTTAGCCTCCCAGGCCAAGAACCACTGATTCCCACCCAAACCCACGTGACTTGGAAGAACACTGAAATGCAGAATGTGATGCTGTCACTTTAATTCAGAAAAGAAAAAAGGGGAATTCTGGCAGCAGTGAGTGTGGGTGTGACTACGCGCTTTGTTGTCAGCTGTATGCAGCAGACTCGTCGCATGCTCAGCCAGGGTAAGAGCTCGCTTACTTCTCTCTAACATTTTCAATGTCAGTGTTTGTTTTAGATTGTAGGCTAACGACCACAAACTTCTTCAATACTTATATTGGTGGAAAAAGTCATTGCAGTGGGGTGATGATTTGGTCCACACACTTATTTGAAGCGGACCTACACTTTCCCTTGCAATTACGTGTCAGATGGGTCCTGGATCACAAGGACACTATACTAACCTAACCTTCCCCTTACACAATCACTGAGCCCTGCATTGGAGAGACACTGACTTTCACCTAGAATAGCTGCGTCCATTGGGGGACAGTTATTAGCTCCACTTATGTGCGGTATCCACAGTTTATCCAATAGGAGACTTGCTTTACTAAAGTACACAGCTACTTCCTGAACACAATCATAAACACATACCTCCCAACTTTTGAAAGCCGTAAAGAGGGACACGAGAAGACATTTTTATTAGCATTTAAACCACGCCTGGCCACACCACCGTCCACGACTCCAACCACACCCTTAAAGTGGACCAACACCCTGGGGTGATCGGCCCGGGAATCTATAAGATTCCCGGGCCGATCACCCCCCACCCCGCGGGACATCCGAGATCGGGATGTCCCGCGGGGTGAAACCCCCCCCCAAGCACCCCAACTCACCTATCTTATCCGCCGCCGCCTCCCTCGCGCCCCTGTAGGCGTGCGCGCCTCCGCGCCGGCCGTCTGCGAATGGCCGGCGCGGGGACGCGCGCGTCAAAAGTGACGCGAGGGAGGCGGCGGCGGCGGCCGCCGCTTAGACGTCCCAGCTCTCCCCTTGTACGTCGGCGCTGGGAGCGGGGAGAGGTGAGTTTTTCGGGGGGTTAGGGGGGGTTTCACACAGCGGGGCACCCCGATCGGGGGTGCCCCACCGAAGTGGACCAAGACCCAGGATAGTCAAAATCCTGGGTGTTGGTCCACTTTAAAGGCAAACACCACCTAAGAATTGAATAAGTAATAACAATAATACAGGTAATGCCTCTGCAAACACATTACAGCCAGGGGCTCTAGTGAGAGGGGCATCCCTCCATTATAGCCAGTGAGGGGCATCCCTCCAATACAACCAGTGAGGGACATCCCTCCAATACAACCAGTGAGGGGCATCCCTCCATTACAGCGTTAGGGGCATCCCCATTCCAGCCAGTGAGGGGCGTCCCCCATTCCAGCCAGTGAGGGGCGTCCCCCATTACAGCCAGTGAGGGGCATCCCTCATTACAGCCAGTGAGGGGCATACCTCATTTTAGCCAGTTAGGGGCATTCCTGATTACAGTCAGTGAGGGGCACCCCTGATTACAGTCAGTGAGGGGCATCACTGATTACAGTCAGTGAGGGGCATCTCTGATTACAGTCAGTGAGGGGCATCCCTGATTACAGTCAGTCAGGGGCATCCCTGATTACAGTCAGTCAGGGGCATCCCTGATTACTGTCAGTCAGGGGCATCCCTGATTTCAGCCAGTGAGGGACATCCCTGATTACAGCCAGTCAGGGGCATCTCTGATTACAGTCAGTGAGGGGCATCTCTGATTACAGTCAGTGAGGGGCATCCCTGATTACAGCCAGTCAGGGGCATCTCTGATTACAGTCAGTGAGGGGCATCCCTGATTACAGTCAGTCAGGGGCATCCCTGATTACAGTCAGTCAGGGGCATCCCTGATTACTGTCAGTCAGGGGCATCCCTGATTTCAGCCAGTGAGGGACATCCCTGATTACAGCCAGTCAGGGGCATCTCTGATTACAGTCAGTGAGGGGCATCTCTGATTACAGTCAGTGAGGGGCATCCCTGATTACAGCCAGTCAGGGGCATCTCTGATTACAGTCAGTGAGGGGCATCCCTGATTACAGTCAGTCAGGGGCATCCCTGATTACAGTCAGTCAGGGGCATCCCTGATTACTGTCAGTCAGGGGCATCCCTGATTTCAGCCAGTGAGGGACATCCCTGATTACAGCCAGTCAGGGGCATCTCTGATTACAGTCAGTGAGGGGCATCTCTGATTACAGTCAGTGAGGGGCATCCCTGATTACAGTCAGTCAGGGGCATCCCTGATTACAGTCAGTGAGGGGCATCCCTGATTACTGTCAGTCAGGGGCATCCCTGATTTCAGCCAGTGAGGGGCATCCCTGATTACAGCCAGTCAGGGGCATCTCTGATTACAGTCAGTGAGGGGCATCCCTGATTACTGTCAGTCAGGGGCATCCCTGATTACTGTCAGTCAGGGGCATCCCTGATTTCAGCCAGTGAGGGGCATCCCTGATTACAGCCAGTCAGGGGCATCTCTGATTACAGTCAGTGAGGGGCATCTCTGATTACAGTCAGTGAGGGGCATCCCTGATTACAGTCAGTCAGGGGCATCCCTGATTACAGTCAGTGAGGGGCATCCCTGATTACTGGCAGTCAGGGGCATCCCTGATTTCAGCCAGTGAGGGGCATCCCCGATTACAGCCAGTCAGGGGCATCTCTGATTACAGTCAGTGAGGGGCATCTCTGATTACAGTCAGTGAGGGGCATCCCTGATTACAGCCAGTCAGGGGCATCTCTGATTACAGTCAGTGAGGGGCATCCCTGATTACAGTCAGTCAGGGGCATCCCTGATTACAGTCAGTGAGGGGCATCCCTGATTACAGTCAGTCAGAGGCATCCCTGATTACAGTCAGTCAGGGGCATCCCTGATTTCAGCCAGTAAGGGGCATCCCTGATTACAGTCAGTGAGGGACATCCCTCATTACAGCCAGTGAGGGACATCCTGCTTTACAGTCAGTTATAGGCAACACAGCCAGACAGACACACACACAGACATACTCACTGCAGTGTAGGCGATTTCCCCCTCCTGTGTGATCTCTAGTGAGAACAGGCTCCTTCCTGGAGTCCCGACCACCCACTGAACCACCAATGAGCTAAAAAAAGCCTGCCTCCTAGACACCCAGCTGCCTCAGCCTCTCAGATGCCCGCCACCACCAGCCAGAGTGTGCAGCCAAGCACTCACACTCGGGGCTGTTGGTGGCAGGTGTCTGAAAGGCCACGGCAACTTTCTGACCAGTAATGGATGACGGAGAACGGTGACGGTGCGGGACAAGTGCATGCACTGCGGGACACCGGGACCTACTGCCTGAAATCGTGATTGTCCTGGGGAAATCAGAACTGTTGGGATATATGTAAATGGTTTAATGCCTGGTTTTGGCTTCCTAAGGATTTTTACTGTAGGGGCATCCCAAACTAGGGAGAGCGTTAAAAGGGACATTAAGTCATTTTTGACTTTTGGTTCTCTTTATGTCTTACTAACAGTAATATCAGGCATTCACTGATTAAATATAGGTGTATGGCTTGCACTCCAACGTTAATAGGGGCCACTCAAGAGAGAAGAGCATCCAATCAGAGCTCAGATACCCTTTTTACCCTGCAACTGATTAATAAAAGTCTAAGGTTATAGAGCTAATATTACAGAATTGGTACGAAACGTTTTAGGGTCATGATAATTATTTTGTGAAACAAGTGTTAATCTGGGTCATCTCAGTAAACATTTTCACATAGAGTTGATCAAAACCTCTTGAGTCTAAAAAATTCCAGGGCTGGCCACTAAGCTGGCCCCAGTTCACACCCAATTCGGGATGCCCCGAGGCCAGCCCTGGGGTTTTTTAGAGGGTTTTAGTCCACTTTTAAACGCAAAAAAGTGCATTGGGGTTGGCTCTCTCAAACGTGATGCTGTAACGAGGGTGCAGCCAGCTGGCCGCATCCCCAGCATGCTGTTCAGCAATTCTAAAAAGGAAGCTGAGGATGTGGCTAGATCACCGGCACCCCAGGGGGGGTTCACACAGTGGGGCATCCGGTGTAGGTGTAGGGTAGGCTAGATGCCGGGCCTGGAATCTTTTAAATTCTGGGGCCCAGCCATGCAGATTTTGACTCGCCTTAAGTTATTTATTTGCAGTTACTGTTTCTTAATTTTTATTGCAAATGAGGCATATTTGGAATGTCCCTAAATTTAAACCAGACCAACTTCCTATAACGCCAGCATAGAGTCCAAAAGACTTCAGGCCGATAAAGTACCTCTGGGGCATCCCACTTTGACCTGCACATGTGTCCCTAAAAGCCAGTCGGCCGGCTTATAGCCCCTGGGACATTTTAATTTGGATAACAAATGAGTGCAATAGATTTACTTGTTACTCCTGTAACAAGTAAATCTTGCTATGTACTGGTATAGTCTACCTTTGGTTTCCCTGGAGTAACAGACTCGGTGGGTAATTATCTTCTTCAAATAGCCAAGGGGTATACATTTTTATGTGATGGGGTTTGGAGGTTGGACAGTAGTATTCAGATGTTTTGAACATGAAGAAACTAGTTTTACCCATTGAGGGGAAATTAATTACATTATAAAAAAAAATTGTTGTTTTTGAAGGCAAATTCTTAAACTTGTAAGTCGGGCAGTAAAGTAGTGTGATACATTAAACCAGGGACCAGAAAACCAAGGGCAACTTTATTTTGGATCAGCTTTCCTCGCCACGGCAAATAAAAGCCATTCCCTAGAAAACTGAAAGTGATGAGTTAGCCAAAGGGATGAAAAACAAACAAATAACCTACCTAGTGAGCGTGAAAATAATGTATAGAACTCATATCAGGAGTATGAGTCAGGTGATACATGGCGAAGCTGCAGACCAATCTTTACAAGCAGGGGAAAATATGGTTCGGAAGCTTCTCGGGCCAGGTAGTCCCCAGTATCTGGTACTAGTAAATGCCCCCAAAAAAATCTTCCTCCATGTCACTCCCCTCCAGTGATGCCAATAGTCACATGGGGGATGGGACTTCAGAGGCTTCTCCTTTGGGGTATAAAAGTCTCACTGCCTTGGTGGTCCCGGCATTTGTTTGGCAGGACACCGAGGAAGGAGGAGGACCAGTGTCCCCCCACACTACAGATGCCAGGGGGAGCTACAAGATGCTGGAGCGGTTCCCCAGCATCAAGGAGATCGCAACCTGTCGAACCAGTTTGTAGTTTTCTTCGTTTCTTTTACAGATTATACCAGTGTATATATGTGTAGAGCAATTTAAACGGCAATCCCATATTCTATGGCATTTTTAAAAATGTCCATTATTGTGTGCCAAAATAATGTCCTCAGGATGCTGGGCTTAGCTGTTATTTTGATATGTTTTTATTCTGTGTTTAAAAAAATAGACTTCCTGACTCTGGCTCAATGATCATCTGATCCACATTCCACATGATGCTCCACATTCCTAAACTCACAGGTTTAACTCCCTCCTGCTCTAATTAATTCTCTTCAGATGCAGGGAAAACAGTCTTATGTTCCAACAGCTAAATGGTTACTAGCAGCATTCTGACCTGAGGTATTTACTTCTGCCTGATTTTTCCAAGTTCTGCTTTGGAGGGGGAGCAGCTCACTCTTGTCAGTAAAAAGGATTCTGGGTTGTAAGCTATATCAAGGGCTTTACTTAAGGTCAGGAAAGCCACTCCAACTTGAGCAACAGCCATGGAGATAAAAAAAAAAACTTGAAAACATGAAAACACAGGTTTGGGGGCACAATCCTAACACACATGTTTATTTTATATCCCAAAAGAGGAAAATAATAAGACAGAGCACCAAAACCTTGAAAAAATGGAGTTTTCCATTAAGGATCTAAATTATATATATGTGAGTTGGCTTTCTCTTCCAGGAGAAACCTTGCTTGGTAGCTCTTCAATAGATGTGATGGACGCTCCCCTTCCAGATAGTGTAGTAGCCACAATGAGCGGGCCCACTCATGGTACATTTTTGGGAAAAATAAGAAACAAAAAAGTTGTTTGCAAATTTTGTGTGTTAAAGTTAAAAAGCTGAGATGTAGGTTGCTTAAACTTGCTGCAGCAAATAGCATGACCCCCAATGATTCTGCCAACCTGGATTTCTATAAGGTGCTATAAAAAGGGGTTAATAGTGATCACAGTTGACAAGACATTTCATCAGGACTCGGGTTACAAAACCCACCTAGACCTTAAACCTGGAGTATATGTGCAGATGAATATCAATGGACATAGCAGTGTGGGTGTATGTGTGTGTGACCATGACCCTTTGGAGACATCCGCTGACATTGAGTCACACAATGGGAGGGGAGTGGTTAAATCCCAGAAAGCTGAGCTTGGTGTTTGTTGAAAAGAAAATCAAACTATGCAGCTGGACAAAGAGACACCTGTACATATGATGCATCAAGCTGAACTGATAAGAGATATTACCTAGAAAAGATTGATCGGCAAAAAGGGAAATTTGTGTACTCACCTGTAAATTTTGTTTCTTGTCCTCTTCCATTCCGGGGGAACCACTGGTAGCAATGTGGGGGATAATCTCAGCTGTAGGCGGAGACTACAAGATAGCTTAAAACTAGCTTCTCCCGGCTTATATAAGGCAGGCTGTGGCAGGATATCCTCAGTTAATTAGAAAGCAGTTCAGCCACAGCCCAGGAGGGTAGACCCACTAACCTAAGCAACTAGAAACAGTGCAACAAAACTAAAATCAGTAGAAGGCATTAACCACCACTAACGCAGTCGTAACACAACAGTACGGCGACTGTGGTGTCCCAGAATGGAAGAGGACGAGAAAGGAAATTTATCTGTGAATAAACAAATATCCCTTAATAGTACCATTAATAAGGGTGGGACAGTGCAAGAACAGCTAACTGCATCAATATAACCAAGAACAACGACACTGACACTTCCAGCTTAGACCCCCCGAGGGGTTCAACACCATCTACAACACCTTACATCATAGAGCGGCATAGGCAGATGCCCTGACATCAAGTCTGTGAATCTTGGTGAAGGTTTGGTGAGTCTACCAGGTCGCCGCCTTGTAGACCTGTTCCGCCAATGCCTGGTGTTGGAAAGCCCAAGGTGCCCTAGTGGAGTGAGCAGTGACCCGGAAGGGCATCTCCTTCCCCTTGCAGGCATAGGCTTGCATGACCGGGCAGCCGCCAGGCCCCTCTTTGGCACTTCCGGGATCACGAACAAGATATCCATCTTAAGTACCTCTCCAGTAGTGGCCAAGTAATAGTTTATTGCCCTGACTAAATCGAGAGAATGCAGGACTCGCTCCTTATGGTGACTGGGGCGTGGGCACAAGGAGGGTAGCACTATCTCCTGATTAAGATGGAAGGGAGAGACCACCTTGGGCTAAAAATCCTGCTTCACATGAAACACTGCTTAGTCTTCATGCAGCACTAAAAAGGGCGATCTGATCAAAAGCGCCAGCTCTGCAACCCACCGGACGGAGGTGATTGCCGCAAGGCGGCCGAACATGCGCAGCACCCTGCATGAAAGTGCGGGTTACCTATGTTCCGTGATAGTCCACTGGAAAAAATGGACAAGGCTGAGACCTGGCCCCTAAGGATGCTGAGTTGTAGGCCAGCATGCAGGCCTTGCTGGAGGAACTCCAAAATTTTGGGTACCGAGAACCTCCTATGGGAGTTGCCCTTAGCTCTGCACCAAGACACAGAGGCCCTCCAAGTCCTGTAGTAAATTATAAAGGACTACAGGACTCCAATATGCTGGTCTCAACAGCCAAGCCTCTAAAGCCAGCGCTGGAGAATTGGGGTGTCACAGAGGGCCCTGTTACAGAAGATCTGGGAGGTTGGGGAGTCGCCACGGGGGCTCCATTGCCCGACTGACCAGATCTGCGAACCACACCATTCTGGGCCAGTGTGGGGCGATCAGGATGATAGGAATCTGCTCGCAGTTGACCTTCTTTAATACGCGACCCAGAAGTAGTAGTGGTTGGAATGCGTAGAGCAGGTTTTATTCTGACGAGGGAATGGCCAGCATGCCGACCGCCACTGCTGGGGGGTCTCGCACCATGGACACTGATTGTGACTAGATGCAAAGAGGTCCACCTTCAGCACTCTCCCTCGGTTGCAGAGGGTGTCCTAGTGAAGGGACCATCCCCCCGGTCCACCTTCTCTCTGGTCAAATAATTGGCCAGCAGATTCTCCACACCCAGAATGGTAACCGCTGAGATGCGTGGAACATGAAGTTCTGCCCACCTCATGATGCAACTCTCTTCTTGAAATGCCTGCCTCTCACCTGATCTGGTGAGGGCGCCCCATCAACCCTGAGAGGACATGGCTGGGGGGTGGGCTGGCTGGTCCATTGGGGTCTAGATTTCCCCTGTGGCTTTTGCTTACCCAAAAAATCCTCCCGGGTCCTGGTGTCTGTCGAACCTCCGGAAGGGATGAAAATTCGGTGACCTGCAAAACGAGGTCCTCAGCTTCCGTTTCTGTGGAAGTCTAGTCGACTTCCCACCTGTGGCCTTCCAGACCAGGTCATCCAGAGGCTCACCGAAAAGAAGATCCACACCCAAAAAGGGGAGGGCAGTAAGCTTCTTGTTCAAAGCGGGAAGCCTGGAATCTAAGGACCAACCTGGTTTTCTCTAGAGCCTCTAAAGGTGAGGATAGGCTGGGCTGCAGGAAGACCCCAGGTCAGGCAACCTAGGAGTGGGTTTTGCCAAGTTCTAGGTAGAAGACAGACCAGAGCTGGACTGGACTCTCTGCCAAAATGGAGGTTTCAATAGCCAGGCCATCAATGCCAGAACTCTTAAATTGGGGTGCCATAGAGGCCCCTGTGTGAGAAGATCTGGATCATGGGGCAACGTCTAAGGATTGCCTTCTGACATTCTTACTATGTCTGAGATCCAGCTCCTCCTTGGTCACCGAGGAGCAACCAGAATGGTCGGAATTCCTTCATGGGCTATTTCTCTAGTACTCAACCTAGGAGTGGAATCGGAGGAACACATAAGGAAGCTTGAAGTAGATCATAAGGAGTCAGTGCATCTGTCCCTATTGCTAGAAGAACTCTGGACCAAGATACAACTTCACAATCTTGGCGGGATGCAAACAGATCTAACTATGGGAACCCCCGCAATGCAAGGGGACTAAAAGATCCTCTTACTGAGGGACCAATCTCCCTGATGCAGACCACTCTGCTCAGATGAATGGCGTGCTTCTTAGCACAGAGTAAGATCCTACTCACTTCCTTGAGAGCCCTCGTGCTTCTGGTGTCCCCCTGGTGGTTGATGAATGCCACTGCAATCAGATTGACAAAATCTTGATGGTAAACCCCTCAGATCGGGTGTCCAATGTTTGAGAGACAATAGAATCGCTCTCAGTTCCAGGATATTTATGGAAAGACTGCTCTCCCCAATCCCACTGCCCCTGGATAGCTTGTGACCCCATGATACTCCCAACCTGTTAGACTGGCATCCTGGGTGACAATCTTCCATAGAACTGGAAGAAAGAATTTTGCCCATTTGAAAAGATTGAGTATTCAGCCACCAGGTTAGGGACTGCCCTATTGAATGTGTCATGGAAAAGGGGTGATCCAGGGAATCCCATCCCAGATCCTTCTGCAGGGGTCTTGTGAAACTGTGCGAAAGGCACTGCCTCGAAGACACCATCAGGCCCAACAGACGCATTCCTTGATGACTCATCGGGTAAGGGTAGGTCAAGAGATCCTGTACCCTGGCCTCAGTTATGTCTAAGAACCTTCCCAGGAAAGATAAGATAAGAAAATCTGGAAGGTTTGGTATGCAATATTGGATAGCTGACTAATCCGGCCAAACTATCTAATGTCGATAAGACAGACTGTGCATCCTTCGGGGCCTCTTAATTTTGTGCATCACGGCGTAGACCTGTACTTGTGTAGGCCTAGTAGTAGCAGAAGGTGGCAGTGAAGGTGCAGTTGGTGGTAGTAGTGGCATTAGCAGTACTGGAAGACTATGTATCCTATTTTTACAGAGGTAGCAGCGGGATTGGCATCTTGACAACTTAGTTAAAGAAGACCAAACAATGGCTTTTTTTTTTACAAGCCTTGATAAATGTACCCATTTTGTGCATCACAGCGTGATGGTTGTGTAGGCCTAGTAGTAGCAGAGGGTGGCAGCGGAGGTGCTGTTGGTGGTAGTAGTGGCATTAGCAGTATTGAAAGACTAGGCACCACCTAGTGGTGGTTGAAGTGTTTGCGGCGAACTAAACCAAACTGAAATTCGAGTTGAAACTGTTCTACCAATTTGGTTCACTCATCTCTAAGCATGACTACCAGCACTTTTCTCCACGAAGTTGGGATCCTTGTGCTCACCTGTCTGTTTGGGATCCGGGAGAGGTCCTCTGTCTGTGTTTGATGGCAGGCAGAGGTGTGGTTTGATTCCTTCCAATCTTGTCTCCTCACTGTTTGAACAATGTCCTGATGCCCAGAACCGTCCCACCACCGCACAAAGAAACTTGCACCCTATCCAAAAAAGAGGGGTGAGTGGGGGTGACCGTGTGAGCCTGGGAGGGGACACCCCTTTACCAGAATAATGTAATTTTAGAGTCTTTACATCTATGTATAAACCTCATTCCTGGACCCGGCAGTGAGCTTGACCCCATAGAAGATGCGTGACAGTCTAACTTTTCACATTGGCACCAGCCAGGCTTACCACTGTGTCTAGAATTTTTTGTTTTATTAGGTTTATTCACTCGTGTGATGGGGAGGGGAGTAGAGGGTAAGTAGGAATTTGATTATTTTGAGACTTTAGGCTCTCTTAAACAGAATAATGGCACTTTACAGGAGAAAGATGAATCCCTCTTTACACCTTTAAAACATCTGCATGTAATACCAGAGGTCTAGTTCGACAGGATACTGCAATGTTAGAGTGTGAAAATTTCCAATTTTATTACCGTATTTAAAGGGACAGTCCGGTCTAAAAATAAAAAAAAACATACATTTCTGTCTTAAATAGTTAAACAAAATGTGAAAGGTTCTGAGATCGAGTTCTGTGGTATGCAGACTTACAATACAGTTCAGCAATGACCAGCCATGTAATTCATGGTGACTGTTAAAAAAAAAAAAAAAAACTGCCCCTTCAGCCTTCCTCTGCCATAATCATCCCTGTCACATTATCGCCCCCCCTACAATACTACAGCCTTTGTACCATTGCAAGAGTGGTCCATGAACTATCCCTGTAATGCTAAAGCCTGATGACTGCACTCAGTAACTGGCTGGAAAGCACATTGTGGACAGGGCTCAGCAGCTCATGGGCTTCAGTTAGTTCCTGGGTGTAGGCTTTAACATTTTCACCCCCCCCCCCTTTTTTGGGCAGACTTTTGATTTATTTAAATGATTGTAAAACGCTGATTACATCAAATTTTTTTTCTTTGCTTAGGTAGCACCTATCTGGAGCTCCTTTCATAACATGTAGAAGACACTAATACCTGTGTCTTCTATAGTTTCCTGGGCCACGTGCAGATATCTCCTGGAAGAGATGCCTTTACTTCAAGTGAGGCAAAGCGATCTCAAGAGTTACTGCGTAGTTGACACAAGCACCGAGAAGGTCTACAAATCCACCTATGGACCCACTGGTTCCCATGTGTTCATCAAACTCTTTTCTTTATCTGGTTTTAGTGAGAGGTAAGCTATATAATGGTATCGTACTAAAAGCTTAAAGGCAACAAGAAAATAAACCCCACTTACATGCCAACCCACGGACTACAGTGGTCCCAGCTTCTGTCCACCCCAGCCTCAGTTCATTGCCTTTTTTTATTGATATAGGCTTTTTGATATAGGCTTTTTTTGTGGACATGAACAATTCATGCTTGACCATTTGGAAGCCCCCCCCAGTTTCTGGGCTAAAAGCAACACAACCAGATCACTTCAGCGAGGGTATACGAGAGTTCAAGGCAAGTGAGGTTTAACTTTTGCTAATAGGGAAGACCAGATTTGTCACAGAGTGTTCTATAGAGCTACGGTTTCATGTAACAGCTTACCAGAAAGATTCCTGTAGTTCCAGCAATCATCATCGATTAATATTATTATTCTGAATGTAAAAGGACTTCTCTGTTTTACTTGCACAATGATCTCTATATATACCTAAGGAGGAAGAGCTTAAAGTCCCTGTGAGGGCAAAAATAATAAATAACCGATACCTACAGTCCCACGCAGCTGTTTTGCCCAATACTGGTAGTTTAAAACTTACCAGGATCAGTAATCTTGCCCCCCCCTCGTGGCCTGAAGTCAGGCAGTTACCCCTTTGTATCAGTCATGGTGACTGGTCACGTCTGCTCTATTTACTACTGCCAGCCTTTGGCATGTCCCCTCCATTGAAATGAAAGGAGTAGCTGCTGTTGGTCATGTGCACCACTGCTTCCAGAACATTAATATTCAAAGAAAAAGCAAGCATCATAAAATAAGGAAATTTAATTGTGTCTTTCCCAAGAATATGTGTAGTCTTTGATATGCTCATGATTGCTTGGCTTTGATTTGACACTGGGCCTACAAATGTCCTTTAGATTTTGATAGCTAAAATCGATAAAAAAAAGCCTACACATCCTTATTAAATGGCAGGTTTTTGCCATGTAAAAAAAATAGACCAAGAAGAATCATTTCAGAATTTTTTCCACATGAAAACTAAATGAAATCATTTTAGGGGTAAATAAACACAAAACAAATAATGGGGTGAGCATCCTCTTATAATTGGGTACAGGGGTGGACTGGTTCCAAAAAGCAGCGTGGGAATTTACACACCCTGCCCAGCCCACCACCAGGCCATGAGCTCCTTAGCCCCAACCCCCAAGGTGCTTTTCAGCTGATCAATGAGTGTGTTATCAGTAGATGCTATAAAATTGCAGAACAGGTCATTAGTAGGGCATTATATGTCATAACTGATGGTACTGAAGATTTAGAGGCCGATTCATTAATAGCGGCAGGTAGCGACAGTTGAGCGACTGTAGCAGTATTTTCACAGCGCCCGCTAGTAGTCGCTGTGCTTGGCCATTGTTCGGTTGTTGATAGCGACTGAGTCGCTATTTGACAGGTTCCGCGCTGTATGGGTGCGCATGATAGCAACTGGTCAGAGCGACCGCCTCGCACCACATTCATCAAGAAATCACGCTCAAAAAATGATTGCGCTGTGAAATGCATGTTTAAACCCCAGAGCGCAGGCGGCGATGTGTTAAAAGTAGTTTTTTAACCCCCAAACAACCATATTTTTGGAAACAAGTTTTTTAAATAATTTAGTAATATGAATACATTAATATCAGACCTGTAATATCAATTCTGTACAATTTTTTTTATTATTTTTTTTCCCTTAAAAAAATTATCTAAAATGGCAGAAGTGGTCACAGAATTTTTCACATTAAAAAAAAAAAAAAAAAAAAAAAGAAAAGAAAAAAAATTAATAACAATTAATTATTAATATTTAAAGATTGTTCCATTGAAATGCATTGGAGAGCGCCAGGTAGCGAGAGGTCATACCTGTCGCTGTTCAAGGTCGGACGCTGGCGCTGTGGGCTGACGCTGGAATAATGATGAATGAGTCGCTATATGGCGCTATCTCAGTCGCTAAGCAGGATTGGCTTGATAAATGTGTGATTGCGGTGGGGAGCCGGCGTTCTCGTGGCAGGGCCCGTCATTACCGGCCGCTCACCAGTCGCTACCTGTCGCTATTCCTTCATAAATAAGGGCCCTGGTCACACAGCCCTGCGTCCTGCATAGGTGCTGCCCAGGGTTCAGGAAATGAAGTGGGCCCTCCAAATCTGCTACTAAGGCCCTAGTGCCTACCTGGGTAAGCCCAGTGCTGACGTCACCAAAATAAGATCAATAGGGTTGATTCAGAGCCTCTTTCACATGCACTTTTGCATGTGTTTGTGTAAGTTTTGTTTTTCCATGCCTTTTCGGAATTTTTGTTACTGTTTTCATGCGTATATGCGTTTATGTTAACATAAACTCGAATACGCACTTTTGATGGTCGTATATTTATCTTAAAAATTCCATTATGTCGGGAAAGGTACACTATTGGTATGGGCTTACGCATGATTCAGAGCCTTGATTGTTGATTAGAACACGGCCAATAAAATGAGTGTGTTTACGTTCAACTTACGGGGTAATTTTGCTGGTGAAAGTGTGCCGTCAGGTTGTGAGTTGCAGTGTTATGGAGGCGGACTACATGGAGGAATATGAGCGTTTGCAGCTAGGCGTCTGTCTTTCGGATTTCAGGTTGCTGAAGAGCATCTATGCAGGTATTTTGTTTATCTTGACATCCTTCCTTATTTTTAAAATATTATAACATTTTTATTTTTGTTTGTTTTTTGGCACATTTATAGTAATGTTACCTTGCATTGCGTATTTTAATGTAGACACCTAATTCAAAATCTATCTAAAGTTTGCCACTTATTTTGTTTTGTTTTTTTATATTGTTTCATACAAAACAATTCATTAAAAAAAACCCTTGAAATAACTAATATTAAAAATTAGACTATACCAAAAAATAAAAAATATATATATAACAATTAAAAAAAACTGAAAACATTTACAATGTTTATTATGTCTACCATTTATTAATTAGTTTCCAAATACCATAAATTCCATAAAAGCCACAAGGAATTCCAATATATATATAGACTAAAGTGAATAAAGGTAAGCATGAAAAGAGTAAGCATGAAGAGAGAGACAGAGGAACAAATACAGTGACAAGGGAGTTCAGGTAAGCATGGGAGCAGAAGTGAGTGAGAGAATAGTTGAGACGGGGGACATGAATGAGTTAAATAGCTGCGCGCATGCGTACATGCATGCAAACATAGGCCCTTATTTAACAAGGGATAGCGACAGGTGAGCGGCTGGTAATGACGGGCCCCGCCACGAGAACGCCGGCTCCCCACCACAATCACACATTTATCAAGCCAATCCTGCTTAGCGATATATGAGATAGCGCCAGATAGCCACTCATTCATCATTATTCCAGCCTCAGCCCACAGCGCCAGCGTCCGACCTTGAACAGCGACAGGTATGACCTCTCGCTACCTGGCGCTCTCCAATGCATTTCAATGGAACAATCTTTAAATATTCATAATTAATTATTAATTTTTTTTTTTTGTTTTTTTTTTTTAAATGTGAAAAATTCTGTGACCACTTCTGCCATTTTAAATAATTTTTTTAAGGTAAAAAAAAAAAAAAAATTTACAGAATTGATATTACAGGTCTGATATTAATGTATTCATATTACAAAATTATTTTAAAAACTTGTTTTTTTTGGTTTCCAAAAATATGGTTGTTTGGGGGTTAAAAAACTACTTTTAACCCATTGCCGCCAGCGCTCTGGGGTTTAAACATGCATTTTACAGCGCGAGAATTTTTTGAGCGTGATTTGTTAATGAATATGGTGGGAGCCGGTCGCTAGGGCCAGTCGCTATCATGCGCTCCCATACAGCGCAGAACCTGTCAAATAGCGACTCCTCACACAATATTCAACATTACGGCAAACCGACTGAGTTGCTATCAACTACCGAACAACGGCCAAGCACAGCGACTACTAGCGGGTGCTCTGAAAATGCTGCTACAGTCGCTCAACTGTCGCTACCTGCCACTGTTAATGAATCGGCCTCATAGCAGCTTTCCGACAGATTTCCGTTTGGACGTATATTTAGAGAAAGATGTATGCTTAATATAGCGGGACACCGAAAAACTTAGTTGGATGCTAAGTTGGAAAACGCTGAAAAACGGTAGTATACGAGGTTTACTAAGTAACGGAAACGGAAACCTCGTCCTCTCGCTGACACAACGAGAGACGGAAAATGGCATTCTCGTTGGCGTACGCAGCTACGAACAGTAAACGGAAGGCTTCCGATGGAGGCTCTGAACCATGCGTAATGCAACTATACATATGGAAAAAAAGTGAAAAATACACATAACGAGACAAATACAGCATGGTTTTGAGGAGGCTCGGAATCAACCCTAATGTCTGGGCATGGCCTAGACAGAACCAAGACCCCCATTCACAAATGCCTGGCGTGGGCACGCGCCCTTCTATGGGGATAGCGGGGATGCAGCCGCAGTTCGCACATGTGCCAGTGGACTGGGAAAGAAGTTGTGTTTCCGGGCGACCTCAGGGGTTTTACACAGAGGGTTATCCTGAATCTGAATGCCCCGGGGGGAGAGAGTATGCCTGCCCTGGAGTCTCATAAACTCCAGGGTGGGTTTTGGTGCACTTAATATTAATTAATAAAGGGGGGTGGGAGCAGCTCAATCACTATTATTTATACAAAATTATTATTATTATTCAGGGCCTGGGAACTAATTTACCGCCCATTAATTATTTTATTTATTTATTAATTAATGTATTAATTAATTATTAATGATTGCACTTAATATTATCCTGTGTATACAGTATTTTCATTTTTTTCCAAAATTATACTTGTCTAACTGTTCATTTTTTTAAATATTTTTCTCAAGTAGCAGATAACCTTCACTACTGCCTCTCAAGGGCGGATAGACTGCGTAAACTGTATACCCAGCTTTTGTATAGATCTGATCACTTTGAGCATTTAATACAATTTATTTTCTTTTGCAAAGAATATGTGGTGTGGTGTGCGTTACTTTACGAATAAGTGTGTTGCTATAAATAATTCATTTAAAACCTAAAACAATATCAACATGAAGCACCTACATATACCAATGAGGAATAAATCGGAATATATTTTCTTTTAGGGCTCGCCAAAAAGTCCTCAATGACGTGGAGTATGTCAGCAAGATCAATTCAGATCGTCTGATGCAAATGATAGGGATTTATCAGACGCCAAATACAATGGGGATTGTGATGCACTGGATGCCCAATGGATCCCTGCACGCTCTTATTTACCAGGTTGGTCAAAGACAAATAACGGATCATAATGTTCTATGATGGTACCATTTAGAGCACCCCTCTATAAACCCCTCTATGAACCCTTCTTTTTTCTCAGATTTATCTACTTCTATACACAATACCCAATAAAAGAAAATCTATTGTTTATCTACAGAATTTTTGGTATGGAGGAAAGAAAATATATCAACTCTATGGCCTTGATTCACAAAGGGTAGAAAAAAACTCAACTGGTAGTAAAAAATTCAATTCATGAGAAAAAAGCTTGAGAATTTCACTGTTAGTGAATCACCAGATAGGAATACAATGAAAGTCAATGGCACTTTTTTACTACAGGTAAAAAGGGAGTAAAAAGTTCAATCCCTTTTTCAGGAGTAAAAAAGTGCCATTGACTTCCATTGTTTTCCTATCTGGTGATTCACTAACAGTGAAATTCTCAAGCTTTTTTCTCATGAATTGAATTTTTTACTACCAGTTGAGTTTTTTTCTACCCTTTGTGAATCAAGGCCATTGAAATATCTAACACATATATGAGTTTTTTTTTACAATATCCAATATACAGATGCGTCCATCCTCACTCTTTTCAAGTAGAACGTTGTAGTGTGAAATGGCCAGCTTCTGTTTTTGTGACACTGTGTCACAAGATGGTTATCTAGCCTATTGTACTATGTGTCTATGGTAGCCCAGCAGGCCATTTCCCCACAGAATATGCCCAGACCACCAATCAGCAGCTTGCATTTCCCTCAGATTTTCTTTGATGCTCTGAGAACAAAAATCAAAATGGGGCACACGCCAGTGTCCGCATCTCCGCTCCCCTCTGGCTGTGGGTATGAAAAGCCTGGTGCAGGTCATGCCCCAGCTAAGGGTATTGCATACCTACCAACTTTTCAGGTGGGAAAGCGGGACACCCCCTCATTGATTGTTGTATAGGAGATAGGATGTAACAGTTAAAACAATATAAACACTTTATATAGGCAAATGAATCCTTTATTGATGTAGATCTGCATGTTACACCTCAAAGAGGGACAAGTGAGAGCAACGAGGGACAGGGGGGACATGGACTCAAAAGAGTGACAGTGCCTCCAAATCAGGGACAGTTTGGAGGTATGGGTACTGTATAGCAGGGATGTGACCGCTGCCCCATGATGAGGCATTGATTGAAGGAAATGTGAGTGTATTGGGTGACCCCGGGGGTTTACCACAGCAGGGCACCCTAATTCCAAATTCCCCATAAAGAGAGAGTCCACTGCTCCTTGAGACTTAAACCGGGCCAACAGCCTGACACAGTTGGAAAAGGAAGGTAGCGGCCATTCCGGAGCTTCCTCTCCCAGCATCTCAGCCATGCTGCTGCCTGGAAATGCATGAGCCACCTTGTATTTAAAATTCACTACAGTAAGAGTTAGAAAAAGGTAAATTAATTTTTATGTTCCACAATCTAAATGTCCTGGGGAGGGATGCATAGGAGCAGTGTTTGTTGTGTTTAAGTCATTTTTCACTGTTGGTCTGCTTTAAAGACTACAGCGGGGTGGTTGTTCCTTTTTAACTATGTATGTAATGAAGTTCAAGAGGGCAGAGGTGTTGTTTAAAAAGCTTCACCATCATACAGACTATAAACCCTATAGACTATAATGTCTTACATTCGGCTTGTGTCTGGGGTTCAAGTTTAAAACAGAAATTGTCTCCAGCTCTATGGGCACTTAATCCAGGAAGATGTAGAAAAATGCCCAGATCTCCATTTTCTATTCTTGACCTTGTAATACAACAGAACAGTTTATTGACACTCTCTGCAGCTCTGAAGGCTTTGTAGGATTGTATGGACAATGGACACTCAGAATAGTATCTGCTCAGCATTAGAGATCCATTTAGGGATGGTTGCAACATCTCAGGATGGGGAAGCATGCTATTGAGGTTAGTTCATAAAAACCACAAAAGCCTACTCTCAAAAAAGTTACTGAGTAAATCAGAAACTAAGTTCCTGATTTCTAGAAGTTCACCACCCTACATCTGTCATTTGCAGTCTGAGTCATTTTACAAGGAAATACTGGAGGAAAAGAAAAGATGCGTTCAGCAACTAAATAGATTGTTTAAAATGGGGAGTTTGCGCTGCCGCGTCCCCTGCATCCCTGGTGGCCCATTGAAGGCAATCAGAGCTCTTGGCTGAATGATGTAAACACCGAATATGGCTCTGATTGGACAAAAGCCCATGCATGCTCCATTGGACTGACAAGAGGTGAGTTTTATTGGACGAACTGGGGGGTTTCACACAGCGGGGCAATCGGGATGCCCCGGGAGCACAGAACAAAACCCAGGAGTGTCGGATTCCATGTTTTGTTCTGCTTTAAAGAGGAAGATACCTGGCACTACAGTCTTATTAACTCTAAGGAGGTGGTTGTTCCTCTTTAACTCTTTAAGTGGTGGGAGCCCAGAGCGAGAACCCTTTAAAGTGGACCAAAACCCAATGTCCGACGCTGTGTGAAACCTCCCAAGTCACCCGGGGGTGCCCAGGGGGCAAGTCAAAATCCTGGGTCTTGGTCTACTTTAATTTTGCCCTGACTGTAGTACACATAGGAGACCACTCAACAGACTGAGCAGAACCATAATACTATTTTACATATCTGTAATGGTCATTTAAAAACTTGGGGCCTTATTCATGAAGGGCTAGCATCAGGTAGTGCCTTGTAAATGACAGGTGAACACCGGACACGGCACGCAATTACACATTTATGAAGCGGATTCTGTTGAGCGACTGGGATAACGCCATGTAGCGTCCGATTCATCATTATCCCAGCCTCAGCGCACAGCACCGGCGTTCATCCTTGCAGAGCGCCACGTCTAACCTACCTGTTGCTCTCCCATACATTTCAATGGCCATTCTTTTATTTCTCTTTAAAAAGGGTTTTAGTTTTCTTTTTTTTTTATTCTCAAATAATGTTGGGATGTTTTCTGGCCGTGAAAATGCCATTTTTTCATTTGTTTTAAGCATTTTATATATTTCTGCAGAATTGATATTACAGGTCTGGCATTAATGTGTTCATGTTACAATGTTAAAACAATGTAATTCGATATGTTTTCGCTTTGTTACTGGTGGATACATGTTAAAAAACAACCTTTAATCACACAGCCTCAGAAGCATTTTTGAGCGCCGGAGGTGTTTGAGGCTGTTTTTTTGATGAATATGTTGTGAGTCGGTCGCACTGACCAGTCACTAAAATGCGCTCCCATACAGTGCTGTACTGGTCAGATAGCGACTCCCCACAATTTATTTATCATTGCTGCACAGCAACTGAGTCGCTATGAACTAGCGACCCACGGCCGAGCACAGCGACTACTAGCGGGCGCTCTGAAATGCCTGCTACAGACGCTCATCTGTCGCTACCTGGCGTTAGTGATGAATCAGCCTGTTAATCTTTTTGTATCAAATAAATACACCTTAGTTATGATTGTAGTGTACAGCTGCTGTTTTGTCTGGTTACAGCGTGATCTCTACCCTACACTTCCACTGAGTTTGTGCAGCAAGATCCTGAGCGATGTTGCTGAGGGCTTGACTTTTCTCCACAATCTTTACCCCAGCACCGTGCATCAACACCTAAAACCCTGCAATATACTCCTGGATGGCCAGTACCTTGCCAAGGTAAGAGCTACTCTACAACACTGTGTGAAACAATATCGCAACAAGTCCTCCAAGACTAAGAGATTAGAAATAGCCACAAAATACTATAGTAATATTATGCGGGGCTGCCATCTGGAATTTTTTGGGCTCCATAGTGCAGCAATGTCTGGGCCCTTCTTGTAACCAATGTGTGATAGATTGGCACTTAGTTTAAGTCAATCAAGCTTACCTCAAAATCCAGACAATATAGGAAACACAAACTCTAGGGGCTAGGGGTCAAGCCATGACATTATATGGTGGGAGGCAGACATTATAGGTTGTATAGAGACTGGCCCCCTCTATAGCCTATAGGTAATAGTTGGGTCCTTAGTTTGAACTGGTCCTCTGTCCCCAAGTCAGCCAGGTTTACCTTATTATTCAGGCCATAAAGGAAATTGAAAATCGGACTAGGGGCTTAGCCATCACATTATAGGTTATGAGGGGCCCAGACACAATATAAGCTATATAGATTCTGACCCCCTTCGGCTCCTAGTTTGACCTGGGCCCCAAGACAAGCCAGTCTGGGTGAAGGGGGACAGGCACCTTCATTTATCATCAAAGCCAGCAGCAATTGTGCGCCAGCAGGGGCATAATTATAGGGGGTGCAACCGCACCGGGACCCAGAAGGTCAGGGGGGCCCCATTATTGTTGCTCATCCACATTACATATCATAATTGTGCTCATTTGGCTTCATTTACAGAAGGGAAGCACCGCTGATCTCCACTGTTTTAGTCTTTAGTTTCCTAGCTACATCCAAATGAGTTAAAAGACAAAACAATTTACTGTATGAGCCTTAACAGGACCCCATTTAATATCCGCCCCCTCCCATTTAGTTGCACCACCGTGTGGCAGCCTGTGGGTCTCGGGTTAGGATGGCCATTAGGGCCCTCTCTTCACAGCTGGGCCCCTTGGGCTCCATACTGGAGTCTGTTCTTAAGGCAGCCCTGTTCCTTTAGTACTGGGAATTGTGTGTTTATACAAGGTGGTTTGTTAAAGTCAAATCAAGAACACACAAGGGTCACTGTTACCTGTATAATGAAGGACTGGCTGTGCCAAGGGCAGTTTCTAGGCTAAATAATAACATCATGTGTTATTTGCCTTTTGTATGCTTATGCACACATAGGATTGTGTATTCTGCATTTAATCCATCCGTGCAGTTAGCGCAGACTCAAACCCACCAGTGAACAGTGAGTGTACACATGCTCAGAGTGGTGGGCAACTGCAAGCACAGTGCCCGGTGAGCATATAGGGGGTTGGGTGCCTTGCTCAAGAGCATTTTACTCATGTCTTAGTTTGGAGTCGAACCTGCAACCCTCTGGTCACAAGATCAGAGTGCTTAAAGGGACAGTCCAGCCTAAATAACTTGTATTTCATGGAAGCAGCCATGATGGGATTACTGCAGCATGCTGCCCTTTTGACTTCTAGCCTTTTTGACTAGTAGAAGAGAAAAATAGAATGGGGCAGCATGCTGCAGTAATCCCAACATGGCGGCTCCCATGAACCACAAGAGTTATTTAGACTGAACTGTCCCTCAAACACCAATAGGGAGAGTACTAGCCAAAACAGCAAAATAAATGGATAAAAAAAAAAACAAAACATTTTTTTCATCTCTTCTATACGGTGCACACCACTAGTAGCAACGCGTGGGCTAATCTCAGCCGTAGGTGGGGACTGCAAGATAAAAAAAACAAAAATGTTTTAGTACAATGCTGACCGGGAGCGGGGGCTCTGACTCCGTTTCCCAGCCCCTCACAAGCTGCAGCGTTCCTGGTGACCCCAGTTAGATGCCTAAAGTTGGTTACCAAGCCAATAGCGTGGGATTGTGCAGAGTGAGGGGAACGTGCATAGGTCCAGGTAAGCGTGTCGGGCTTGTCCGACTGCGTCTGAGCCCCGAGGATCGGAAACTGGCTGCCTGCAGGGAACCTGATGGTGGCCCTGCTGTGTGCTTTCTCCTAAATGTATTTATTTTTTCTTGTTATAGGATTTTTACTTAGGAAGTCTGCCTTCCGGGCCCCTATATTCCACTGATCTCATGGACCTATTATGCCTCCTCAGCTGTTTATGCGGATCAGAGTGGTAGGGGTAAGCACCAGGGTCTTGGAGCACTATGGAGTGTCACTTTTGTCACTCTAGGTCTGCAGTTCTGTCTTAAGGAAAAGTCAGGAGCAGGTTTTTGTCTGGTGAGCCTGCAGGGGCGGGGGCAGGGGGAATAATTGTGCTCTTTTTTTCTTGCTTTTTCCCCACAGTTTATTATGTATGTATATGTTCTTTAAGCTTGTTGGCACTTTAAATTTTCGAATCTCACATCCTTTTTTGGGGACAAGGCTGTCTGAGAGAGGGGGTGGAGCTAGACATCAGGAAAAGGCAGACTCTTCCTTACATCTATGCAGCGAAAAAGGATCGCTGCGTGGTCCGCCGCCTTAGAGCTCTGTTGTGGGGGGGGGGTCGCAGTGAGGTTTGTTACCGCCGCCGCTCAGATCTGGGTAGCGGCTCGTTTGTTCTTCCCTGGTTGCGCCGCTGGGCGACTGGTTTGCTCGTTTCACCGTCTGGTTGCTTTGATAGCGGGCGGCTTCCCCGGCCACAGCGTCGCTTTGTTCTTGCTGCAAATCTTCGTCAGCCGGTTGCCTTGGAGTGGGGCGGCTTCCCCGTTGCTGCGGCCGGCTGCCTCTGGTACTGGGGCCGCTTCAGAGCCATCAACGCAGCTGCAGCTACTATTGCTGGGGCCTGCTTGACTAAGCGAATATGTTTCTTTTCATAAAATATATATATATATATATATATATATATATATACTGTTGTTTTATTGTTTCTGTTTTGTTTTATAGATTGTTGGAAAAACTGTGTTGTTTCTCCATGATGGAGGCATCTGGGGTCAGGTATCTTAGCAGACAGGGTCACCCCATGTCTAGTTTGCATGCAAAGGCCTCTAGATAAGGACAGTACTGTTTTTGCCGACTGCACTACAGTAGTACTCACTAGCTTTGGGAGACAAATATCTACTGCTCAGAGGGTTTCTAGAGAGTCTTCTGGCGCTGGGCCCTTGGAACATAGAACTCCTTCGGCAGCTCAGCCCACAAGGATAACCAGGGTGATAGTGTCCAGCGAGATATTGTGCAGAGGCTGGCCCGCATTGAAAGCCATTTAGAACCACCGGCTCCAAGGAAGGCATTAGAAAAAAAAGAAGCATGTGGGTTCCTCTAGTTCTGAGGAGGCTATGTATGCTTCTGTTATTTCTCAGGTTGAGTTATCAGACGATAAGATGATGAGTGATCAGATGAACTCCCTTCTAGTTGGGAAGGGAGTGATTCAGATTCAGGTTCCTCAACACAGGGGGGCTCTCAGTTTACAGAACAAATGGAGGGTCTGATTAGTTCCATTTCAGGAATTTTGGATATCTCGGCCCCTAAGATTCCCAAGAGGAAGAAGGGAGATCTGTTTAAGCAAGAAAAACAGAGGCAATTGTTTCCTGAGCAGACACATTTTTCCAATCTTATCCAATGTCAGAAGCCGGATAGACTTCCTCCCATTCCTAGAGTTCTAGATACTAAGTATCCTTTTCCCTAGATTTGATCAATTTATGTTCTCTGTGGTAGACGCTCCAGTTTCAGGACTCTCTAAGACTACTGTTATGCCATCTTCTGATAGTGCCTCCACAAGTGATCCAGCAGATAAGTCCATAGATCAGGTGGCACCTCATGTTTTTTCTATTGTGGAATTGATGGCCAGCCTGTGCCACTTCCATAGCATCTCTGGAAAACAAAAAGTTGTTAAAGCAACTGCATTCTAAGACTCGGTTTAGAGGTTGTTCAGAGTGCATGCTCCCAGTTGATTAAGACCTGATTTATATTAACAGGTATGTCATTTCTGCTATGGATAATTTTGTTAGGTTAAGTGCCAGAGGTTTAGCTCTGTTAGCAGCTTTAAGGCACTTATTATGGCTAAAGCAATGGTCGGCTGACGCTGCCTCCAAAAAGATTCTGACGGGATTCCCTTTTCAGGGGAACGTTTGTTTAGTAAGCAGTTGAATGATATATTAAAGGAGGCTACTGGAGGTACCGTATATACTCGAGTATAGGCCGACCCGAATATAAGCCGAGGCACCTAATTTTACCCCCAAAAAACTGGAAAAGTTATTGACTCGAGTATAAGCCGAGGGTGGGAAATGCAGCAGCTACCGGTAAATTTCAGCTACCGGGCGGGTTATAGCTGTACTTTGCTCAGACAGAGCAGTTAGGTACAGTAATGGTGGACTGAAACATGATAGCATTCCTAGTCCTGTCTGGATCTTTTATGTGGATTTGGTTTTGTTAGGAAGTGTAGCTGGGCCTTGCAGAAAGGGAGATGGAGGAGGCTCTAATCGACCCTGTGGCCAGCACCTGACTTTTTTTGCTGGTGCTATGCACACCCACCTATACCATTTGCATATGGTACATGTTTAATATTTAAAATATGGTACCTCCTGGATGCTGGACACCAGAAATCCTCACGAGTGCTCCTGACCTGCTGCTGTCCGGACCCGGAAGAGGTTTTCGGGGGGGGGGGGGGGGGTCGCTCTTCGCGCTCCTCGCGCTCATTGGCTCCGCAGACTGTCAGACGGCAGATGGGGCTGCGCGGCCGTGGATGGGCGGATGCGTTCCCTGTAATGTAGCGGTTCGTGACCCCAGCGGGGGTCAGGCTGAGAAGGCTGCAGGGAGACGCAGGCGGAGGTGCGAGGCCGCGGCCGCACGCGCGCGCACACCACAGAATCTAAGGTGCGCACGCACGGCTGCGCAGCCCCATCTGCCGTCTGACAGGGGCTGCGCGGCCGTGCGCGCGCACCTTAGATTCTGTGGTGTGCGTGCGCGTGCGGCCGCGGCTTCGCACCTCCGCCTGCGTCTCCCTGCAGCCTTCTCAGCCTGACCCCCGCTGGGGTCACGAACCGCTACGTTACAGGGAACGCATCCGCCCATAAGGTAATCCGGCCCCGCCCCTTTTTCTCCTCCATTGTCCACTGACTCGAGTATAAGCCGAGGTGGCTTTTTTCAGCCCAAAAAGTGGGCTGAAAAACTCGGCTTATACTCGAGTATATACGGTAAGTCTACGAGACTTCCACAGAGGAGGTCTTTTCCTTTTTCTTGCAGGTCCTCCGGTCCCCAATCCTTTCGTGGAGGTAGATGTTCTGCCTCTTTGGCATACTGGAAAGATTTTTGGAACAGACCAAAGTCCCAAAATAGGGCAAGATCTTTCTGGTGAAATAAGGCAAAAGCCCCTTCAGGCATTGTGGGTGGGGGGGCGGCTTCTGCATTTTGTTCCTATTTGGAGGCTCCATGTAACAAATCTTTGGATACAGGAAGTTTTTTTTCTTAGGTTACAAGATTGGGGGCCACTCCTCCTTTGAGGTTTTTTTGGTAAGGGGCATGCCGAGATCCAGAAAAAGCGGAAGCATTGAGATCCATTGTAACTCACCTTTTACAGATTGGAGTAGTTTGTCATGTTCCCCTTTTAGAGAAGGGTTCGGGGTTTTACACCATTTTGTTCATAATTCCCAAGAAGGACATTTCTGTGCACCCAATATTAGAACTCAACAGGTTTTGAGCTGGAACAGCTGGAAGAATTTATTACCACAGTGGATATAAAGGATATGTGTCTTTCCGGGTTATCAAAAATATTTATGCTTTGCAGTAGATGGCCTAAATCTTCAGTTTATGGCGCTGCCCTTGAGCAGGTCTTACGGGTTTCCTAAGAAACCAGGGGATACACATAATTCCTTACCTAGATGATGTACTGATTAGGGCCCCATCCTTTCAGGTGGCCCAGAAGGACAGACTGTCTTATAGACGTTAGAAGAGTTCGGCTGAATAGTCGGCTACCCAAAGTCGGATATCATACCTTCGAGAGTTATATTTTTCCTGGGAATGTCATTAGTTACATCTCAGGCCAGAAACGACTTTCACTTGAGGCCAGGGTACAGGCTCTCTTGTCCTGCCCACATCCAACGATCGTTCAAAGTAAGCGTCTGTTGGGTCTGATAGTGTCCTGCTTCGAGGCGGTGCCTTTTGCACAATTTCATACATGCCCCCGGCAGATGGAATTGGTTTCGGTATCAAAACCCACAAACCTTGGATCACTCCTCTTACAATACACACTCAACAAGGTAATCCCTAACCTGGTGGCTGAATCCTCAGCCCCTTCACATGGGCAATTTTTTTCTTCCGGTGCAATGGAAGATTGTCCCCACGAATGCCAGTCTTACAGGTTGTGGGGACAATGGGGACTGAGGGAGAGCAGTCTTCCCATAAATATCCTGGAACCAAGAGTGACTCTATTGTCTTTCAATCATTGGACACTGAGGGGGTCATCCCGTCAGGATATTTGATGGTGGTGGCATACATCAATCACCAGGGTGGACCGAGAAGCAGGAAAGCTCTCAAGGAGGTGAGCAGGATCTTACTCTGGGCTGAGAAGCATGTTCCGTGTATCTCTGCGATCCACATACACGGAGTAGACAACTTGCAGGTTGATCATCTGAGCAGAATGGTCTTGCATCAGGGGGAATGGTCCCTCAGTCAGAGGGTTTTTCAGTCTCTTTGCAATCGCTGGGGGTTCTTGAAGGGTCTTCAGTTGAGCACTGTAAAAGGACAAATATCTGTTTTATCTATTTTCTTTCCCATTGCTGAGAATAAAGTCACTGCATCCTCCCCGTAAGCCTCTTCTGCCTGTCTGGGACGTGAATTTAGTTTTATTGGCCCTTCAGACTCTCCTCTTTGAACCATTGGCAGAAACGTCACTAAGCTTAATGACACTTAAATCATCTTTCTATTGGCAATTACTAGTGGCTGTATTAGTTAAAGTGGACCTTCACCCTGAATATGAGCCTATCTTATATGTTTCCCACACCCTGTACATACAGATTGCCCACATTAAAAATCATCCTACCTGCATCTACTGCATGTTATGAGCCTTTAGACATCCAAGATGGCGGCTCATGGAACATCAGAGAGCCTACAAACAGGAAGTGCCTTCTGACTGTGCTTCTCTGCATTCTGGGATTGCTGACCTTTTCCTGACCCCAGCTCTGCTCTGTCTGAGCAAAGCACAGCTATAACCCGCCTCCTGTACTTTATCCCACTCTCCTCAGTAAGTGTGATGCTTCTGAGTCACGATGGCGGCGCCCGTATCCTAAAGTCCTGAACAGAGTTGCAGCCCAGTGGGGGAAAGAATAATAAGTAAGTGACTAAAAATTTAAAATATATTAATTTTAGATGCTGGAGAATCGTTTTATAAGGGTTTGGGCTTTTCAATAAATCATGGTGAAGGTCCGGTTTAAAACATCTTTCTAGTGGCAATTACTTTGCTACTGCGGGTTTCTGAATTAGCAGCTGTATCAGTTAAAGTTGACCTTCACCCTGAATAAGAGTCTATCTTATGTTTCCCCCACCCTGGACATACAGATTGCCCACATTAAAAATCCTCCTACCTGCATCTACTGCATTTTAAACATCCAAGATGGTGGCACATGGAGTCTCAGACTGCCTACAAACAGGAAGTGTCTTCTGACTGTGCCACTCTGCATTCTGTTCCTGACCCCAGCTCTGTTCTGTCTGTGCAAAGCACAGCTATAACCCCCCTCCTCCTCTCCTCAGTATGCAATGCTTCTGAGACAAGATGGTGGCGCCCGTATCCTAGAGTTCTGAACAGAGTTGCAGCCCAGTAGTGGAACGAATAAAAATTAAATGGCTAAAAACATAAAATATATTAATTTTAGACACTGGGGAATAGTTTTTTAAAGGTTTGGGCTTTTCATTAAATTATGCTGATGGTCCAGTTTAAGCCTCCGTTTTTATAGTTGCATAAGAACAAGGCCGTCTTCTATTTTAAGCAGGATTTTCTTCCTAAGGTGGTTTCCCCCTTTCATCTTAATGAAGAGGTGGTTTTGCCCCAGTAAGCCATAAGGAGAAGGTCCTACAACAGTAAGCTAGAGGTTGTTTTGGATAGCTTGCTCTTTATTAGAAGAATATGATTTATTATTTGGGATCTCACCCTGAAGTGAGGGTACTGCTTGTAGGTCCCAGTCACGATTTCATGATGGCCTGGAGTGGAATAGGAGAGAAAATGCAATTCTGTGATTCTCACCTGTAGAATTCTTTCTCTTCTTATATACACTCCAGGGTGTCAGACCCTCCCTATCTGCTAGGTTCCTATATCCATTCTTCAGGATGCCTAGTCCTAGTGGAGCTTGTAAATATGTAAATAGTTGTTCAGCATAAAAAAGAGAAACAAATAAAGAAAATAAATGGAGAGAGGTAGAGAAGAACTTATTTTGTCTCTTTTTGTCTCCAACAAAGACATAGGTATTCTTAGGATGCCTTATCCTCCCGGGCGGCTGTGTCTACTGCTTTTTAATTACTGGATTGTGGAGGTGCAACCTGAAGTGTATATAGACCAGGGAGAACCACACCTTTGTCTTGCAGTCCATGCCCTTTGAGAGTTAACCCAGTCGTGACTGATTTCCTGACCCCCTGGAGTGGATATAGACGAGTAATTCCACAGGTGAGAATCACAGCATTGTATTTTTGTGTTTACTACTACATTCCATGACACCATGAGAGAGAGGCAGCCATGCTGGTCAGAGCTAGGTGCCAGCATTTAGGGGGAAGGTGGCCTCGCCACAGGGGGCGTGGCCAGAACCCCCATGCGGCCTGCCTATTGGCAGATTCGGGAAGAAGGCCAGCAGGGGTGGCATGTCTTCGCCCGCTCTGGCTTTACAGTGGGGGATGGTAGAAGGGGCAGGGTGACTGCATTTGTGAGTTCTGGGGCCCCACCCTCCTTCTCCTCACTAAAAGCATGAGGCAGTGCCATCTTGTGCGGTGCCGGAGGTCCCTGCTGCATTCCAAGATTGGCAATTGTCAGCTCCTGCACTGTCTCCCTGTGTTTGAGCTGAGGATCAGTTCCAGCCCAGCTGCCACCCCACGGTTTCCCTGGTTGGGGGAGGCTCCCTCTGGGGGGAAAAACCTTTTGACTTGTACTGATTTGCTTCGGAATCTGCCATTTGTTCATCTTGTTGCAGGGTGGGGGTTCAGAATCTGCTGCATCCTTGACCAGTGGGTTGATTTCAGCTGCAGGGAGGTTGCTTTTCTGGTAGCGCAGACAGGTCTGACCAGTAGTCGACAGGCAGGAGAGTGTGGGGACCAGCGCTTCAGCTGTATTGCTTAGCAGTTAGAGCAGCCATTTTACCATGTCGGAGGCATCAAAGGGGCCAAGGTTTTGTATTTTAATGGAGAGTGGTGGCTTGTGTCTCATATGCCAAGTCAGACGAGGGATCCTTGTGCGCTGGGTGCACTACTGCCCTGCGTCGCCTTACACAGCTGGCAGGTTCCGTGCCTCAGTCAGATCATCCAGTTTCCCCTGCGGCTTCAGACTCTGACTCGTCGGAGTGGGATACCCCCTTGGGGGGGCTGCCAGGTACATCTTTGTCCTAGAGTCTGCCCACTGATGGGGTTCCTCCTTTGGACGTGGCGATAGGTTGGCTTGGTTGGAGAGCATGGTCAGTGGCCTTCATCAGCAGGGGCATCCCGAGTCTGTCTCTGCCCGCCCATGTGGGAAAGCTACAGCCAACAGTAGGCATATTCAGATGAAGTCCTTGGAGTATTCTAGTTCCTACGTCAAGGACCTATTTAGGGGTTCAGAATCTAGTTGTGGCCGGTCGGAGGGGCACCTGCCATGCGGCAGAGGAGAGGCACTGGAAGCCGCACATGCACTGGGAAATCCTCTGGAGCACACAACGAGTCAGATGGTTCAGGGTCTCTGGGCCCAGCACAGTCTTCCAATCAATGTGTTGGAACTGAGGGCGATTCTGCTGGTTCCCAGGCATTTGTTGGGCCAGCTCCAGGGCCTTCTGGTCAGGGTACAGTTGAACAATTCCATGGCTGTGGGCCACATAAACCATCAGGCAGGTACCAGGAGCTGGCAGGCGTTCCCGGAAGTAATTTGCATTATGAGGTGGGAGGAGCTTCACGTTTCGTGCATCTCGGCGGTTCACATCCCGGAGGTGGAGAATCTGCAGGCTGATTATTTGAGCAGGGAGACTGTGGACCAGTGGGGAATGGTCTCTTTACCAGTACGTGTTTCAAGTCCTCTGCAGCTGGTGGGGAGTGCTGGAGGTGGATCTCTTCGCATCCTGGCATAATCGAAAGGTCCAGAGGTTTGTATCCAGGGTACGGTTGCCGCACTGGCCATTCCCTGGTTAGGGTACAACCTGCTCTACACATTCCTGCCACTGCCACTTCTGGGTCAGGTGTTAAAGAAGGTCAACTGCAAGCAGATTCCTGTTATCCTGATCGCTCCACACTGGTCCAGAAGGGTGTGGTTCGCGGTTCTGATCGGCCTGGCAGTGGAGCCCTTGTGGAGACTCCCAAACCGGTCAGAGAAAAAAATGGACGATTGCGGAGCATAGGTTAGTCTGCACATTCATGCAGGGCACTGCACATTTTTGGCCTCTGTGACAGGATCCCAATCTGGTCCTATAAGCTCTTCAGGGGCCCCCCTGATAACCCAAGGTGGAGGCTTCCCTGACAACGCTCACATTGAAGGTGGCCTTACTTGTGGCGATCACCTCCACCCGGCGGGTTTCGGAGCTGGCAGCGCTTTTGATCACCCTTTTTGGTGCTGCATGAAGACAAAGTGGTTTTTCATGTAAAGCAGGAATTTTTGTCCAAGGTGTTCTCTCCCTTCCATCTTAATCAGGAGATAGTGTTACCCTCCTTGTGCCCACGCTCTGCTTGCCTTAAGGAGCGACTCCTGCATTCCCTAGATGTGGTCAGGGCATTAAAGTATTACTTGGCCACCACTCAAGAGGTATGTAAGGCGGATGTCTTGTTCATGATCCTGGAAGGGCCAAGGAGGGGCCTGGTGGCTAACAGGTCCACTCTTAGCAGATGGATCAGGCAGGCGGTCATACAAGCCTACGCCTACAAGGAGAAGGAGGTGCCCTTCCATGTCACCACTCACTCCACCAGGGCGATTGTTGCATCTTGAACTTTCCAACATCAGGCTTTGGTGGGACATGTCTGCAAGGTGGCCACCTGGTCATCTCTCACCAACTTCACCAATTTTTAAATCTGCCTATGCCACTATGGGGCGTAAGGTGTCTCTCTCCAACATCAGGCTTTGGTGGGACATGTCTGCAAGGTGGCCACCTGGTCATCTCTCACCAACTTCACCAATTTTTAAATCTGCCTATGCCACTATGGGGCGTAAGGTGTTGCAGATGGTGGTGAAACCCTTTCCAGGGGTCTAAGCATGAGGTGTCAGTGCCGTTGTTCTTAGGTATGTTAATGCAGTCGGTTGTTGGCTGTTCTGGCACGGTCCCTCCCTTAATGAGGATACTGCTTTGGGACCCCCCACGCGTTGCTACTAGTGGTGCCCTGGAATGGTAGAGATGTGAAAAATAAAATGTGTCTACTCACCGGTAAATTTCTTTTCTCATCTTCTTCCATTCCAGGGCACCACACCTGCCCTACTGTTGTGTTACAAATGTGTCGGTGGCGGTTGATGCCTTCTACATGTTTTAGTTTTGTTGCCCTGTTTCTAGTGGTGTGCATTATGCGCAGGTTAGCGTTTCTCCCCTCCCAAGGCTGTGGCTGCACTGCTTTTTAATTAACTGAGGATATCCTGCCACAGCCTGCCTTATATAGGCTGTAAAGAGCTAGTTTTTTTCTATCTTGCAGTCCCCGCCTTTGGCTGAGATTAACCCACGCGTTGCTACTAGTGGTGCCCCAGAATGGAAGCAGATGAGAAAAGAAATACTGGTGAGTACACAAAAATAATTTTTTTTTTATTGGATTTCAAATCTTGCCCACAGCTTCAACAAATTTCACTGGATAAATTTTCCAATTTGTTACCAGCCTTGTTATATTTCGGTGTCTTTTTCTGTTTATAACATAAGCTCTGGGTAGTCTAAAAATTGCACATCAATCATTTCTTTCAGCTGTCAGACTTCCACCTACAGAAATTACCCAAGCTTTCTGTTTCTAAGGATGAGGATGACAATGCACAGAAAGTATATCTGTCACCACAAAGGCTTCAGGGTAACAAACCAACCCCGGCAGATGACATTTATAGGTAGGTCATCCAATGTCTGGCGTTGTTTCTATATTGCTCAACTGAAAGCAGAAAACCCAGCATTTTCACTATTCCAGGATTTCGGCCTTGCCCCAGGCGCATAACCATTTGGTATACCCGCTATGTGAAACCAAACCGAATAACCTGTAAATACGTACCTTTATGCCGTGCATATTAATGACCGGTTTAAAGACAGAGCCCGGCAATAATGCTTGGGAGAGTAGCTCAGCCCGTGGGTGGATACGAATCTTCAGTCAGCCAATATCTCTTAAAGCTGACCAAAACCCACATTTTTAACTGCCATCCCATAATTGTTCCACCCATGAAGAGTATGTTTTGGCAATTTTCCCTGCTCCTTCTTCACTCTATTCCCGCATAATGGCTCCTGTTTTATCTGTAAAGCTCCGCCTCCTCCATTCATTACCACTGTTGTGTGTGGCAATGATGTCATTGCCACATCAATGCAATGACTGATCACCTGCCATCTCACACACAGGCACAGCAAAAAAAATCAGTGTTTGAGGACAATTAGAAAAGCAAAAATATCAATTTCTAGTTCTACACCCTAAGAAGGGAGTATCGACAGGGCCAAATTTATTTTACAGTTCAGTGGATTTTGGTCCGCTTTAACAGTTACCTTTTAGAAGTCATTACAATTTTATATATATATATATATATATATATATATATATATATATTGATGTTCTCAAGCATATTGTTTTTTTAGTATTTTAGTGTTGAAATTGCATTGAATTATTTAGACCACTAGAAGGCACTGTATAGGGGAAATTAATAAATGTACAGCTTTATTGTAGCACAAGAAACAGAATGTAATAGTTAGTTATACTAAAGGCAAGCTGGTTGTTGTCCCATTGTATCACGCTACATGTTGCACTGTCCCCAACTTCAATCCATTTTTAAAAAGACCCCAAAGTTCCTAAGTTGTTTGTAAAAGTATTAGAGCATTGGAGATGCAGAGAAAAAATAAGGATGTGGCAACAGCAATGTGATGTAAGCACACTGTGTGGTTTAGTGTGACCAGAAACAGGGGGCGAGAGATGCTGAAGGCTGAGAGCGTCTCCAGACTGCCAGCACATAATGTGACCAGAGAGGAGGGAGGAGGGTGGGGTTTTGTAGCTGCAGAGAGAGGCAGCTAATCAGAACATCTGGGGAGGAAGTGGGGGGTGTTTCCATTCTCAGGTCAATGAAGGTTTATGGAAGGACTAGGTCAGCAGGTTGGATAATGAAAGCTGTGTGAGGAAGTTATTTCCTCACTAAGTAGACTGACATAGCCGGAAGGAGTGCACTGGAGGGACTCAATAGAAGGTAAGCCACTGATATTATTTTTTTAACTTTTGACTTGCCAATCACATTAAGAGGAAGAGAAGAGAGAAAGCTGCATGCTGAAATTCCCTTCAGTCAGTGAGTACACGCAGTCTGCTTGTTATAAGAGCAGAAGCAGTGTCAGAGTGAGAGGAGAACCTGCAAAGAAGCTCTGGAGCCATGCTGGACCATTCCCCACCCCGCATGCAAGTAAGGAAAGTCAAAGACCAAGCAAAGATAAACTGTGGGGGGCTGTGACACCCTGAAAGCTAGGGGTGTGATGATATCCAGGACAGCCAAGGCACCAATCTTCAATATAAGGGAAGGCTGGTTGCATATCAGAGCATTCAATAACAGTTAACAAAGTTTCTCTGTAATTGCATAATTCCCCCTGAGAAGAGATCCACAGGACAGATAAGTGAGGAAACCGCTATGGAGTCCACAACATAACTTCTCATGCAGCATCTGACTGCTCGAAACACGGCAGCACACATTACAAGGGGTGTAATATGAGAACTGTGCTAGTAAGTTTATTCATCTGGACTGTGAGCGTGTGATGCCATCCAGCATGCAATGTTATTAGAATTATACAACATCCTGATTAGTAAGGTTGGACCACCACCTTGTGTACACTGATGAAAAATGATACATTATGTATGTGGACTTCCTGCAGTTTAAGATGTATTAATGTATCTTTGCTGGGGATTTGCTGAAATTAAGTGAGCAATCTGAATTACGTTGATTGGGTCAATATCACAGCATATAGTTTAGAGACCTTAACATATATAACGGTGTGTGTATATATAATTTATATTTTTTTTTTGTATTTAGCCTTGGCATCATTACACACGAAACTCTAAGTAGAAAGCGGCCATTTCATGGTAAGTTTTTTTATTTTAGTTTTTTAAAGGCGCCAAAAGGACTTAGAACCAATTTAGTTTAGTATTGTTTGTTTTTTCTGTCTGTGACTCCGCTATGGGACCTACTCCTCTCACTTTTATCCTCAAATTATTTCAAGTAGTCCTGTGTTCACCCTTGTTCAGTAATAGGGGATTGTTCTAAGCAGGAAATATAACATTTATATATGTACCTTCTCGGCCCTCTCTTTCCCTTAAAGGAGCAGTATTGCGAAATTTGCATTAAAAAAGATAAATAATTAAATAGCCACACAATAGCTTCTAACATGTGTATAAATAATCTGGCGATAGAAAAAGGAAAAAATATATGCCTTTCTTTTAAATTGTATAATTACAATGGCTCAGTCCATTTGCTGAATAGGGGGATCTGCTGGGTTGTATTTAGTGAGCTGCTTCATTTAGCCCACTGGTCTCCTAGCAACACTTTACCTCAGAGCATGACACTGTAATCAGTGGTAACGGCTGTGTGTGTGTGAGGTGCTGCTTTTGTTATGAGACCAGGTGACTCAAATGTGTAAAATCTATACAAAATAAACTAAACTGACTGAAAACAACTGAAATTCTTCTTTGAATAACTGTGCAGGAAAATCTAAAGGTATTAAAGTGGAACAAAACCCTGAGTGGCCGACCCTGAAGTCTATAAGACCCGGCCATTGACCTTGCCCCTTGGGCATTCTAAATCAGGATGGTAAACTGAAAGATTCTGCAGCAGAGCCAACATGAAGGGAAAACTGTCAAAATCAGCTAAATGACTTCTAGAGCTTTTCTCTCTGTTTTAGATACATGAGTTCTGGCCAGGCAATGTTGCAATGTTGTTATCTTATGCTGGACAGCTGCCAGCACTGAACAGCTGATACTTTGATACATTGTTTCACCCCTCTCCTCAGCATGGAACAGGCCAGAGTGTCGGGCTCCGACACTCAGATGACATAAACATGAGCTATTAGTCTCCAGCTGCTCAACACAGACATCATTTTTTTCTAAATTTGTAATTCTTACTCCAACACTTACCTACATTCAAGGTACCATTTAAATATGTCACCAAGAAAAATTCGCGATACTGCTCCTTTAACGTAGTTTCCTATACAATTTCCAGGTAGTGTCCTAACAAACTCCTTCTCTTCACATTCTTTTGGGTAGTCCCACAGACTCTCTAAGTATTAGGAAGACACAGAGTAGGGAATGCCAGACTGCAGCCACGGTGGGATACATTGATGGAGCGCTCTCATGTGGTGATCAGGTAAGTTCTTTTTTTATTCTGCCCCAGCAGCAGGGAAGAGGGGGAATTAGACTATAGGGCTGGGGATGGGGCATAGGATCTCCAGCGAGGTCAGTGTATTGGGCAATCCTTAGTGATACACACAGTGGGGCATCACAATTGGGGATGCCCCATAAAGAGGGAGACCACCAGACCAAAGTCTTATAGAGGTCGCTGCTCCACTTCCAGGGTTCCCTGATTCTAGGCTAAAAATTCTCCCCTCACCATGGTAGCGCCACATAACAGACTCAAGAATTAATGAAGCAAAGTGCCAGTAAACCCTCCCCAAGAGGTTTATGTGGGCCCCTGGGTTATAATGTCTCAATGTTCCCCTTGAAGTGTAGACACTCCATACATGGTAGTAAAGCATGTATGGTGAATATTGCCCAAAAATAAAAATGAATATTGGCAAAGAATAAAAAAGAAAATAGAGGAATAACTGAGAGCACAAGAGTATAGAAGAAATAAGAAATACAGGGAATGACAAATAGAGTATTAAAGAATGAAGTTATAAAATAAATGACACAAAGAAACAGAACAAAAGGAGCGAAAAAAGAATGCAAGATGGAAAGAATAGCAGAAGGTAGAAGAGATGGAAAGGGAAAAAGAAAGAAAAGGGATGGCTTAACAAACAGATGAAAGAAAGAAACAAATAATAGATGGAAAGAAAATAAGAGATAGAATAGAAAGAAAAAAAAAGAATAAACTGAAAGAAACAAAGAATAGAAAGCACTTATATAAAAGAAGGAACGAAAGATAAAGAATGGCGGAAAAAACAGATGAAATAAATAGAATAGAAAGAAACTAATATGAGGAAAGAAACAAACAATAGAAGGACTGACAGAAAGAAAGAGAGGCTCCCCCAATGGCCAATCTGCTCCTGGTTACAGTCCTTAGTCTCCTGCTGGAGAGTCGGGAGAATTTCCTGTGGGCCACAGTGCTTTGAGGTCAGTGGAGCAGCCAACCCATACATTCCACTAAACAATGAGCCAGAGCAAGGCACCAATTGTAAATTAACCTGATATCCTAGATTTGGCGGGACAGTTTTCCCACATAGTGGGGTATTTAGGTGTCACCCGGGAATTGTGACAAAAAACCTCAAAGTGGGACTGTCCCACCAAAACATCTGGTCAGTTTTCCGCTGGCTGCGTGGGTTTTCTACTGGAGTTTACCATGCGGGCATGCACAGCGCAATAGTACATACAGGCCAGCCTAGCAGCAGCCATTATCCTGCAGCAGCTGGCACCAGTGGACCACAGAATGGTATTAGTATTTAGCCTGTTTTTGAGCTTCACAAGGCTCTGTGGGAGGCCGAATGTCACGGATTTCTCAGCAGAAAAATCCCTTATTATAGAATGCCCAGTAATTGAGAGCTGCGAGACAGAGGCAGATATGTGGCAAACCGTGTTTAATGGTGATAAACAGTAACAAGTATACATAGCACACAACGACCAGGCTGCTATACAGATATACTAGTGAACATAGTAACATACGCGTGCTGAAGAAGCTGGACAGAAATATAGGTGAACACCGAGTGCTACGGCTGCATATATATACAGGTGAACCCGGAAAACATACACACACTTAGGATCTACATATATACAGGTGGACTCTGCAAACATACATGCACAGGGATCCAGTTAAAGTCCAAAGTCCAAAAGCAGAGAACCAGGCTGTGGCTGGGAAAGCAGATCACACAGCTGTGGTAGGGGTCCTGGGCTCTGGAGTCTGGGATCTGGGTATAGGAAGACAATGCAATGCTGATCCACTGGCTGCAGGGGTAGATGAGCTTATAAAGGAAGGAAATGACACAGGTGCACCTCTGCTGAAGAGGGTCACCTGCTGGTGGAGCAGTATATGGCAGGGAAGAACCCAGGAAAGGGAGCCAGCCAAAGGCAATACAGAGCAGATGCACGCTCCCATATTGCGGAGGAACTCCGGACCTGACACAGAGTTTCTCAGTTAAAGTGGGCTAAAAGTAATTTTTTTACTTCAGCTCTTTAACCCTTTAAGCACAAAGCTCATTTATTCCACGTGATTGTCGTCCTACCCCAGTTTTGCCCAGAAAAAAAAGTGCTCAACATCCAGGATTGAGTGCTGGAGGTCTCCTCTTCCCCAGGGGCCTGTGACCTCCCACCGGAGTCTTCAGTGGGGCAGAGAGCACCCGAACAACAGAGCAAATCTCTAGGTAGGCTGGCACTGAAAGAGTTAAACAAGGCTAATTTTAGTTCTCAAGACCCACAAGAGCAAGTCTTCCTATTATTTTATTAAGTGACCTGCTTCTCTCTTCCATAGAAAGTCATCCTCTAAAACTGGAAACTGAAGTACTTCGAGGTCACCGGCCTCAGCCGAGTATAGAGAGCATTTTAAAAGCAAGCAACATTGACATTTCACAAAGCAGATGTGCAAATCTAAGTCAGTTCACCAACCTGTGCTGGCACCCTGACCCCAACATGAGACTCACTGCAGCTGGTAAGTCAAGTTCTGGGTCCGTTCAGGATGGGTAGAGAAAACCCTGCTTAAATCCCTAGACTCCCCTTGCATGCTAAAAATGTGTGGGTGTCAAATGATTCAAAGAAAAGCCCACACCTTCTGTGAGGGATAGCAGAGGACAGTTTTAGCCTTGCATGTCTGCCGAGTAAAATGAATGACAAGCTGTTGGCAGAAAGTTGGCTGTTTTTTGGCTGCGGCAAAAAAAAAAGCAGGTCCCTCCCTCCCTGAGCCAACCAGCCCCTCACACCAGCCATAGGAGCTGGCAACCCTACCCCAAAATGTCCCTCCCCTCCAATGATGTGAGGGAAGAGAAGCTTTTACACCTCTGAGGAGGAGACTCTCTGCTGCTCCCCCCCCCATGTGATTAATAACTTCACTGGAAGGAAGGGACATGGAGGGAGATCTATAGAAACATAGAAAGGTGATGACGGAAGGAGACCACATGTTCCATCTGGTCTTCCCTTATGTGTGTATGTTCTTTTTTTATCCTAGGATAGAGGTAAGCTTATCCCAGGCATATTTCTTTACTTACTTAATTTTTCAACTGCCTCTGCTGTAAATGTGTTCCAAGCATCTACTACGCTTTCTGTAAAATGATATTATCGAAGGTTGCTCCTGATCTTCCCTCCAACTAGCTTAAAGTTGTGCCCCCTTTTTTATCATTACAGTTTCTTCTTTAGTTTGTCATTAGTCACATGGGGGGGGGTCAAATAGGCTCCTCCTTTGTGGTGGGCGGGCTAGGATTAGCTTGGCAGGATGCCTGGAAAGGAGGAGGGAAGACCTATGCAGATGTAGGACCAGACTGTAGGACCAGGAGGGAGCCCCCGACCTGGTGCATCTGCAGAGAGGATGCCACCCGGAGGAGAATAAAGGAAGACCCGACAGTGTTTGTGAACTGGTAAGGGGTCCAAGGAATCCCTTTACCAGTTCAAAAGTTGTGGTGGCTGGAGTTATTATATCCAGCATTTAGGAGTACTGAATGCCGGATACCAGGGACTACCTGACCAGAGGGCTTCCAAATTATTAATAATTGAATATTACTTTTGAAAGCATTCCTTATATAAATAATAACAATAAGCTATCTGTTTTTTGTCCTTAGAGTGTCTGTACAGTTTACGCACATTCCTGCAGACTTTTTCTGATGAAGAGAGCAAGCGTGACATGAAGAGTTTCGTTAATAAAAAGGTAAGACCTACTTATCCTTTATATTTACACTCTGTCTGCTCACGATGGAGCAGCTTCTATGTTTGATACATTATAGTAGAGTGAGAACGATATTTTTCAAGGAACTCGGCATAACCTGCAAACACATAATGTAAATATTCGGTGTGCCAAATACAGCTGAGAAGTTTCTGTGAATTCTTCTGCTTGCATTCATTCTTTACTCTTAATGTGTTAAAGTGGACCAAAACCCAGGATTTTGACTATCACAGGTTTTTGTCCCTGCGCCTCAGGCACCCCGATGCAGAATGCCCTGCTGTGTGGAACCCCCCAGACCGGCCACTCCAACTTGCCTTTCCCCGGTCCTACGGCATATGTGCAGCCTTCCGTCCAATCAGCGCGCTTGGCTGCACGTGCCCTGCCAGCGGGGATGCGGCTGTCACTCGTGCATGCACCGCTGGACTGGGGGGGTATACCAGGCAACCTGGGGGGTTTCACACAGTGAGGTATCCCGATTCTGGATGCCCTGGAGTGGCAGGAATCTAGCAGCCCTGGAATCTTTTAGATTCCAGGGCTGATGGGCGTGGGTTTTGGTCCACGTGAAAGGAGCACTGCCGTGAAAAAATGTTTGAAGATTAAAAACTAAACTATATAAACTAAAAACAAGGAGAGGGATTCCTATGCATACAGACAACAAATCCAGCCAAGCTTGTTTCCCGCTGATAAATAGGAAGATAAAGAATCAGGAGTACTGTAGCAAGGTTAGAATATATCATTCAGGGGAGGACTGTTCTGGGATAATGAGTTATTGCTATATGGCTAGTGATGAGCTGAAGCAGGGACAGTCCAGTTCAGAAGCCCTCCAGCTGGATAGGCCCCAGTATCCGGCATTCTGTACTCCCAAATGCCAGTAATAAGTATTATAATAAGTAATAAGTAGTATAATAGCACTGACCACTCCTACATGTGAACTGGTATTCATGGGACCCCTTACCAGTTCACAAACAGTTAACAAAATACTGTTTTAAAATTAAAAAATAAATTGCCTACTTCCTTTATTTGTCCTCCGCTGGGTGGCCTTCTCCCTGCAGGTCCACTGGGTCATGGGCTCCCTCCAGGTCCAGCGGCAGTCATCATCTTCATGCCGAGGAGCCGCTATTGCCGATGCTCTGTCAGCATCTGTAGTGAGGGCGTACACAGGCTCTCTCTCCTACTTCTTTGGAGGCCAGTCAAGCGAGTGCTGGGCCTGCCAGAGAAGGAACCTTTTATATCGCAGAGGGGGGCCTCTATGGAATCCTTCCCATGTGACTAATCACATCACTGGAGGGAATCTCTCCCCATGTCCCTCCCCTCCAGTGACATAATTTAGTCATATGGGAGGGATTCCACAAAAGCTGCACTTCTGTGTTATAAACGGTTTCTTCCTAGGCAGGCCAGGCAAGCCAACAAAGAAGGAGGACCGGTGACCAGTGTCTCACCTCACTACAGATGCCAGCAGAGCAGTTGCAACAGCCACGACAACAGCCACGAAACCCACGACCAGGCGGACCTGCAGAAAGGACACTGCCTGATGGGAGACATGTAAAGGAAGACATGGCAAAGGTTTTTTTTTTTTTAACTGTATTTTTTAGTGGACACCTACCAGTTCACATTCTCATGCCAGCGGATGACATGCTGGATCTTGCCAGTATCCGGCATAAGGTGGATCGGACCGAATCAGCATGAGCCTGGTCAAATCTAGCTTTGAAAGCTGATCTGAAGCTCATCACTAGTCATGGTTTAGTGGTTAAGTAATGAAATTGTCATTGGAAAATAATTTATGGACTATGTGAGAAAGAAAATGTAATGTATTTTATACATAAATATTGAGTTTTTCTCCATGTAACTTTCAGAAGACCACACTAACGGAAGTCCAAACCCTACACCATAATTCAGTATAAAACCTAGTGGTTTTAACCCTAGTGGTTATATTTATATGGTCTAGAAAATAGTGTATATAATGCTTTATTTTAACTTTTTTGCCAATAACATTTTCTACAATTACTTTAATCACTGTCGCTTTTGTCCAGGAGGTGGCACTGCAGCACTCCCAGGCACAGACATGCGTACCTGAATTTCATATCAAGTTGTTAGATGTAAGTATTGGCTGGTTAAATCTGATCAGAAGTTACAAGTTCATAAGCTATGCCGTGCACGTTCTTTGCTCAGAGATGTCAACCATTGAGACCGTTTTTTAGTTTAAACTTGTTTTTAATAATATTTCATAAGATATATAAGACATAAGAAAACATACAGAGATACAAAAACATGGGGTGAGGGCAAGTACATAAACAACATTACAATCGATTGGAGTATCCCCGCCACCAGCACCCTGGCCCCGTCCGCCATGTGCGCGCCGGGCACTCAGTAGTGTTTGCATCTCTTACTCTCATCAGCAGGTATTCGTACTCTTGAAGGGAGGGAGACAGATCTATTGTTCACAACAAATGTCGGGCCCAAGCCAGGAGGCGTATGTGGCCGCATCGCAAGCCGGGATCCCGGAGGGAAACTCCCACGCCACATCGCGCCGGGATCGCATTCCCCTACATGTTCTACTTGCCTGTAAAATGGTTTTCCCTTAGTTGTCTTTAGCCTAATGGGGGGCTTGGTGGCCACCATCCCCTTCTTGGGTCCCGTAGGCACCACAAAAAAGGCATTCGTTCTACGCAAAGATGCTGTGGCTGCTAAATAATACTTTAAAGCACGCACTACATTGAATGTGTTCTGTGACCCTCTGCCCGCGAGAGAGTGTGGCAGCAGCCAGCTTACTCCCCCCCTCAAATTCTGTAACTTGAAGGCTGAGTCATTAAAAGAGTATCAAGAAGGCTGACACCTGACCCTTGAGGGTGCTCAACTGCAATCCCTCATCTAGACCATTCTGCAAGTCCAAAATGCAAGGAACAGAGAAGTACCATACAATGCTTGTATGACTTGCACCAAGTCTTCCTGGCCCATATAAAAGTGGTAATTACCTGCGGGGAGAAACCTTTATCCCGCAGCACTCTGGACTCGCCATCAAAGCCAGTGACTGTGAACAAGTGTGCAGCAGTGACCCTTGCAACAACAGATCCAGTGTGATAGGAAGAAGTATGGCACATCCAAAATGATCGTGACGCCCTTCAGGATTATCTTTCAGAGTGAGTGGTGGAAAGGCATATACCAGCCGGAACTCTGTCTAAGAGGTCACCAGGGCATCCATCTCGAAGGCTAGAAGGTCCCGGGAGAGAGTTAGAAACCTCCTTACCTTCCTGTTGCACCTGGACTCAAACAGGTCCACCTCGGGAATCCTCCACCTGTCTCAAATTGTGTGAAACGCCTCATGAAGGAGGGCCCACTCTCCCTGTCCGACGTTTTTCCTGCTGAGCAAGTCTGCCTGGATGTTGTCTGCCTCTGGGAGGTGCACAGCAGAAATGCATGGGACATGTTGTTCTGCCCAAGTGATGATCCTGGCTACTTCCCAGAATGCTCTCTTACTCATGGTGCCTCCCTAGTGATTTATATAGGCGACAGCAGTCATACTGTCCCATTGGATGCTGACTGGGGAGGCCCCCACAGATCGCTGGACCAATGGGATAGACACAGAAAAACTGCCTTGAGCTCCAGAACATTGATAGGATGGTGGGTCATACCTGCTGCTCAACGCCACTGAACCTCCAAGCCTAATGCGATAAAATTGCAAACTGCATGATCCTAGTATGGCTCTGGGCATACAGAATCACCTTGAAGTAGGCCGCCATCAACCCCAGGACCTGCATACACTGACGCACACTGGGTCGTGGCTTCACACACAGGGTCAACAGATTCTGTTGTAACTTCTGGAGCTCGGGTTCAGGTAGGAACACTCTGGCTTGTGCTGTATCCAGGCGCATACCCAGAAAACACCCCTACTGTGCAGGTGTCTGGAGAGATTTGTTAGGCTGATAAACCACACCAAATCCCCTGAGTCTCTAAAACTAACTGAACATTCCTGACTGCCTCCACCAGGAAGGGAGCTTGGACAAGGTCATCCAAGTAGGGCACAATGTGAACCCACTGGCACTGAGGGATCGCCATGACCGCTGCCATCATTTTTGTGACCAATTTGAATGCAGTGGAGATCCCAAACGGGAGTGTTATAACTGAAAGTGATGAGGACTTAGCACGAAGTGTAAGAACATCTGGTGCCCTTTGAAAATCTGAATGTGTAGATAGGCATCCCTGATGTCTATTGTGGCCAAGTAATCCTCCTGTTAAATTGCCATCCATCTTGAATCTGCTGACTCGACTGTTGAGGTGTCTGAGGTTTAGGATGGGTCGTACAGACCTATCCTTCTTGGGGAACACAAACAGGCCCGAATAGAAGCCGAATCCTCTTTCGTCCTGTGGAACCTGCAGCAAACAAGTACTCTTTCTGGCAGTGACATGCTTTACCAATTCACCAAGCTGCTCTCCAAACAGACAACTGCCCACAAAGGGTAAGGCAGCCAAGGTCCTCTTAGATGAGATATCCACCGGCCACTGCTTTAGCCATAGGGTCCACCGCAAAGCCACCATCTGGGCCATATTTCGGCAAAGCAAACTGGCAACATCATCCCGTGCTGCAAATTTGATAAGATTGATCATATTGTGCAGGATCTCCTGCTCCTCTGACTCTGTGGCTCTCTTGGAGCTCCCATGCTCTGCGCTCCCAGTTTCTTCCTGCTAGGCAGAGCAAAGACGTGGCAAAAGTAGGCCGTAAGGCTGCACCAGCTCCTGCAAATAAGTGGAGACCCACCGCATCCAGCTTCTTGTCAATGGGATCCCTTAACGAAGTGTTGTTCAAAGTGGGGAGCAACGTGTACCTCACTAGACAGGCAATGGGGTCAGCAACCACCGGTGAGTGAACCTATTTCTAGAGCGCTTAATCTAGGAATGTATAAGGAACCTCCAGAATTTTGGGTAAAGGAGGGATGCTGTCTGGTTTTTCCCATTCCTTGTTCATAATCTACCTAAAATGAGGCAGATCAAGAAAAGCCTAATAGTTCTTTTGATCCTTGTAGGCATTTGGTTGAACCCTGGGCACAGCTAGAATAAAAAACCTCCTTAAGGGTATCCCGAATTACCTTAATGATAGCATCTATGTCATTCCTCTGTTGTTCCATTGAGGAATCCCCTTTGGAACTAGAGTCTGATGGACCATGCTCCTCCGCCTCCACTTCAGCGGGCATTCTGGAAATCAAACCGACCCTTCTCAGACTCCACAATGTCCTCAGAGGAGTCCGCAATGAGGTGTTTGCATTTAAGGGCCACCACCTTGCCCGGAGGTGGCTCCACATGCCCTGTCCCTACCAGCTTCAGTAACGGGACGGTTTAAAACCCAACAGCTGCAATAAAAATGTCCTCATTGCTTAAACCCTGAAGTTGGGAGCTCCCAGGGAGGGGGTCCTGCCCAGAGTAGGATGCCAAAGATGTACCTGAAGGGGGTAATCCCTCAGATTGACCCTCCTGGAATAGAGGCACAGAAAATGTCCTGCTGGAGAGACGCTAAAATATAGCAGTACAAGATCTACAGGGGTTAATTACTTCCACCAGCTAACCACATGAAAAACAGGTCACAAGAGGCTAGGACTTGCGCCTAAATCCGATACCAAAGACATGTCTGGTCACAGAACTGACCCGAAAGCCAACCTGGACAAATGCTGCTAAATCGGTAAAATGGTCAGCCACAGGATAACCATGAGTCCTCCCACAGACTAAGTCTTAGCCTGCCTAAATTACTACTTGAGGGAGGGTGGAGCTCTGGAGCTCGAGCTGTTCCCGAGGTGCAGTGCTAGTGTGAGGAGCCGGCTGTTCATTAAGGACAAACTACCCCATCAAGAGGGCAGGTAGTTACGCCCCCAAATTTAAAAATCCAGCTATAAGCCTTTCTCCACACACACAACCTTGCTACACAGCCTCAGAGGAAAGGGGGATACAGGGGAGGTGGGTTGCCCTTGGGAACTCAGCCACCCCCTGTATGTCAACGTAAATACTAGTGCCCCCTAGCATAAGAGGGAACTGAAGCTCTGTAGTCCAGCCGTCCCAACTAACTGCCAAGGCACTGGGCCTATAACAGTTCTCGCTACAGGAATGCCCACTGCATCCCCCCTGCCCTGGACTGGCCCAGGTCAAGGCATCAGATTTCTGTCCCTGGGGGCAGCGAGTGTGGAAACCTGGGAGCGTCACTTAACAGAAAAAGAAAAGCAGTGACAGGATTAATCCTACCCACTCTAGACCCCCAAGGAAAAATACTTATCTTTCCCAGACAAAGACTAGAGCCGAGCTGGAAAACCTACCAGCGGGCTGGCCCTTATACCTTCACCTGGGAAATATAACAGCTCATTCCTGCTCTAGTCCTGCCTTCAAGTTACTAGTTAACCCATTTGTGATTGCTTGGTGCCCTGTATGGACAACCTGACAAGGAAACCTTACCTCTATTGTTTGGCTTAACGGGGATTGATTGTTACCATATTATACCCAATTGGGATCAATAGGTTAGCCTGTGAATTGTTTTGACATCTGTCGTGCTTATTAGTCATGTCAATAGGTTGTCAAGGACCCCTTACCAGTTCACAAATATTTAAATGTAAAAAAAACACATAGACACCATCGTCGGTCTCAGCCGATCCACTGCTGCTGTCACTAACAGCTGGGGAGATTGGCAGATGCCGGGCTTCCACTGGTTTCTCCGGCTGTCGGTGACAGCGCCCCTCACTGACATCACAGCTCTTTCCCAGTATAAATGCCTCTCCCTGTGGTGGGGTTTTAGTTCGACACAAATTCCAAAAGATTTGGGTTCATGAGGAATCTAACATTCCCCAAAATTCGAAGCAAACCCTAGTTCTATAGAACTGGCTCACTCATCTCTACAAAGGAGCAACTTAGAAATAAGTCGAAGTGACTTGCAACCTAGTTGAATGCAAATGATGAAAAAACAGTTAGACTTCTTAGATGGATTTTTTAGGAAACCTTCAGCATGACCGCACGGAGCTTCAGCATGACCGCACGGAGAGAGAAAAGCTCCACCCCCTGAGAGACAACACAAACTGAAATAGAGGTAAAAAGCCCCACCCCTTCCTGCCCATCTCGGATTTTGTAAAGTAACCTAAATAACCCTCAGACTAAGGGTGGGTAATAGGTGGTCATGCTAAAGGATTCCTAAAATATCCATTACTGGTAAGTGTAAAGGTGGTTTTTCTAAGTCATCCTTCAGCATGACCACACGGAGAGGATTAGGCAAGTAATTATACCTTAGGGGTGGGAAGCTGCAAGTAATACCCTTCTACCAAAGGCCTGATGTTTTGCAGATAGTAGATCAAGTCTATAATGATTAAGGAAGGTGTGGGGCGAAGACCACATTGCTGCTTTGCATATCTTATTCAAAGAAGCACCAGTCCTCTCTGCCCAGGATGCTGACATAGCTTGTGTAGAATGGGCAGACACCTCTGGGGAGAAACCCTCCTAGTAGAATATGCTTGTGCAATAGTCTATTTTATCCATCTGGCTACAGATCCATCTTCTGCTATATGCCATCTTTCCAAATAAATGATCAGGGCTCTTCTAACATCTAGCAGAGAGAGATCTTCTTCCTTGCTTGGTCCAGCCGGTACTGTTGGAAGAATTATCTCTTGCGACCTGTTAGCAGAATTCCTTTTCCATAGATAAATCCTTTAGTTCACTTATTCTCCTGACAGAAGTAATAGCTAGCAGAAAGCAAAATTTTAGTGACAATGCCTCTGGATCTTCATCTAGAGGTTCAAAGGACTGCTCCAATAAGCCTTTCATAAAACTGACAAGTCCCAGGTAGGAAAACCCTTAAATGTTGAGGGTCTTTTGCGCATAATTGACTTGAAAACATGATTGATTTGTTCATTCTGTCTCAGTCTCTGTTCGAAGAAAACTGATCTGAGTGCAAAAGTCTGAGTCTTTAAAGTACTACAGCTAGCCTTTCTCAAACCTTCCTGCAGGAATTCGAGGACTGTGGCCTGTGTCTTTTTTCCTCAACTTGTTAACTTCACAAAAAGAAAAAAAACCTTTCTATAACTCTTTGTAGATTCACTTAGTAATTTTCGACTGGCTAGAGTTTTGGTCACTCTAATTGAACAGCCCTTAGGATGGTTCCTTCAATATCCAAGCTGTCAGCAGAAGTCCTGGCAGATTTGGGTGAAGAACACCACCCCGATGAATAATATTCGGAATATCTGGAAGTCTCCAGGGACCCTTCTTTACCATCCTTCTTAATTCCGTGAACCATGCTCTCTTCGGCCAGAACGGAGCTATGAGGAGAACACTGGCCTCTTCTTGTGCTATATCACTTGTGGCAGAATTCTGAAAGGAGGAAAGGCATAGGCAAGATAAAACCTCCATGGATGAGCTAGGGCATCCATTGCTAACACACCCCCTCCACATGTTAGAGAATAAAATGTCTCGCATTTCTTATTGCTGGCATTGGCAAACAGATCAATCTGCGGGAGACCCCAAGTACTCCCGACAAAACACCTCTTGGTTCAGACACCACTCTGCTTGCTGAACCCTGACTTGTCTTAAATAGTCTGCTAGAGGATTGCTGGGTTGGTCTGTCTCTATTCTCTTCCTTTCCCTAGGACCTCTGGATCTAGGTACCACCTGAAATCCTCTAGGAACTGGACTGTTTGCTCCAGTGAGCTTTGTTGCTTGTTCCACTGTTCTAGAACAAATCCCTGCAATGTTCTTGTGTGTAGCTGAGCCCATGGTACCACAGGAATTGCCAAAGTCATGAGACCCAGGATTTTAATGATCTCCCTTATGGAGACCTGGGAGGCTGCGATTAACCTTTGAGTTTCTGTTCTGATCCTGTCCACTTTTTCTTTCAGAAGAAACATTTTCCGTTGAGTGCTGTCTATGTTGAACCCCAGAAACCTGCATTGCTGACTGGACTTTTCTAGATTGATTACCCACCCCAAGCTCTTTAGTAGGGATAGGGTCATTTCTAGATCTAAAAGGAGCTCTGACCTTGATTTGTTTAACAGGAGAAGGTCTTCTAAATAGGGTATTACCATGATTCCCCTATGTCTGAGGTAAGCCATTGGTTCTGACAGAATTTTTGTGAAAATCCTTGGTGATGCAGACAGGCTGCATGGCAGTGCCCTCTAACTGAACCACAAATCTCCAATATCTGCGGTGTGTGGTCAGAATGGGTACATGTAAGTAGGCATCCTGTAGATCTAGGTTCACCATCAGGGCATACTCTATTGGGTTGATTCAAAGAAACATGTAACAGCTTGGATTTGGGTCACGATCATCCTATTTTTCACGTCCGCTCGTGCGTTCGTATGAACTTGCGAGTGATTCTATAAGCAAATACGTTTCTATCCTAAAATTTAGGTCCGTTCGTATGGCAGTTCGGGAATCAGACCTATGTCAGTTTCCATCCTGAATTTTCCGTTTCATTTCTCAGGTTGCAACATTGGTTTTGCCCTTTTTCTTTTTTTGTCTGGACGTAAATCCTTCTGATCTTGCGGCTGCGCACTACAAACTTAGCTCATTAAAGTGCATTCTAAATATTTGGTCTTATTTTTCTTTATTTCATTCATTTTGTAGAAACCAACCATTAATGAATGCATTTGCATAATAAAATCTTACTTTGTTTAATTTTTAGTTAACTTGCATTTTTTACTTGTTGATTTAATTTTAATATTTTGGCTTCAAATGGTACAACTTAAATTTTTTGTGTGTGGTTACCCACACCCTCTACATACAGATTGCTCGCAAATATTAAAAAACACCCAGCAACTTCTGCATGTTATGAGTCTAGAAACAGCCAAGATGGCGGCTCAGGTATTATCGGGCAGCCTGCAAACAGAAAGGGCCTTGTGACTGTCCGTGCCCCCAGCTCTGGGGGCAAAATACAGCAGTAACCCACATCCTGCACTTTATCCCGCTCTCCTCTCCTCAGTAAGTGTGATGCATCTGACCAAAGATGTGCTTAAATAATTAAACAAAGCAAAGGTAAACAACTACACCAATAAATGCTAACTAAAAATATTATTCTAGTACATCAATTTTAAAATAAATAACAACGCAAAATAATTAACGCAAATATATTGCAAAATAAAGGTTTACATGCAAAGGACTAATTAAGGTCCACATTAAAATGCTTTTATAAGGCATACATGAAATGTATTAAATCAGGCATGCATTGCCATACAATTAATGGCCTCGGCCATGCTGATACATGCAGTTCATTGGAGCACAAGACGCGCAGACTCCTCCACATAGGCAAAAAACCTGTTCACGAACAGCAATCCGGCTGCTAAAAGGTGTCGGCTGTGGCTTTCTTTTAAAACGCGTTTAGAGGTTTCTCTGAATCACACCTAAACACATCCAATTATCCTAAGTTTTACGTTTTGATCGTAAGTTTTAGGATTTGATCCTAAGTTTTACGTTTTGATCCTAAAATTTACGAACGAACTGCCGCTGATCGTAAGAGCATATACGCATTCGTACGTAGGCTCGTGCGAGTCGGGAATGGCCAAAAAAACAGGAAAAAATGACTAACACCCACCCAAACTTACGATTCTCGATACGAAATCAATTAACTTTTGCTCTTTGAATCGAGGGGTATAAGGATGTTCCTGACTTTTTGTATCAAATGAACCTGTTCAATCTCTTTAGATTCAAAATCATTTAATACTTTCCTGATGGCTTCTGAACCAGAAAAAGAGAACCATGAGAATAGAACCCCCCTCCAAGGGAGAGTAGAGGTACTGTTTCTTTCAAGTTCCTGTATAACAAGAGGGAATGCTTCTCTCTTCTTTAGGTCCTTTGAAAGCTTGGTCACTAAAAATGATGACTGGGGGATGGATGAAAATTCTAATTGATAACCCTTCTCTAGTGTTTGTAGCACACATTGATTTTGGGTGACTGTTTTCCAAGCAGTTAGGAACCTGGAAGTCTTCCCCCTACTGGGTGTTTGTTGTCATGACTGCGGCTTAGGTCCCTCTGAAGGTTTGCTAAGTAGGCTAAACCTCTTTTGGGGCGGCCTAGGCTGAGACCAATCTTTCTTAGGGTTGTTCTGCTTAGGTTGAGTTATGCGTAATGCAGCTCTACCCTTGTTACTATTACTGCAGGGGGTTACAATTCTGCCTTCTCATGGAAAACCTTTTCCCTACTTCATTTGACCTGGCCAGTATAACATCTAACTTTGCTCCAAAAGGGTGTTTTATTAAAATGGGATGCCACAAAGCTTGGCCTTAGAAACATTATCTCCAGCCCAAGTTTATAACCATAGGGCCCTTCTGGCACAGGAAATTAAGGCTGACATCTTAGCTATAGCCCTAATTATCTTCTCTGAAGTATTAGTAAGGAAGGAAACTGCTCTTGTTAGCGTCGGTAAGGTTACCAACAAGTCCTCGGAGGGCACTCCATGTGACCCTTGAGATTATTAATCCAAACAGCCATTCTTCTAAGAATACCATCAGATGCTAGAGCAGGTCTGAACGTAAAAGCGGTGGTATTCCGTGCTCTTTTTAAGATATGCTTGTATCTGCGGTCCATAGGATTGCGCAATGCACCCATGTCATCAAAACTTAAATCTGTCGCTCTGGACATCTGACCCAGTGGAGCATCCAGCCTAGAGCACTTGCTTATGTCTCTCTCTTCGAGTGGGAATTTCCTTTTTAATGAGTTGGGCATGAACATTTTTTTTTCTGGTTTTTCAGACTTAATAACCTTCGTAAATGTTGAATGGATCGGAAAAACCTTGGATGTTTTCTCCAAAAACCTCTTATACATTTCATCCTGAACCGATAAAGGCTTATCCTCTAGCTCAATCCCCCATATTTCATACATATCATCCAACAACTTCTCTAATTCTTCAGATAATTTGTTGGAAAACTCTGGCTCCCCTTCCTCCTGAATCTCTTCATCCACAGAATCATGTGAGGATAGGTCCTCTTCAACCACTCAAAGCACTAAGAGCACTCCTTGTGAGGAATAACCCTGCTTTTACCACTTGGCTAACATTACTTTGATGAGGATTTGGTGCGGTAGCAATGGGTACCTCTGACTGAGTGACCAAACTTCGTTGGACATCACGTATTAAGGCAATCTCCTGCCTCAGTACCCAGATTTCCCTGAGTAAGGCCTTTTTGTCTTATCACACTCCTGGCACAGAGACAACTGCCAAGTGTCCGGGAGTGCACTTTTCACAGCGTTTAGACTTCTTGGATGCTTTTTTTCTTAATTTCAGTGTAAAAAAGATTATATATATTATATTATATAATTTGTTTACCTTCTAAACTAGGGCATCCCATGTCTGTGTATAAACCAAAGAATATTACACCTTACCAGTTGCTTGGCTTCCTTGTGGCCCTTCTCTGCTGGTGTGGCTGACATTGTTGTGAGAACAGGTCCACTTTACCTAAGCTTGCTGGCTTCTGCCCTGCACGCTGTCCATCCTCAGCCCCACTGCACGCTGTCGCTACTGCTGCGGCTGCCCCCGTTTTCGCTGTCACTGCTGCCACTGCTGCTCCCACTGTTTGGCAGCATTCCCTGTCACTTCTGGTGACTACTGGCTCCCTCCGACCTACACGCTGGCTGGGGAGCAAAATGCCAACCTTCCACTTCCGGGTTGCGGTACATGTCATTGTCACACCTGGAAATAAAGTCAGCGCGCTGGTCACCGTTCACCGTTTCAAATTTTGTAGGGAAAGGTCACAAAATGAAAAATTATCAGAAGTCAGAAATTGCTGATCCAGAGGCTATAAGACACTTTAAGGTACAGCACACCCATAACTTACTCAGCTCTTTGGGATTTAAAGGGACACTGCACAAACTTGTGCATGATCAAAACTATGTCAGAATCAGCCCCGGCTGTACCAAGACCATCAGTACCCAGGGTCAATTTAGAGATCAGAACTGTTCTAGCATCCACCCTGGTCACACCCTGATACATGGAAAGGAAAATACCAGCTTATGTCTTTTCCTTTAAATTGGGCCAGTGAGTAAGTGATGGTTGTAATCTATGTCGATGTGTTTTGCTGAACAAGATGATTAATAACCTTCTTGCCCCCCTCCCTAGGAAAGAAATCTCTATTGCTCAATGGTATAATATATTTGTCTTTTCTTCCACTTTTATCTTAATAGCAAATGAGCCAATGTTTTTTAGCACATTTTTTGTAATTGTTTCCTATTTTCTTGTAATCTTTAAATTAAAATGAATAGGTTTGCTTCTGTGTACTTAGCCAATTATTGACAACTGTTAGACTGTTGCATGATTTTATGGTGTCTGAAAATGGGGGGCTCTTTGAGTTCCTGTGGTTGGTGAGTCTGTGGGGAAGAACAGTGCTCTGTGTTAGCTTTTTTTCATTCGCTCTTTTATCCTTAGACCCTTGTTCATGAAACCTGGAGTTGAGTGTCCCTATGCCTTGTAAAGCAGTCCCTTACAAATGCGCTGTTAATTTCTCTTGCAGGACAGTTGGACAAGTCATAGAAACAGAACTCAGAGTGCGCCTGAGGAAAGCACAAGAGCTTTCTCAAGCTGTTCTGGAACAGGAAAAGAAATACAACGCTGTGGTAAGAGAACAGTGAAAACATTGATGATCTATTTTAAGAATATGTTTATAGTAGTAACATATTCCACAGTGCTTAGAAGCATTGGCATTAGGCTAGATCAGACGGGCACGCCAGGAGCAACAAAGGTATACATTCTGAATGGAGGGGTGCCCATTGTCCAGGATGATCACCTCGACTGATAGACAATGCTGGGGGGGGTGCCAAATGTAGCCAATGCAAACACCAAGGTCATCATTGCCACAGGCAATGAAAACATATTTAGTATGAAGTATACAGCAACTATTTACAGGGTAAGTATGATTTTATGATATAAAGCAAGGCATGACAACCACTGTTAAGGCTTTGACCTTTAAAAGTTTGTTAATGCCAACGTGATGAGGAAATTTTGTAATATATAAATATAATTGCAGAAAGAGCTGAATACTACCACACTTGTGAGATATATATATATATATATATATATATATATATATATATATTTGCAATGAAGTTGTGTTGCAGTTGTTAGGCCACAACCCAGTGGTGCCCATAGATGATGGGATCTAGCCAATAAAAATAATATACAGATTTTACTGGCCAAACAAATCTAGGTGCAAACTTTGCCTAATGATTAGTTCAGCTGGACTTTTTCTACTAACATTTTTCAGGGGTTGTCATACATAAAGATGTATTATGGCATGGCCCACCCATTACGATTTGAGGAGACTGGAAAGGCCAGGTAAGGCTCTCCATCCTAATGACACCGTAAAGGGATTGACCAGCTAAATAAGAAAAACAAAAAGGTACTCACATTTAGTCACCAGCAGCTTTTCAGTCACACACCAGCAATCTGCAACTTACACGATCATTGGGTGACATCCCATACCAGCCATTCCTGAACTCCAGTCACCTGCTTTTTTTTTGTCGGGAACACACCCTCGGTCATAGGGGTACAGCCATTCTCACTCTATTTACTGAAATAGAGTGGGTGTGCTGGGCCTAGGCACACCCCCTGATCTGATTATTAGAATAGATGGTGGGGGATTCTGCACAATGCCTGTTATGGGGTTCTGGGGTGGGGGCTGGTTTTCTGCATGCTGCCTTTATGGGATTCTGAGGGGGGGTTCTACATGCTGCCTGTTTTAGGATTTTGCTGGTGGTAAGGGGTACTGGGATGGATTCTGCACACTGCCTGTTATAGGGTGATTGGGGGGGGGGGGGTCTGCATAATACCTGTTAATTGGTGATGGGGGATTCTGCACTCCTCCTGTAATAGGGTCATTTGGGGGGATTCTGCACACTTCCTGTTATGGGGTGATTGGGAGGGATTCTGCACATGCTGCCTGTTATGGGGTTCTGGTGTGGGCTCTGTACAATGCCTATCATGGGATGATGGGGGATTCTGCACACTGCCTCTTATGGGGGTTCTGTGGTGGGAATTCTGCACACTATTTTTTCCCCTCATTTTCCTCCTCTAAATCCTAGGTCCAGCTTATGGTCCGGTGTGTTTTATAGTGCCAAAAATACAGTATATATTCCTAAATGGAAATTGTGATAAACTCAAGAGTTGCAAATGTCAATATTGTTTTTATTGTTACAAGATTAAAATAATTTGCAGTTGACTATATGTTATTGGTCACTGTAACAAACTAATATCTGCATTTTAGGAATAGTCAGAATTAATAAAAATTATTGAAAGGAAAAAGGGAGAGGGAGGTATAGTAGACAAAGAAAAGGGGGCTCGTTTGCAGGTTTGTGTGATTCAGCAAACCTTAACTTTATCCTTTAGCATAAATGAAAAGAATTTGGGAATCTTAAAAAATAAACCTAATATTAACGAGTGTAACATTTATGTGTTGTCTATTTTTTAACATAAAGAAGGTGTGTCAGCACATTCCCAAGTTACTACATAGATCCTACATTTTGATTTTTTTTTTAGTTAATGCTTAATCTGGCAATTTTGTGCATACAGTTTAGATGTTTAGTGTGTTTTTTTTGCCTTTCTTCCTTAAGCCACCATGCCAGTTAAAACTTCTAAGCCAAGCAATCAAATTACTAATACTGAACCTCTTCCAAGAGCAGGCAAGGTCGGATGGACACATGGTAAGTAGTTATAAGCAGAATCTGTCTCTATTCTGTTGTGGTGCAGTTCTTCTGTAAAGTTTGCATTATTCTGGTTCTGCATCACCAGATGTGCAGCATTTTTCGACCACTGCCTGAAATTTATGCACAGCAGTGTATATACTTTAAAACCCAACTTCCTAGAACAGGGGTTTCCAATCATTAGTACAGTCTTAACAGGTGTTACTCAACAAGGCTGCAGACTGGCCTGTACCCCAACCTAATCTTCTGCCTCCTATACTTTGCCTACATTTTTTTTTAAAGAGGAACAAGATCTGGGATTTTGACTTTCCCAGGCTTTGTTCCTTCCCCCCAGATTGCTCAGAACTCACCTCTTCCTGGTCCGACGGCGCATGCACGGGCTTTCCCCGATCAGAGCCGTTTGCAGTGCATATGTAATGCTTGACAAATGGCTCTGTCATGTGCATCCCCAGGAGCACGCTCACAGACAGAAGATGTGGCCAGCGGATATTTACATGGGCAAGGCAGTCCAGAATCAGGTAAGTGTTGCGGCAGGTGGTACTTGATATAATTTAGAAATGAACCGTGGTACTTGATTGAAAAGAGGTAGGGAACCCCTGTCCTAAAACATATCTTTATCTCATAAAACTCATAACCAGGCAACTAAGATTTAAAGTTGCAAGGAGGTGTCATAACAGCCAAAATGGCAGATCATAGGCATGGCTGGAGAATGAACTGTCAGTTTTTAAACACTGTGGTATACTAGAGTGGTACCCTATCATCATCATGGGTACGCTGCCTTCTTTCTCTCGATGATGATGATGTTGTCATCCAGCCTTTGATTTTCTGATCAGTGTAATACTGTATGGTCAGCATTAGAAATAAATGATAAACAATCTTAATCTGCCTTTACAAAATGTAATTGTCTGTATTTCAGCAAAAACATTCTCCTAATCTAAAATACTGGAGGTATTGCCAATAAGCTTTTTGTGTTTATATGATAGTCCACTTAGGTGGTGGAATATAGTTTCCCCGGCAGTGTCTGCTTGTGTTTAGGGGTGTGATCCTCTAATAAAAGGTTTGGGAAGAAGGATATGACTACATCGATTCTATTCGTTATTTGGTTTGGCTGATACTTTTGCAGACTGTTCAATTACTAATTATGTGTTTACTTTTTTCTTTACAGCCAGCAAGCCAGTTAAATCTTCTAGGACCAGCAATCCAATGACTAATATGGGACCTCTTCCAAGAGCAGACAAGGCTGGGTGGACAAATGGGGAGACAGGAGGTAAGAACTTATTAAGTCAAGCAGGGGCATAGACAGGTTTCACAGCGCCGCATAGCAAAAGTCATAGCCCCCCCCCCCCCCCCCCCCCACTTACAATAACTGTCTCCAGCATTAAGTACATTTCCTGCTGTGAAGCACAGGCACTGTGGCATTGATTTGTGAGCCGACCTGTAAGTCAGAGACTATGGTCTGTTTGGAATTCTAGGTAGTGCTGGTGCACTGTGGGGCACCGGTTGGTGACAGTGGGGGATGGTGAGGTCTGTTTCTTCCTGGGGTGCATGTTTCCTGGAGTTCCACCCTGCAGAACCTGCATCTCTGGCCCCCCTGCACTTCTTGTAGACAGTGCACCAACACTGTCTACTGCTATGGTTCCAGATCTCTGCTATTCTGCAGGTTCTACAGGAGGCAACTTGCATTGGGCCACTTTCTGCCAAAGACCCGGTAGCAGTTACCTCTCCTGCCTCTATAGTATGTATGCTCATGAAGGTAAGTTTCCAATAAATTAGACTTAACAATGATTACGAGGAATATGGAGGATAAACTGCTTCTAAACGATTCGGTATCCCCACTACCTGTAAGCATTTTATTGGCAAGGAAGTCGGCGAGAATCGGCTGGATTAAATCCAGTTCTGGCTTATATTGTTTGTGAGTGCATTTCTATTATCTGCACTCTCTCTTGAGAGAGTGGACACTGATATTAACTTCCATTGCTGCAACACAAGAATAGTTACGGAAAGGCATTAGCCCAGATCTTATACCATAACAGGTCATCTGCAAGACAAGTCCTCTTCCCTTTTATTGATATAACTATGAGTTGTTTGTGCTCTACTGTGATGTAGCAAATTATACACCAATGATAGGGTGCCCTTATAATTGGGGTTCCTTAATGCACCCTTTTTTGAAAGGGTTTAATGGCCTGATTCAAGTTGGTGCTAACAAAATGACAGATCTGCAAATATTGGAAGAATTCGCTATTAGATATTCCACAGCTGATCATAAGGTAATCAAAAGTTGCAAGCTTGTCCCCATTTAACAAATCTTAGATCTTAGTTAGCTTAGTGGATTCCCCTCAGAAAAGCCTTGTGGAGATTCTATACCCACTCTAAACAGTGGGTTCCCCAAACATCACCTTAGCGGCTTGTGTGACGAGGCCAAAACACACCCCCTATTGACCTTTTCCCAAATACACTTAGAATGCTCAAGGATTGGGTTAACAGAGAATTCAAAAAGCTTTGTTTTAACCCAGAGAAAATTGTTAATAGAGATAGGTCCCAATTCCACATCCTCGATTTCAACCCACAAAGGTTGCGTTTGCATGTTAGGCTGTGAGTTGGTTAGATCTGGGGATCAGCGGATGTGAAGCACCCCAAATGTATTAACACTACCGTGCCATCAGCATCACCTGATGTGCTTGGGCAGGGATGGCGGGGGGCTTGGTGTGGGGAGACCTAAGAAGGGCTTTATGCCACTTTAATGTCCTCTGATTTTCTGTTACCTTTTTTTTCAGATCATTGCACTTGTTATATCGTCTGGAACAAAAGTTTCGTTGACACGCTGCTGAAGAACAGAGAGGTCATCTTAAGTCGGGTGACAGAAGGGCATCTCAACCAGCTTATTGACACTATGGTGTCCAGACAGGTCCTCTTACGGGATGACATGGAAAACATAAAAGCAGAGAAAACACCAAAGGCCAGAGTGCGTAAATACTTGGACACTTGCTACGAAAAGGGCGAAGAGGCTTCTCGGGTCACTTTGGAAGATCTCCTTTCTGAAAAAATAATTTCTTTGCATCAAAAGCATCCAGTTTGACATCTAGACTTTAGAGGGTTCTATGTTTAGTAGCTATATCGGGCTTTAGACATCAGTGAATAATCACTGTACCCCAGGGATTCAAGTGGTAGGCAAAAACCTTTCAGGAGGTACCATCTGTGCTTAATCCAGGCTCTAAAAGGCAATGCAAACTATTTATGGGCACCGTTTTAGGTGACTGACTGACAACCGATATGTACCACGCAGGTGGTACTTGAGGTAATTGGAAAGTGGTACTTGATAAAAGAACTCCTGTTTTACCTGTCCTTACAGTTAAATGTCGGTTTAGTCATATTATGGAGCATCTAAATCTCTTTGGAACACATTTTCAGAATCTGTGCTACCAACTGGGAATGTAACCTTTGTTTTGCAGATATTGTCTCTGGACCAGAGTTACTTATATCATGGAACACAAAGATACACTGGAGTTTAGAAGTTACTACTAGATATTTATGTATCTCTTAGTAGATGTTATTAATATTAAAGGGACATTCCAGGTAATGAAAAAAATAAGAACACAGCAAAGAGCTCACCTTAAGCCTGTCCCATTTCCTGCAGTGTGATGTAGAGGCTGGAGCAGCTGCTACCGTTTCGTGACAGAAAGGGGTCTGGTGCAAGCTGCCTTCCTCCACTTTGAAGCGTAGGGTGGTGTCGTCCATTTTATCTTTGTTCCATCCTGTGAAACCATACCACCGACACCCCTTATGCACTACGTACAGATGCAGCATTGTTCAGAGTGATCTGCTTTTTGCGATTTGTTGTCTCATAGCACTGCGATGGAGAGATGATTCACACATCGCAGAAAGCTGTAAGCCACTAACTTCATAATAGCAGGCTCATATCTGCTATACAATGTAACCTGGCAGGGTGTGGCTTTTATTATAATTGTAACATCATCTACATGACTGGCTGTTACAGTGAAACACAGCACAAAGCACAAATGTAAAGCACCTGCACCCATGCTATCCAGACTGCTGCAAATAAAAAAAAAATGTACCTCTTTTAGTTTTGCAGAAAACTTTATTTATTCTATAGTAACAGCGGCCCCTGGGCGATGAGACACGGAAGCGCCGCACGGAAGTACCTCTTTTAGTTTTGCAGAAAACTTAATTTATTCTATAGTAACAGCGGCCCCTGGGCAATGAGACACGGAAGCGCCGCACGGAAGTACCTCTTTTAGTTTTGCAGAAAACGTCATTTATTCTATAGTAACGGCGGCCCCTGGGCAATGAGACATGGAAGCGCCGCTAAGCTCCTGAGTGAGCAGCGTGCCCTTCTGGGTCTGAACGAGCTGACCCATTGGTCCATTTCAAAGGCTTGCTTGCCAGGCCTGCCCTCCTTCTAACTGGGCATGCGCGGTTCGTTTGGGAGCTCAGCTCAGCTCAGCTTCTGGATTGTGAGACAAAGTACCTGCTGGAATATCAACATCTAGGGGCCACCCTTACTGTAAAATAAATGACATTTTCTGCAAAACTAAAAAGGTAAGGTTTTTTTTTTACTCTCAGCAATCTGGACAGAGCGGGTGCGCTATCCAGATGCTTTACATACAGTCCGAGGGCAAAAGTCTGGTTTAAAGCTCCCAGCATGAGTGTCATTTCTCGTGTTGGTGCCTCTGTACTGTGGCAACACTCCCCCACCAACATCTTGCCCATGTACCACAAAAACAAATCATGCCTAACTCTTTCTGTGAGAGGAACCTTGAATTTGCAGCCGGAACCAGTGCTGCCACACCTTCGAGTAACCCCCCCACGTAGATTGCACAGCCGACCTTTGTATCAACTCGAACAAATGCTTCATTCCCTCGCCTCGGGTGCCAAACACTGAAAACGATCCCACTGTGAACGAGAGAGAGCATCAGCCATCCCGTTCTCCATCTGGGCACATGCGCTGCCCTGCACAATACATTACACCTTAAACATGCTAGCACCAGCTGACATAACAGTACGATGACCAGTGGAGATGACAATGTCTGCGAGTTATACCACGGACATGTTGTCATATCGAAAAAAAAACGCCTTATTCCTCAATGCCTCCCCCCACAGGACCATTGCCACCACCAACAGGATTAGCGCCACATTTCTAATCAGATTTCTACCCACCTCTTTTGCCAAGACCCAGCACACCACCGCACATTCAAATAAGCCCCAAATCTGACAGATCCTGCTGCATCCGTGAACAATTCCAGCTCCTCATTAGCCCTCATGGGATTCAACCAACAGCTAAGCCTGTTAAACGTACCTAAGAAGGAAATACACATCCTTATATCCTCTTTTAGAGCTGCTGTTAATCTGATGAAATGATGAGGCTTCCGAATTCCCGCCGTCGCTAATGACAACCGCTGCATAAAAACCCGCCCCATAGGCAATACTCAACAAGCGAAATTCAGCTTTCCCAGCACTGATTGCAGCTGCCGCAACCTAAGCTTTCTAAGTCCGAGGATCTCCTCGAGACCTGCCACCAGATCTGCCCCCCTTGTCCGTCGGCAACCTGCAGACCCTTTCCACCACGTCAATCCCGATCCCTAGAAACGTAATGGATGTTGCCCTCCGTTTTATCATGAGCCACCAATACACCGAATGCCTGGAATACCTTGAGCATGGTGGCCAGGATGAGTTTGCACTTTTTTGTTCCTGCCGGCCCCACACACAGAAAATCATCATGGTAATGGACGTCATACCCACTAGCTCCTTCACCACCCACTCCAGAAAAACTCGAGACACGAGCCGTGCTAGGCCAGGGAGTGGGGCTGCCAGGCCAAATGCCCACGTCTGCGAGTGAGTGGGGGGGGGGGGGATTACTGGTCACATTTCCAACCCTGCTCGGGGGCCTGGGGAGTTTTGTAAGGTGAGGGATGAGGGGGCAGTGGGGGGTAAGCCGGGTGGTGAGGGAGAACCCATGAGCTTGCAACCACCTGGTGCTGGTCATGAAGTAGGCTGGGGCAGGGAAGTGTGTGTGGATATGTGCTGCTTGAGGAGCCCCCAAGGCGTTGGAGTGGTTGCTGGGGGCTCTTGTACCTGAGCTGGTGGCTTGACTGATGCCACCAGCTCCTGACTCTGCTCACTGTGTCCCCTGTCGGGCTTTTGAGTGTGCACGCCGAGCCATATGGCGGGGTGCGGCTGAGCCCCCTGGCCACATGGCGGGTGCAGCCAGCTCAGCTCTGTAACCTATGTGGTGGAGATGCCGGACCCCCTGCCATGCTTGGTGCAGTGACTGGCGCCTCCCCCTTTCGATCCCGGGTCCAAGGAGATGGGGGATGGCTCGCTGGGCCCCCCTGATGACCAAGGGGATGGCCCAGCAACTGGGTTGGAGCCCCCCCCACCAATCAGCACAGCATGCTGCATGCACACCTACCTGCGCAGCACAGCCATGAGGGAACCTGGGCCTTAAAGGGCTGGCGCCCCTCTTTCCTCCATGCTACGCACAAATGTGGTCACACGGCCTTCATGTCCCTCAGTGCTCCCAGCATGAATGAGCTCAGCAAACCACATTTATTTTGCTCACACTGTTAGCGCTGAGGGACAGGGGTGGCCACAGAGGGTGGTTGTGGAAAAATAGAAATTGCAAAATGTTGCAAATGTTGGAGCTATGTTACAGCTTCTGCAGCACACTGAGGGAAATAGAGGAGAGGCACATGGGACCGGTTTCAGGCAAGTTCCTTGCAGTCTTATTATCACCATTGCCTGGACTTTCCCTATAAATGGATGGGGTGTGGAGCCTATATACTTTTCCTTATCAACTGGTGTAGATCTAATTTTTGAATGGCATCCATTCCATTATTCAATTTTACTGTAGCATCTACATGTAATTATGTTCTTCTTTCTCAGATGAGTACAATAAATAGGCTACATTTTAATCAAAGATTATTGCCTAATTATTGCCATTTTCTGCACTGTCCCTTTAAGTAAAAAAAAAGTGTTTCAACAGGTCATAAAAATATTTATGTGCATTTCTTGTGTGTTTCTTACACTTTAAATGGTGGTTTGCGGTGACTGAGAACCCATATCTATCACCCGGGTGGTAAGTGATATAATTCGAGAATAAAAAGTGGTACTTGATTGAACACCTGCATTAACATATACATTGAATGTACAATGGGAAGGTTTGTCACATTTTTGTCTGGAATCAGCTATTGATCATTTACTGTCAGACAGGAGTGTGAAGATATGCCCTGGAACTGAGGTTCCCAGCTGTTTTCAAGTACCACTTTCCATGTTCTAATTATATCAAGTACCACCTGGGTGGTAGGTATAAGTTGTCAGTCAACTAAACTAAACAATCCACATAGTTTTTAACACTTTTAAAAACAGTTTTGTACTTCAGGAACAAATTAGGTTTGGGCAAAGTATAGATGGCAGCAGATCCGGTACACAGAGCACAGGTCAGTACCACCTGATAGAACCTCAAGTACCACCAATGGTACTAGTACTAGTCTAGAATAAGTCATAGACAGCAACAGGAATTCGACAAGCATTTACCCTTGACCAAACATTATGGCTGGATTACCACTTTAGTATTACTAGGAGAATAGTTCTCAAAAAAAAGTTCTGCTATGACATCCGTCTCCAGCAAAGGATTTAAAACAGTTTTAAGTACTCAAGCCTGGGTTTTGGACCCCTCTTTAAAGCAGGCCTAAACTCTCTTTGGTGCCTCCGATCCAAGGGCAATTCCATTTGCGGCAAATAAAAATTAATTTGCCATTCTGTAACTCCTGCTGTGGTCGATGTTCACCCCTCAAGGTCAGTGGAGCTGCCAGTATCCTGCAAAGAGGAAGTGTCGCAGGGTTTCCTGATGCTGTTAATTGTGGGTTATTTTGGTTAAATCTAGGCAGTAGCATGGCGGGGAAAGGAAGAAGCTTCCCAGGTGTTCCAAGATGGCTGCAACCAGGAGAAAATTGTCGAGGCAGTGTTTCAGCTTCGAGTAGATGCAGGAGGAAATGTTGGTGCTGACAATGATTCAGTATCATGCATGCAAATGGAGCAATTGAGCACCGGGGAGTTTTAATACTATAATGAAAAGCGCAAGAAACCAGCCAAGCTGATAACCAGCTACAGGATGTGCACAACCAAAAAGGTACAAATAAAAAGTAATGAAGTCTATTGAAGGTTAAGTTTTAATACTAGATCAGCTCAGCATGAGCTTGACAACATCACTTTGGCCCACCGTTTATGGCTTTACTGGACAACAATGATGATTGCAAAATTCTAGTTATGCTGACCCTTTATAGGCATCCAATACAGCCATACCCAGCCGTTCAGTTGTGGCGAGCGTGGCTGCTCACAGCTGAGAACAGAGGCGAGTATTGTCGGCACCGGCTGCACATGCACCGTGGGTCCTGGGGAATGGTAAGAATATCGAGCACCTTGGGGGGTTTCACACAGTGGGGTATGCCAGTTAAGAATTACCCAGGCGGAGAGGGTTTTGGTCCACTTTAAAAAGTCCCACTCTAGCCCTGGTTTCCATGTGTGCTCTCGCTGGCCACAGTACATGGAGCTGCACAGAAAGAATCATTAGAACAAATACATTTTAAGCAGTGGCTCAGAAACATTCAGCAGTGTTAAAGGAAGTATCCTGTATTCTATGTTCTAGCCTACAGATGCCCCTCCAAGCAATTCTAAAAACTGAAAAGACTTTTAAAGGGACAGTCCAGGCAATGGCAATATTAAAGCAGCAAGCAGCTCACCTGAAGACTCTCTTCCATTTCCTACATTGCTGGGTAGAAGCTGTAGCATGTCTCCAAACTTGTCCTCCTTTCACTTTCATTCCTTTAGGACCACACAAAAAGAGTAGTCTAACAGCCATTCTCTCCCCAAGCAAGCACAGCAAGCCACAGTGGTCTCACAGCTGGCATGGACCACAGCAGAGTACACCGTGACACACACTTTCCCACCTCAGCCCAGAAAAGGAAGCCTAGAAAATGGCTTTTCTTAGAATACATAAAGAATCAACGTATAATCTGGGTTTTTGAGATGCTTTGAAATTGAATATTTTACCAAAGGGATTGGGTCGGAGGACACCTGGACAGGGATTTTCATTTTTGCCCTTAAAGCATTCCTTCACTCTGAATAAGAGTCTATCTTCTATGTTTCCCACACCCTGTACATACAGATTGCTCACATTAAAAATCATCCTACCTGCATCTACTGCATGTTATGAGCCTTTAAACATCCAAGATGGCGGCTCATGTAACATCAGGCAGCCTGCAAACAGGAAGTGCCTTCTGACTGTGCTGCTCTGCATTCTGGGATTGCTGACCTTTTCCTGACCCCAGCTCTGGTCTGTCTGAGCAAAGCACAGCTATAACCCACCCCCTGTACTGTATCCCACTCTCCTCTCCTCAGTAAGTGTGATGCTTCTGAGTCAAGATGGCGGCGCCTGTATCCTAAAGTCCTGAACAGAGTTGCAGCCCAGTGGGGGAAAGAATAATAAGTAAGTAACTAAAAACCTAAAATATATTAACTTTAAATGTTGGGGAATCGTTTTTTAAGGGTTTGGGCTTTCAATAAATCATGGTGAAGGTCCGGTTTAAAGCAGAAAAAAACCTGGGATTTTGACTATTCCAGTTTTGTTCCATGCCTGCTGTCTGAACCTGAAAGTTTAATTAGACTGTATACAGGTTGTATAGAGTGTGTCCTGCTTAATATTGCCCAGATATTGTAAAATCATATTGTATAGTGTGTACCTGTATATGATTGCACAGAGGTTGTACAATTGGATTGTATATCATATGTCATGTATAAGAATGCACAGAAGATGTACAATCAGTTTGTTTAGAGTGTGATCTATATAAGATTGTACAATCAGATTGTATAGCACCTGGTATTTATAAGAAAGCACAACGGTTGTACAATTATATTGTTTAGGGTGTGTCCTGTACAGATTGTACAGATGATTTTACAGATGTGGTTGTACAGATTCCATGGTGTGTCTTGTATAAGACTGCATAGAGGTTGCACACTCAGATATAAGGCTCGATTCAGAGAGACAATAAAAAACTTCCGCTTTAGTGCCGATGTCGTATTATTTTCAAATGTTCCCGCTCTCGTATGAATGTGCGAGCGATTCTATGCATGCATTGTAAACCTTCTGTAAAGTTTCCGTCCGTTCGTATGCCAGATTACGAGTACGTCATTTTCTATCGAGACTTTTCTGATTCATTTTCTCAGGTAACAACGTAGGCTTTCATTTTTTCCCTTTTCCCATCGTCTCCTCCCACGAATCCTTTACGTTTCCCGATAGATTCGGTTTCACTTTTATAAAAAATAATCGTCCAGACGGAAATCCTTACGATCTTGCGCCTGCACACTACAAACTTAACTCATTAAAGTTTTAAATAGAAGGAGTGCCAGCTCGGTAACAGGAAATACAGCCCCACACTCAGGCAGAGGCTAGAGCGCTCACCTCAAAACTTGGTGGTAATCCAAGAACCATAGGAAAAGCCAGCCACATAGTAGTAGAGCAATTTAAAAATCCATTTTATTCCATACTGGTTAAAAGTCTGTCACAGCGGCATAGATAAGAGCAGCATAAACAAGGTGTCCCCACACGTCTACGCGTTTCGGGTTCTCACCCTTAACTCATTAAAGTGCTCGCCTACATATTTGACTCCCTCACTTCTACTACAATGATTAGCTAAACCACTTAGCGCTATCCTCCAGCTTCCCTTTTGAACCCTTAAAGCTCACCCTAACCACTTAGCGCTATCCTGCAGCTTCCCTTTTGAACCCTTAAAACTTACCCAAATCACTTCGCGGTTAGGTTCTTCTTCCATTTTAGGTCCCTAAAACTTACCCAAATCACTTCGCGGTTAGGTTCTTCTTCCATTTTAGGTCCATAAAACTTACCCAAATCACTTCGCGGACATCTGAATCTTCAGCTGTAAATATGTATTTGCCCCTTTGTTTGTTGTAAATGTATGTGTTTAAAGAAATTACACTGAAACTTTTTTTTTTTTTTTTATGTAAATTATTTTGAGGATATAACATTTTTTTTTGGTTTTTAAAACTTGGATTTTTTTTTAGTTTTGGGTTTAAAACTTTGTTTTTTGTTTTTTTTTGGGTTGGTAAAGTTTGGGAATAAAATAGTAACATTTAAAAACAATCAATATAAATAGCGCCGCAGAACATGGCCAGTACCCAGGAATCTAATTCTCTTCCTCTTCTTCTGTTGTCCCTGAAAGAAGGGGCATCCCTTTTTCTGAGAGGGTGTAGGTACAAGGTAACAAAATGGCTTTAAGACTCAAGGGTGAGAATAACAGAGTAACCGTTATCTCTGGGAATGGAATGTGCCGACAGCAGAACATAATCTGTTTTCTGTGAAAATGTCCCTGGGTAGGTGAATGTCTGGAAAATCCCATGACACACAATGGGGTGATGTACAGCCACCCCCAGCACACACCCGGGACAGCAAGGTGTTGATACAACTACTCCAATTAAAAAGCAAATGTAATAAACAGTTCACACCGAGAATAGCTGTTATGTGTCTTTCTTGCGCTTGGTGTGGCCTCCGGACGTCTGAAGTGTGAAGGTAACTCTGGTCTACAGACAAATAAGGTAATCCCAGGTAGAGGACTCAGTGGGAGTCGCTCTTAGGTATCTGCGGGGAAATAGGGGCAGATTTTTTTTCAGTCCCCAACGAGTCAACCATCACCTTCATATCGGCCACCAACGCAAGGACCCTCCGATGCATTTCAAAATTTTTTTGCTGTGTGGTCCCTGTAACAAATAGAGAATAAATCATTAGTTTGAGACCAATACATGTTTGCCACCTGTGGATTGAATGTTTTGAAGTTAACAATTTAAATAAAGGCGACATATGTAATTCTGTCAAGTCATTAAGCTAAGGAAGTGGCCACAGGTCAGTCTGGCAAGTCATTAAGCTAAGGAAGTGGCCACAGGTCAGTCTTATATTGCCATTGGCTAGGGCTTGATGTATCTGTGTGTTCATGTCAAGTACCACATAAATGCAAATAATGCCATAACTACTTACTTGGTTGGTGGCCGAGAGCTGGCTTGTTGGGGACAATGCGATGTCCTGGGTCCTGGCTCTGCTGTGAAGAAGTGCCTGTAGAAACATGGGAAATATGGTCAGTTTTAATGTCAAATTCCACAGTAATCAAATGTCTCTTGCAAAGTCTGGTTCACATCACTCACCTTCTCCAGGTTCTGCTTGGAGCAGATCTCCTGCCTCTTCACCCACCTCACCCGCTCCCGAAGCATCTAGAAAAACAGATGAAAGGAATCAGTTTGGTAGGAGATAGCATGTATATGTGTGTGCGTATACATGAAGAGTGACATACCAGAGGCTCCCACATGCATGGCAGGGTACGACTGCCTGCCCACGCCGTGCCGCCCCTCCTCTGTGGTAAGGTCCAGGGGCTGGTCGGAGGACCCAACAGAGGAGGGGTAGGACCGTCGCCCTGGAGATCCACCACCTTCACTCCCAGCTGCAGAATCATGCAGCACTGGTCGGCCTGTGCGCCTCCGGGTGAGGCATTATAACTAAAGGGCTACCTTCTGTCGTAGTTACATCTTGCATGCAATCGCTATGTACTTACTTGGGAAATGGATTGCGAAAAATCTCCGCACCTGGGGCATGTGCAGTCGTTTCAGGTCCGACCAATGCTGCATGATCTGTGTGTGGGTGAAGGTGGTGTCGGTCTGTTGTTGGATGTCCGAGATGATCTCCAGGGCGACGTTGCGTTTTTCAAACGAGTTGGGCAGGTAGTCGTACCTGCACTCCAGCATGGTCTACAAAACATAAATCAAACATAGCAATAAATTATAAATGCCTATCAAGAAGTGCCAACAATACATTATTTTTGTAAATCCCATTAACACACACACACACACTTCTAGTTAGTTAAATTTTTAATCTGGCCGCACTGTTTGGCACGTGTGTGGCGTGCGTTTGGTTGTGCATGTAGTTTAACACATTTAAAAAAAAATCCCTTACTTCGTGCGCATCCTTAACATGTAGAGCAGCATTTAGATGTCAATTGAAAGTCCTACAAATACACTTACAAGCATGATGATCTCTTCTTGTTGGCGGGTGAAGATAGTGGGCGCCATCTTTCTTCTTCTTCTCGGCAGCAGATAAGTAATGCCCCAGCGGTTTCCGGGTCCTGCACGTCCGTGCGAACGGCCGGACGTACGCATAAGCGAACGAGTAGGCGTCACACGCCGGCTACCTTATTTAAAGGTCCCTGGACAAACAGCTCATTCTCTTTGAGAGTCCCAGCAAAATTCCACCCAAAAAAGCAGCAGTCAAAACTGCCAAGGAGACCACGCTCAAGATGCCAGCCAAGCGGCATGAGCATGCCGAGGGCCCCCAAACTAGGTCTCAACAGGCCAAAGCCAAGTTAAGGCCTACAACCAAGGCTCCGCCAAAGCAGCATCCCAAGCCAACTACCAGCTATGGGCAAAAAAAGGAGGCGGCAGCAGCCAAAGGCAAGACGAAGGCACCAAAGCCTACAACAGCTCATGCCCTCCAAACAGGTAAGAGGGTATAAAGCCCCACCCCACCCTGCCCCACATCCCCCCCCCCCCACGTTGCACCAAGGCATTTGCCATCGGGCCAAAACACAGGCCAAGAAGCCGCAGCAGGGCCAGAAGCCGCAGCAGGGCCAGAAGCTGCAGCAGAGCCAGAAGCCGCAGCAGAGCCAGAAGCCGCACCAGGGCCAGAAGGCCAAGATCAAAAAGCAGGCACAGCAGGCCCAAAAGCCCGAAAAGGAAGCCAATGGCAAGCTCCCCCTCCCCACCCGCACGTGGCTACCAAACGAAGGCCAAGAGTGGCCGACCCACCAGCTTTGGCGCACCCAGCCAAGTACCTCCAAGGGCCCACAGGGCCACAAGCAGCAGTTCCAGCTCCTCAAGACCCTCTCTTCCTCGCCCACATTCCCCACCAGCACAGGTTGTCAGGCATTCACCCTATGCCACATCAACACCTGCAACTTCAGTGGCCACCCAGCCACGAACACCCAGTCCCTTTCCCAGTCCAGTACGATCAACAGCCAGCCTACAGTCCTTGAGGTCTCCTACATACACCCAGGCCAGAATGTCACCCCATTTGCCAGCAAACAATGAGGAGCCACAACCACCGCAAACAGGATGCACATTGCGCAGAGGCCACTTGAGTGGCCGTTTTGGTGAGTCCCGAACTCTGGCATTGGGTAGTGGGCTAACATAATATTATGATGAGCTATATGGGAGCAAATCCAAAACAACTAGCAAGCAGCGCAAATCTGAGATTTTGGCTGAACTCACCAGACAAGTCAATGCATCGGGGGACGAACTCAAAGATGTAGAACAGATTCAGCGGAAAATATCGGACCTCAAATATGCCGTACAGAAGAAAGGGAATAAAAGGCGGCAGTACAGGTACATATATTATTTGTTGGTTTTTATTCTTCTTGTATATACATCAGTGAGCTTATTTATGAATACTATGTTTTTCAGCTTACAAACTGGCGGAGGATTCCCCACTAAATTGAAATTTATACAGGCTGAGGAGATGGTGCTGGGCCTGCTACATCCTGTTGCGTTAGAGGGACACTCGGTACAACAGGACACAGACAACCCACCAATTACAGCAGGTTAGTAATGTGTGAATGTCCCTAAAAATGGGCCAAAAACTCAAATTAGCCAGCAAGGCATATCTAAACACATGCCCCTAGGGTGTGGCTTGTAGTGGAGTGATCACTTTGACCAGGGTGTGTCATGTGTGTCGACAGGTAATGTGCAAATTAGCACGACCATACATGACGTTTAAGAACATTTAGGAAGAGTAGGAAAGTATGGAGCTTAGTAAATGAATGCGTGCTATGTATTTTTGACAATCACATGCCACACTTACATCTTTTTCTGTTGGGCAATTTGCTTAGAGCTGGGTTTGGGGCCCAACAGCTTAAGATGGTGTGATTGAAATGTTTTAAGAGATACAATGGTAACCACCAGAATCATATTGTAACTGCTATTTGACAGCTTAGTGTGTTAACTTAATGGCCTATAAGGGGTGTTTAAACACACACAACAGGCAGTACTTGCATGTTTGTTTGGCTTCACGTGACCAATGTGTCTATTCTGGTTTTACAATCCATGCTCAATATAATGGCATTCATAGTGAAGGCCAAGTTGCACCGTTGTGGGAGTGGCCATTCCAGCTTGGGCACGTGTTTGATTTAAGCATATGTGTTATTAACCATCACCAATGCATAGTTGTGCGTTTACATTGTTGGTTTTCTTCTAATGCAGCCCAACCTCATCCCTCAGCTAGTGGGGACTCCTCTGCCATTTTAACTATGCCGTCTTCTTCCGTGCAGCCTCGGACCCAGGATCCGATATCTACGGTAATTGTTTTTTGATGATGTTGCGTATGCATGTGGCTTGCCATGTTTTTTTGGGCTGAATTACATATCTATTCCCCACACTGAACCTTTTTGTTTTACATGTCCCCAACAGAGACAGACACTGATGGAGGAAATCCAGGAGCTGGAGGAGGATGGAACCTTCCTTGGAGCTTATGAAGATCTCCCCCTGGGCCAGAATCTGCAAACTGTCCCAAAATTTTATGTCCGACAAATCCTCAGCAGCAGAGGGAAGCTGGCTGCATGCTGCCTGCACATTGAGGGCAGCATGCAGAGACTGACCCTCCAGTCCCCAGTTTAAGATCTGCTGTTGAGGATTTGCCCAGCATACCTGTGGCTGTTGGGGGTCCTAGAGCAACATCATCTGCACGCCCCCCGACCCGGGGAATTGGGAGGCGTACTCAGCAACGTTGCCCAGTTTCCCAGGGGAGGGGCGTGCAGATGAGTCAGCATGGCACCATGAGAGGCGGCTATTTCGGCGCCAAAATCAACAAAACCACATAAATATTATTGGGCAATTAGATAACCTAAATAATACCTTAAGTGCCATGCTGACTGAATTTAGGACCCATAAAAGCCACATGGCCAACTTGACAACCGAATTCAGGGCAAGCATGGCTGAATTGCAAACTAACCAAAGAAACATTTTGGAACAGTTGCAGATTCTGAATGCCACACAGGCCCAGGTTAGGGCCCACCCCCAAGGGCCACAACTAGAGATGAGCGAACTTTTGAAAAATTCGATTCGGCTGATTCGCCGAATTTTCCGACAAAATTCGTTTCGGTCCGAATTTATTCGCGACGAATCGCTATCAAAAACGGCTATTTCTGAGCCTCCTAGAGCCTCAATAGGGTTGTAAACCATTCTGCCTTGCTGTAACACGCATAAGATGCATGCTGGGTTAGTTAAATAATACTGTAAATAAATATCACATGCAGATCAGAGGCATCGCTAATAGAATCGCAGAGAGTTGAAGTGGCATCACTATGAGGGGCAGAAGCCCAAACATTGCTTTAAAGAGACAATGGAGTTGGCTGCAGGAGGCCAAAAATTGGATGAATCACACCCTGGAGTTGCAAGCAGCAGCAGGAGCACAAACATTGCTTTAAAGAGACACTGGAGTTGGCTGCAGGAGGCCAAAAATTGGATGAATCACACCCTGGAGTTGCAAGCAGAAGCAGCAGCAGCAGGAGCCCAAACATAGCTTGAAAGAGACACTGGAGTTGGCTGCAGGAGCCCAAAGATTGGATGAATCACACCCTGGAGTTGCAAGCAGCAGCAGCAGCAGCCCAAACATTGGCTGAAAGAGACACTGGAGTTGGCAGCAGGAGCCCAAAAATTGGATGAATCACACCCTGGAGTTGCAAGCAGCAGCAGGAGCCCACAAATTGGCCTAAAGACACACTGGAGTTGGCAGCAGGAGCCCAAAAATTGGATGAATCACACCCTGGAGTTGCAAGCAGCAGCAGGAGCCCACAAATTGGCCTAAAGACACACTGGAGTTGGCAGCAGGAGCCCAAAAATTGGATGAATCACACCCTGGGGTTGGCAGCAGCAGGAGCCCAAACATTACTTTAAAGAGACACTGGAGTTGGCAGCGGGAGCCCAAAAATTGACTGACACACCCTGGAGTTGGCAGCAGCAGGAACCTAGAAATTGGCTGGAAGGCACCCTGAATTTGGCAGCAGCAGGAGCACATACATTACCTGGAAGGCACACCCTGGAGTTGGCAGCAGCATAAGCAGGAGCCCAAACATTGCTTGAAAGACACCCTGGAGTTGGCAGCAGCAGCAGCAGCAGCAGGAGGAGGCCAAAAATTGGCTGAGAGAGACACTGGAGTTGGCAGCAGGAGCCCAAAAATTGGATGAATCACACCCTGGAGTTGCAAGCAGCAGCAGGGGCCCGATCATTACTTTAAAGAGACACTGGTGTAAAACTTGGCACCATGCTGAATCTAGTCGCATGCATCAGGCATTGGTGGGTGGAAATCCTGGCTGATCCATCCCTGATTCATTTTGACAAAGGTGAGGCCCTCCACATTTTTAGTTGACAGACGAGTTCTCCTCGCCGTAACTATGGCCCCCGCCGCACTAAACACCCGCTCAGATGGCACGCTACTTGCCGGTCAGGACAGCTTTTCCAGGGCAAACTCTGCTAGTTGCGGCCACAAATCAAGTTTGGCTGCCCAGAAGTCCAGCGGATCCTCAAGGTGTGTTGGCATGGTCATGCCAAAGGTATGACATGACCTGCTGGTTCAGGTCCTGCTCCAGGTCTTCCTGCTGCTCATGAGTAGCCTCACTATGCGGGTGTAGAAAGCTACTCATTAGCGACTGAGGCTGCTGCTGATGGAGCTGCTGTTGCTGCTCCTGCCAACCCCCCCAGCAGCCATGCAGTGGAAGGTGAGCGCAGAGGTCCCCTTGAGTCAGACCTGCGAGAGTATGGGCCATGGCGCAGATAGGCATCGGCCAACTGCCTACGTAGAATGTCTTTGTAGTAGTTCAGTTTGTCCTCCCTCTCGGTGGGGTTTAAAAAATGCCCCCATTTTGTGCCGGAAGTGAGGGTCCAATAAGGTGGACAGCCAGAAGTCATCCCGCCGACAAATGGAAACAATTCTGGGGTCACTACGCAAGCACGTGAGCATGCTTCCTGCCATTTGCTACCTGTCTCCATCTCCACTGCATACTGCCACGGTGTGTCCGGGTCCTCTGTCTCGCCTTCCTCAAAACCCTCTAGCTCCTCTGGCTGCTCCTGCTCCTCCTCTCCTGTCCGCTGACTATATAAACCAGCCATTTCGCCAAGCCTAAACTGTGTTTTGCTGGGCAACTCCTCCTCCTCTTCCTCCTCCTCCTCCAGTTCAGCTCCAACGGGGTTCATGTGGCCGTAAGATGTAGACGCCATGTCTCCAGTGCCCTGACCAGCCATGGTTTCCAACATGTGCTGTAGTACATGAAGCAGTGGAATCACGTCGTTCATCCCGTAATCCTGCCGACTGACAAATAAAGTGGCTTCCTCAAAGGGCCTGAGCAAACGGCAGGTGTCACGTATGAGCTGCCACTGGTTGACATTGAAGTTACACAGGGGAGTCCCCCTATCCGCTTGGATCATCAGGAAATCCGTGATGGCTTTTCTCTGTTCATATAATCGGTCCAACATGTGAAGGGTGGAATTCCAACGGGTGGAAACATCGCAAATCAGACTATGTTGGGGGATACCGTTCTGACGCTGTAGCTCAAGAAGGGTGTGTTTGGCGGTGTATGAGTGGCTGAAGTGCATGCAAAGTTTCCTTGAAGTTGTTAGGATGTCTTGCAGATGGGGGGAACACTTCAGAAACCGCTTGACAACCAGATTGAAGACGTGAGCCATGCAGGGGGCATGGGTCAGGCTTCCTTGGTGCAGCGCAGACAAAATGTTCTTCCCATTGTCGGTAACCATGATTCCCATTTTAAGTTTTCTTGGAGTAAGCCATGTTTGGATTTCCTGATGAATAAATTTAAGCAGTTCCTCCCCTGTGTGACTCCTTTCGCCAAGACAAACCATGTGAAGCACTGCGTGACACCTCCGTGCCCTGTACACATGGTAGACTGGAGGGGCACTGAGACTTGAGCCTACAGTGGAGGGTGAGGAGATGGCGGAGGATGAGGAGGCCAAGTCGCACAGTGTCACAGGCCCAACGGGCAGGGAGCGCGGAGGCCGAAGCGGCGTGACCTGTCCAAGTTGCTGCTGCTGCAAAGGGACCACATTCACCCAGTGGGCCGTAAACGACATGTACTGTCCCTGACCGTAGTTACAGCTCCAGGCGTCGGCGCTGTCATGCACTTTGCTACACACCGACAGGCTCAAGGACTGGCCCACCTTCTGTTCAACAAAAGTGTGCAGCGCTGGTACTGCCTTCTTGGCAAAGAAATGACGGCTTGGGACTCTCAACCTCGGCTCGACACAAGCCATCAGTTCTCTGAAAGGTGCAGAGTCCACCACCTGAAAAGGGAGCGACTGCAGCACCAGCAACTTGGACAGGAGCACATTCAGCTTCTGCGCCATAGGATGAGTGGGCTCATACTGCTGTCTCTTGGACATGGCTTCGCTGATGGATTGCTGGCGGGATGCATGACTTGGAGGAGGAGGAGGAGGAGCAGGAGCGACAGAGGATGGGTATGACGCACAGCTGCCTTCGGCTGAGGTGCTGGAGCCTTGGCTGGCAGAAATTGGGAGCGGCGTGCCACTTGGTGAGGAAGCAGACTGGACCACCCCTTGGGAGCCTCGGTTCTCCCAGGTCGCTTTATGGTGACGCATCATATGTTGACGCAGGGCCGTGGTGCCAACATTTGGGCCCTGGCCATGCTTCACCTTCTGCCTACATATCTTGCATGTGGCCATGTTACCCTCCTGCGGATGCTTCAGGAAAAACTGCCACACTGCCAAGTAGCTACTTTTCCCACCAACAGGCCTCACTGATTCGCTGCTATTGTCGCCAACTCCAGGAACCCCTGCCCCACTACCTCCCGATAAGGTAGCCTGCCGCGCAGCAGGTGCTCTACCCCGGCCCCGGCCCCGTTTGGCTCCAGGCTTTACAATTGTGCCCCCATGCTGACTGCCAACCATGCTGCAACCTGCGCCCCTCTTCTCCTGATGATGACGATGAAGCCCCTTCATCACCCGGCTCCCAAGTGCGATCGGCTTCATCATCATCATCATCACCGAGTTGTGGCTGTACGTCACTGATGTTCGTGGATTCGTCAACAGTGTCTGGCGCAGGAGCTGGAACGCTCGCAACACCCACGACACTGTCCACATCACTATTTGTCTGCCTAGCTAAAGAAGCCACCTCCATTTCTTGGCTGGGCAGTAGCTGCTGACTGTCCTCTATCTGATCGTCCTCCTCACTAAAGAGTGGAGCTGAACCCAAAGCATAGGATACGTCGCTGGGGGAGGGAACGGCGGAGGACAGGGACTGCTCTCGGGGCATGCCAACTCAGGGTTGTGTCAGAGGAACCTACGGACCCTAGACTGGGGGTCTCAGACGTAACTTGTGATGATGTTGATGGGCGCGTTAACCAATCTACCACGGCAGATGCGTTACTGGTGGAGACACGACCGCTAGCAGATACTGGCAGATCAGGTCTCTCACCGTGACTCCTGCTGCCACTCGCCCCTAGTCTGCTGCGACCTCTGCCCGCTGAATCTTGGCCTCTGCCACTCCTCTTTGAACATCCTGGCACTTGTCTGCCTGACATTTTTATGTATTTGCTTAATTAGTATAAACAGATAGGGTTCAAGGTGCAGCTTTGGGGTGCCCTGCGGCCTGGTTTATTAAAAGCAGTCAAAACCAAGTGCAAACTGAAGTAGCTTAATAAAGCAGCTGATGCTGATCAACGCTTATGTTGTATAACAGATAGGGTGCAAGGTGCAGCTTTGGGGTGCCCTGCGGCCTGGTTTATTAAAAGCAGTCAAAAACAAGTGCAAACTGAAGTAGCTTAATAAAGCAGCTGATGCTGATCAACGCTTATGTTGTATAACAGATAGGGTGCAAGGTGCAGCTTTGGGGGGCCCTGCGGCCTGGTTTATTGAAAGAAGTCAAAAACAAGTGCAAACTGAAGTAGCTTAATAAAGCAGCTGATGCTAATCAACGCTTATGTTGTATAACAGATAGGGTTCAAGGTGCAGCTTTGGGGTGCCCTGCGGCCTGGTTTATTAAAAGCAGTCAAAAGCAAGTGCAAAACTGAAGTAGCTTAATAAAGCAGCTGATGCTGATCAACGCTTATGTTGTATAACAGATAGGGTTCAAGGTGCAGCTTTGGGGTGCCCTGCGGCCTGGTTTATTAAAAGCAGTCAAAAACAAGTGCAAACTGAAGTAGCTTAATAAAGCAGCTGATGCTGATCAACGCTTATGTTGTATAACAGATAGGGTGCAAGGTGCAGCTTTGGGGTGCCCTGCGCCCTGGTTTATTAAAAGCAGTCAAAAACAAGTGCAAACTGAAGTAGCTTAATAAAGCAGCTGATGCTGATCAACGCTTATGTTGTATAACAGATAGGGTGCAAGGTGCAGCTTTGGGGTGCCCTGCGGCCTGGTTTATTGAAAGAAGTCAAAAACAAGTGCAAACTGAAGTAGCTTAATAAAGCAGATGATGCTGATCAACGCTTATGTTGTATAACAGATAGGATTAAAATAGCATGTGCCTTGGGATGCCCGTGTGGCCTGGTATATTTTAAGCTGAACAAAAAGTAACAATAATCCAAGTATGAGAAATGCTTTAGCTTAACAGATAGGGTTAAATAGCATGTGCCTTGGGATGCCAGTGTGGCGTAATGTATTTTAAGCTGAGCAGAAACTTTTAACACTAATCCAAGTATGAGAAATAATTTTGACCTTCTTTACAGCGCCATAGTTTGAAAAAAAATCCTTAATTTCATGCCGATCAATTCAAAGGTCAATGCCCCCAACAAAAATAGTGTTCGGCATAAGTTTTCCTTCTGGAAGGACGTAACCTTTAGTTTACATGGTTGTGGTAGGTTATATTACAAATTGGGATACCCCAGGCAGCAGTGTCATTGAAAGAGACAGATTGTAATGCAGACCATACGCAAGCAGAGAAACTCAGGCTGCAACAGGCCTCTTTAGTTTACATGGTTGGGGTAGGTTATCTTACAAATTGGGATACCTCACTGTATATGAAACCGAATATAATGCACACCCAAAAGTGGACAATCAGCCTCCAAGAGGCCTGCTTAGTTTAAATAAGAGAGCTGCTTAGCTTAAATAAGAGAGCTGCTTAGTGTAAATAAGAGGCCTGCTTAGTTTAAATAAGAGAGCTGCTTAGTGTAAATAAGAGAGGTAGGTTATGTTATGTTACAGAATGGGATACCCCCAAGCAGGCTTTAGAACAGTATATATGCACAGCAACAGTGGATAAGCAGCCTGCAACAGGCCAAATTTCTTTAAATAAGTGTGCAGCTTAGAGGAAATACAGAGGCTAATGGGATGTTACAAAATGGGATGCCCCCACAGCAGACTTGAGATCAGTATATATGCACAGAAAAAGTGTCTAAGCAGGCTGCAACAGGCCAAATTTCTTTAAATAAGTGTGCAGCTTAGAAAAAATACAGAGGCTAATGGGATGTAACAGAATGGGATGCCCCCACAGCAGACCTGAGATCAGTATATATGCACAGTAAAAGTGTCTAAGCAGGCTCCAACAGGCCAAATTACTTTAAATAAGTGTGCAGCTTAGTGAAGATCAAGAGGGGTATGGTATGTTATAGAGTGGGATACCCCCAAGCAGGCTTTAGAACAGTATATATGCACAGCAACAGTGGATAAGCAGGCTCCAACAGGCCAAATTACTTTAAATAAGTGTGCAGCTTAGTGAAGATCAAGAGGGGTATGGTATGTTACAGAATGGGATGCCCCCACAGCAAACCTGAGATCAGTATATATGCACAGTAAAAGTGTCTAAGCAGGCTGCAACAGGCCAAATGTCTTTAAATAAGTGTGCAGCTTAGAGGAAATACAGAGGCTAATGGGATGTTACAGAATGGGATACCCCCACAGCAGACCTGAGATCAGTATATATGCACAGTAAAAGTGTCTAAGCAGGCTCCAACAGGCCAAATTACTTTAAATAAGTGTGCAGCTTAGTGAAGATCAAGAGGGGTATGGTATGTTACAGAATGGGATGCCCCCACAGCAGACCTGAGATCAGTATATATGCACAGTAAAAGTGTCTAAGCAGGCTCCAACAGGTCAAATTACTTTAAATAAGTGTGCAGCTTAGTGAAGATCAAGAGGGGTATGGTATGTTACAGAATGGGATACCCCCAAGCAGGCTTTAGAACAGTATATATGCACAGAAACAGTAGATAAGCAGGCTCCAACAGGCCAAATTACTTTAAATAAGTGTGCAGCTTAGTGAAGATCAAGAGGGGTATGGTATGTTACAGAATGGGATGCCCCCACAGCAGACCTGAGATCAGTATATATGCACAGTACAAGTGTCTAAGCAGGCTCCAACAGGCCAAATTACTTTAAATAAGTGTGCAGCTTAGTGAAGATCAAGAGGGATATGGTATGTTACAGAATGGGATACCCCCAAGCAGGCTTTAGAACAGTATATATGCACAGTAAAAGTGTCTAAGCAGGCTCCAACAGGCCAAATTACTTTAAATAAGTGTGCAGCTTAGTGAAGATCAAGAGGGGTATGGTATGTTACAGAATGGGATACCCCCAAGCAGGCTTTAGAACAGTATATTTGCACATCAACAGTGGATAAGCAGGCTCCAACAGGCCAAATTACTTTAAATAAGTGTGCAGCTTAGTGAAGATCAAGAGGGGTATGGTATGTTACAGAATGGGATGCCCCCACAGCAGACCTGAGATCAGTATATATGCACAGTACAAGTGTCTAAGCAGGCTCCAACAGGCCAAATTACTTTAAATAAGTGTGCAGCTTAGTGAAGATCGAGAGGGGTATGGTATGTTACAGAATGGGATACCCCCAAGCAGGCTTTAGAACAGTATATATGCCCAGCAACAGTGGATAAGCAGGCTCCAACAGGCCAAATTACTTTAAATAAGTGTGCAGCTTAGTGAAGATCAAGAGGGGTATGGTATGTTACAGAATGGGATACCCCCAAGCAGGCTTTAGAACAGTATATATGCACAGCAACAGTGGATAAGCAGGCTCCAACAGGCCAAATTACTTTAAATAAGTGTGCAGCTTAGTGAAGATCAAGAGGGGTATGGTATGTTATAGAGTGGGATACCCCCAAGCAGGCTTTAGAACAGTATATATGCACAGCAACAGTGGATAAGCAGCCTGCAACAGGCCAAATTTCTTTAAATAAGTGTGCAGCTTAGAGGAAATACAGAGGCTAATGGGATGTTACAGAATGGGATACCCCCACAGCAGACCTGAGATCAGTATATATGCACAGTAAAAGTGTCTAAGCAGGCTCCAACAGGCCAAATTACTTTAAATAAGTGTGCAGCTTAGTGAAGATCAAGAGGGGTATGGTATGTTACAGAATGGGATGCCCCCACAGCAGACCTGAGATCAGTATATATGCACAGTAAAAGTGTCTAAGCAGGCTCCAACAGGCCAAATTACTTTAAATAAGTGTGCAGCTTAGTGAAGATCAAGAGGGGTATGGTATGTTACAGAATGGGATACCCCCAAGCAGGCTTTAGAACAGTATATATGCACAGAAACAGTAGATAAGCAGGCTCCAACAGGCCAAATTACTTTAAATAAGTGTGCAGCTTAGTGAAGATCAAGAGGGGTATGGTATGTTACAGAATGGGATGCCCCCACAGCAGACCTGAGATCAGTATATATGCACAGTACAAGTGTCTAAGCAGGCTCCAACAGGCCAAATTACTTTAAATAAGTGTGCAGCTTAGTGAAGATCAAGAGGGGTATGGTATGTTACAGAATGGGATACCCCCAAGCAGGCTTTAGAACAGTATATATGCACAGTAAAAGTGTCTAAGCAGGCTCCAACAGGCCAAATTACTTTAAATAAGTGTGCAGCTTAGTGAAGATCAAGAGGGGTATGGTATGTTACAGAATGGGATACCCCCAAGCAGGCTTTAGAACAGTATATTTGCACAGCAACAGTGGATAAGCAGGCTCCAACAGGCCAAATTACTTTAAATAAGTGTGCAGCTTAGTGAAGATCAAGAGGGGTATGGTATGTTACAGAATGGGATGCCCCCACAGCAGACCTGAGATCAGTATATATGCACAGTACAAGTGTCTAAGCAGGCTCCAACAGGCCAAATTACTTTAAATAAGTGTGCAGCTTAGTGAAGATCGAGAGGGGTATGGTATGTTACAGAATGGGATACCCCCAAGCAGGCTTTAGAACAGTATATATGCCCAGCAACAGTGGATAAGCAGGCTCCAACAGGCCAAATTACTTTAAATAAGTGTGCAGCTTAGTGAAGATCAAGAGGGGTATGGTATGTTACAGAATGGGATACCCCCAAGCAGGCTTTAGAACAGTATATATGCACAGCAACAGTGGATAAGCAGGCTCCAACAGGCCAAATTACTTTAAATAAGTGTGCAGCTTAGTGAAGATCAAGAGGGGTATGGTATGTTATAGAGTGGGATACCCCCAAGCAGGCTTTAGAACAGTATATATGCACAGCAACAGTGGATAAGCAGCCTGCAACAGGCCAAATTTCTTTAAATAAGTGTGCAGCTTAGAGGAAATACAGAGGCTAATGGGATGTTACAGAATGGGATGCCCCCACAGCAGACTTGAGATCAGTATATATGCACAGCAAAAGTGTCTAAGCAGGCTGCAACAGGCCAAATTACTTTAAATAAGTGTGCAGCTTAGAGGAAATACAGAGGCTAATGGGATGTTACAGAATGGGATACCCCCACAGCAGACTTGAGATCAGTATATATGCACAGCAAAAGTGTCTAAGCAGGCTGCAACAGGCCAAATTACTTTAAATAAGTGTGCAGCTTAGAGGAAATACAGAGGTTAATGAGATCTTACAAAATGGTAATGTTCCCACAGCAGACTTGAGATCAGTTCAGTATATATGCACATCAAAAGTGTATAAGCAGCCTGAAACAGCTAACAAAGCCAGTCAGCCAGCCAGTAACACTCAGGCTGGATGAAAAAAAAAAACAATCTCCCTGTCACTGCCTCCGATTTTTCCTAACTCTCCCTGCTTCTCGCTGACTTCCTACCTGTCTCCTGACTGTCTACTGGCTGTCCCTGGCTCTCTAACTGTCTCTCCCTGAATACAGCAGTGTGCTGTCTTTCACGAATGCAATAGAGAAATGAACAAAAGCAAGATGTCCGCCGCCTTATATAGCGCTGTGACGTCACCGGGCTTGCTGGCTGCTGATAGGCTGCATGTGACTGCCCCAGCATGCACTGGAGCGGGGTAGATGTCTGGACATGTCCCGTCCGCCATCTTAGAATGCCTGTAATGTAAATGAATGGATGTTAAAGAAAAACTTCGAGCGATCGAAGCACGGGGAAATTAGGATTCGATCCGAATCGAATTTTTCATGAAATTCGGATCGAATCCGTGTTCGTCCGGATCGATTCGCTCATCCCTAGCCACAACCTGGGTTCTATGGGCATCCCCCATATTAATGTGTATTTGGCATGAATCTGTTCTACATCTTTGTTCGACATCCCCACTGTATTGACTTGTCTGGTGAGCCCTACCAATCTAGCATTTTGATCTGCCTTTGCTAGTATGTTTTGGATTTGCCCCCATATAGCTCATTAAAGTCCTGAGGTATCCCACTAGCCAATGCCAGAGGACAAGCCTTACTGAAGCGGCCACTAAAGCTGTTGTGCTGCAGCCTTGGCCATAATTACATTTGTGGTGGCTCCTCCTGTTTGGAGCCATGATTGGGTGACATTCTGGCCTGGCAAACTAAGACCTTGGACCCTAGCTGTGATTTTACTGTACTTGGATTGGGACTGGGTGTTCTTGTTTGGGTGGGCCACTGAGTAACAGGTGTAGATGTGGCATAGGTATGTCTGCTTTCAACCTGTGCCTGTGCCAAATGTGGGCAAGCAGGAGAGGGCGTGTTTGTGTGCATATTTTTATAATGGAACATGTTTTGACATTAATTTCATGTCCATGTCTTCCCCCTAAGTATCTGAGTGACCATCACCTACAATTCTGTTTTTAACAATTGAACCTTAAAAAATTAAAAAAACGTGTTTCTGACCAAGTTAATTGGCTTGATGCAGAGCCTCCCCGTTCACTTCTCCCGTGTGTTTTCCCGTTGGTTTTGGGCTTTGATCGGGTCAGGAAAGGGTGCTACGTTGATTTTAGTGTGCGTTTATGCGCTCATGTGTGCGCTCAGCCGCCTTTCCGATTGTCGGCTCGCACGAGGCTGTTTCCCGGCAAAACGGACGCCTCGTTCATTGTTCCGTTTTCCGATTGAAATCACCCTAATGAAACGGGGCCGCCGAGCCTTCACTTACGGCAAGTCAGAGCAGCCGTATTTGCACTCGGGCAATAATATGCAGTCCTCTGTTGGAGCACATCAGCGGCGCCAGCTCCGCGGTCTTGTCCTGCTGAGCATGGCAGAAACCAGGCTGCACCTATTTGAGCTCACCCGCCTTACTGGGTATGTGTATGAAACTTGTATTGGTTGCCCACCCTGTCTTTTATTTTTTTTTCCCTTAACACACTATTTGGTAATTTTTTGGTTAGTATATTTTTTGCCTAATTTTTTAACTTTAAATTAAATGGGTTAAGTGATCGAACCCTATTGCGTCATGTTCTTGCCCTCTTATGTAAGTAGTATTCCCCAGACTTTTTTAATGAGTGTACAGGTTGGATGTGCATGTAGGCTCATTACAAATGTCCTTTACTCCAACCCTACCCCGCTCACCTATTTGTCCCTCTTTTCTATTGTTGCAATGCACACCTTTTTTTTTTTTTTGGGGGGGGGAGACTCTGGCTATCCTTTGCTCCCCTGGCTGCTGACCCCAATCCTGCACCCATCTTCACAGGCAGAGGAGCCCTACAATACTGCCCCCAGGAGGACTCGCTCTGTGGTGGAGCGAGCCTTTGGTCTCTTGAAGATGAGGTTCTGTTGTCTTGATCAGACTGGGGGGGGCACTACAATATACACCTGCAAAGGTCATTAAACTAATCATGGCTTGTTCCGCTTTAAGAGAGGGAGTCTGCCATTTCTAAGTAAAGTCTCAGTAAAAAGGGTTTCACACAGTGGGGCATCCCGATCTGGGATTTCCAGGGGGAAGACCAGTGGCCGCTCTGCGTTTTGTTCTGCTTTATGTGAGGGAACCTGTGTTACTTTAATCATAATGTAAAGGAGGTGGGTTATTCCATCCTAACCTGATTTGGTCATGATGTTTTAAAGCAGGCCAAAACCCATGTAACCCAGCCCTTTGGAGTGTGAAGAAATCCAGGGTTGGGTTACAGGCATCATGTCTCTGGGGCATTCCAATTTGGGATGTCCTGCACGTCACTGCGGGGGGAACGTCAGAGCTATACCAGGAGCTATGCCATCTTTTCACAGGAGCAGGACGACATCATCATGGATGTGAGTATGCGAGCGTGCGTTTATGTGCGCGCACACATTCCTTATAATAAAAAAAAAAACAAAGTGCAAGAATAGTCTGAAACAACTTAGTTTGTCACGTTACATACCAGCCCACCTTAGTTTAACACATGTACGCCGCTACAAACTAGCCTACATGCAGATAGCAGAACTAGGGCAATGTGAGGCAGCAAGAGGTTAATAAAGTGACTTTAGTTAGGCCAGGAAACTTGTTAATGTATTTTGTGGATTAATGGTGGGTCCTTGTATCTTTTTTTAACAGATGATGCTGCGGAATCGATTTTTAAGAGTTTGGGCTTTTCATTAAATCACGCTGAAGGTCCGGTTTAAAAAGTGCCCCAAAAAAAACACGCCCAACCAAACCATAAAAACAATGCTAAACTAATGTTGTTTATCGTTCACAGATACTAGAAAACCACAGGCACAAGACCCCGAGGCCTAATGTTTTTTATTTTGCATTGAAATTTTAATTGTTTTTTAGTTTTGGCAAAAAAAAATAATAATATGAAAAATCCAAATCCAAATAAAAAATTAAAACAACGTTTGAATTAAAAACAAATAAAAAGATTTGGTGTGTTGTCTTTCCTGCAAATGTACAATCACACAACATCATCACACATTTACATGACACAAAAGGTTTAGATATGGGACAATAAATCAAAAACAATCAGAAAGAATTAAGGTATGCATTAATGGCAAGGAACACCAAAAATTTAACAGAAATATATATATATATGTGTCAAATTGGCAGTTGGTGCCATATGCATATTCCAATGGAGGTTTAGGGATGTGCGCTTGCGTGTAGCCAGATTGGCAACTGAAGAGCCATGGAGATGTAAGTATACTTGCTCAAACCACCAAAATGGAAGGTCAAATACGACGGAAACCAAGCAGGTACGTTCAAAAAGCCAGGAAAAATCAGGGAAAAACGGGCCGCCCGTGTGAACGGGAACGGGAGCCACGATCAAATTGAAGGCACCCGAGAGAGCAAAAAAAGCGTTCCGAGTAAAGTGAAATTGACGGATCAATTAGGGAGCCATTCTGACCGAGGCTCTGCATCACATTTGAGCCACGATTCAAACGGGAGACCCGGACAATCGGAGGGTTTTAAGGGCAGTTCAGAGGAGGTTCTGCATCAGCCACAAAAACAAACACTAACTAACTTCAAAATGAGGAAAAAAACATTGTTGTTGATTTGGGTAAATAATTCATTATTGTTTGGGTCATAATGAAACAAAAAACAAACAACAAATGTAACAAAACAATCACAACAAACAATGTCCAAAGAAACAAAAAAAAAAGAGAAAACAATTAAGCAAAATGTGTTGCTATTAAATTAGCACGGACGGCTTGGCCAGACGCACTGTGCTGCCCAACATAGGCGTCCTCTGGCTCATCAGCGGGTGGAGAGGGTGGCAAATCCACATACCGGGGATGTGCAGCGCAGCACAGGCCATGATGATATCTATGACCTTTTTTGGGTCATACTGAAGGGATCCCCCGGTATGGTCCAAACATCGAAATCGGGTCTTCAATAGGCCAAAGGCCCTCTCCACCACTGCCCTGGTTTTTCGGTGCGCCCTATTATAGGCCTCTTGTGCGGCATTCTGTGGGCGGAGTACAGGCGTCATCAGCCACAGGAGGAGTGGATACCCAGAATCTCATAGAAAAATTCAAGGTAAACAAATATTAACATTAATGCATACATTTCAGGCCAAAAATCCAACAAATACCTGATTAAGAAGGTAGGTGACATTGTCCCAAAAACATGAGCATACATATTGCACAGGCCAAAGCGACAAAGAAACATATCTGATAGATGGGGGCCCAAAGTAGAGAAATAATATTGCGGATGCTGGGCAATCAGGCAGACTGTTAACAGCTATTGTTTCCTGTCTGTGCTGCTCAACAATGTTGGATGGGTTAACTTTACATGACCCATTTTCTGCTTTGTCTGAGTCCCAAACAGGTCTAAGCTGGCCCCTGCACTTTATCCCGCTCACCTCTACTCAGTAAGTGTAATGCATGTAAGCAAAGATGGCGCAGACCCTCTGATAAAGTCAATAACAGATTTACAGAAAAGTGTGGGGAAGACTGTTTAAGAATTGTTCTCTAATTACACTTTGGAGTTGAAACAATGCAGGACAAACATTTTGCCAGCCTTTGTTGTTTTGGTAATGTAATGGGTCCAGTCCTGTTTCACATGTTCCCAAGGTGATGACAAAGCCATTGTTTAAGAAAGGTGAATCAAACCAAAATCCAAGCCATACATAGAAAATCGAATGATGTAATTGGACTGAACTTACCAAGGAGCCATGCACCCGCAAATTCCCCAGACTCAAAACGACGGAATAATCCTGATCTCTGAAGGATGTAGGCGTCATGGGCTGAGCCAGGATAGCCTGCGAGGACGCTAAGAAACCGCATGTCCTGGGCCACCACTGCTTGCACATTCAGTGAGTGGCCCATTTTGCGGTTCCTGGGAAAAAGGGAAAAAAATTACATCAGAAACGCTTGGGAAATTAGTCAAACACTCACTTATAACACCCTAAGTCAAACGTGTTTCTCAAGACAAATAACACCAAACAACTACCTTAAATTTAAGTGCCGAACAAAAGGAGATGTATGTTATAGCCTTTAAAATTTTGATTTACTTGTTCAATTTTACGTACACTTTCAAATGTTTGACTTTGACCAAACTGATAATTTAGATAAATAAAGGGGGGTGGGAGCAGCTCAATCACTATTATTTATACAAAATTATTATTATTAATCAGGGCCTGGGAACTAATTTACCGCCCCGTTTAACCCTCTCATCAACTAAATATCAAGCAACAAACATGTCTAGCTATGTGGAAAGACAGAGATTTGGTTGCATATATCTGCAGATACATGTGGAAGCCACACCGCCCCGGCAAGGCACTCTGTGTTTAGTGTGGTCCCTTCCCTACTCTTAATTCTGAGTCCCCAAAGTTGGGACATGCAATGCAGACAAATATCTGAGAGCTACTCACCTGGGAAGCTGCCAGCCTCCCTTTAGAACACTTCACAGGGAGAAATCCATATTAGCTGAATTCCTCCCTGCTTGTGCTCATGGCAATTCAAATGAATACACACAGGGAGGGATTCAGCCATCATGGATCTCTCCCTATGGAGTGTTCTAAAGGGAGGCTGGCAGCTTCCCAGGTGAGTAGCTCTGGCTGCATTGCATGTCCCAACTTTGGGGACTCATAAATAAGAGTAGGGACCACACTTGCCGGGGCAGTGTGGCTTCCACATGTATCTGCAGATATGTGCAACCAAATCTCTGTCTTTCCACATAGTTAGAAATGTTTGTTGCTTAATACTTGGATGATGAGAGGGTTAAACTGGGCGGTAAATTGGTTCCCAGGCCCTGAATAATAATGTTGATAATTTTGCATAACTAGTGATGGAGCTACTCCTACCCCCTTTGCTCAATGATAATTTAGATAAGTGAAAAATACGGGCCATTGGTTCACATACACTCTTTGCAAGGAGGGAGTGTTTGCAAGGAGGGACTGATTACAATGAGGGAATAATTAAAAGGAGGAACTAGTAACATAGAGGGATTTTTAACAAGGAGGAACTAGTAACAATGAGGGATTAATTACAAGGAGGAACTAGTAACATAAAGGGATAAATTGCACTGGATGCAGTCACATGCATTGATTGGGTAGAGGGGGGTTAAGAAAGGTTCAGGATGTGGGGAGGCAGCGAGTTAATGTAGTGAGGGAGTTACAAGGTTAGAAGATGTGTGAGGGGGCAGTGAGTGATGTGTGTGACAAGGGTTATAGGAGGTACGATATGTTTGGATGCAGTGAGTGACTTGTATGGAAGGGTTTAGATAGGAGTACGGAATATGGGAAGACAGAGAGTGCACATAGGGGGTTATGAGTACATATTGTGATGGACAGCGAATGATGTGCACTGGAGGGAATGGCATAGAGAGTACAAAATTTGGAGGCAGTGAGTATATGGAGAGGACAGAGGAGGTAGTTACAGGGTAGGAGTTGGGATTTTTTAGAGGGAGCGGAGTTATGGGAGGTAAAGGGCATAAATGGACAACAAGTGACCTGGGTGGAAGAGTGAAGGGAGGTACAGTCGGAATACGAGATCCAGAAGGTTGAAGAGAGGCCCCAAGGTCTTATGGAGGTACTAAAAGAGAGGGTTTCAGGTAGTTCGTGTGATGGGTAAGATTGAAGTACACATTGACAGCCTGGGAGGTGTGAGCAGGATAAATCCAGGGTAGGGGATGGTGGGCCACAGGAAACTTTGGGGGAGCATCAATAAAGAATAACGGGTTGTTCAGTAACCAGTTCAAGACTCTTGCGTAGTCACTGACACCATCTGGGGTCTCTGGGTTGGCTTCTGATCCTAGTGCTGATGTTGCTACCTCAATCACCCAGATGTGGCTCTCCAGAGTCCTCTTGTCCCTGGTCTGCCTTTACCAACTATTTGTGGGGCCACTCTGCTCTCAGTTTCCTGGCACTGCTTTCAGCTTTCAATCCTGCCACCATTACGTTAGAGCCACTGGTTCACCTGGCCTGCCATGTTGCTGCCTCAGTCCACCTGCTGCAACCACAACCTTGATCCCCTTGCCACAGCCAACTCATTACTCTTGATAGGCCCACAAATACAAGGTAGTGCTCCATAGTGAAACCCCAATTTGTTCCTAAGGGCCAGAGGTGGGATGAGGAGAAAAAAAATACTGTAAAATTGCAGCCTAAACCTGTGGAGTTTAGAAACCCTTGCAGGTTTGTACTACTTCCACAATATTCCACAATATTTAGTAGGTGATTGCTGTGGTTGCCCACAGTGCTCTGTAAATTCCAGTGAACTGTTGACAAGGATTTAGGATACCCCTCTGTGTATATTCCCCACCAAAAACTATTTTTTTTCACTCATGTTGCCACGGCACATGTGGAGACTGCTCAGTGGCTCACATTCCATTAAGAGACTAAGGGGTTGATTCATGAAGCTGTAGTGCCAGGTAGTGCTTCGTAATGTTAGGCAGCGTCTGGTGAACGCTGGGCGCTGCACGCAATACCACATTTATGAAAGCGAATCTGGTGAGCGACTCTAACAGCTCCATTTAGCGTCCGTTTCATCATTACAGGTGGCTCAGTCTATAGGCCGGTAAGACCTGTCGCTCTCCCATACATTTCAATGGACGTCATTACAGGTCTGGCAATAAAATATTATTGATACATTGTCATTACATGTGTTTTCGCTTGTGGATATGTGTTCAAAAACAGACTTTAATTACACAGTGTTTGCCGCTCTTTGCTATAGCAGAGCGCCTACCCTGTGTGAGTCTGTTTTTTTTGTTGAATATGGTGTGAGTCGCTGAGAGTCGGTCGCAATGAGCTGGCGCTACCTTTCGCTCCCTGCAACGCTGTATTGGTGTTAGAACACACAACATACATCCCATTCATCAATGCCGGCCAGGTTACTACAGCGACTGAGGCGCTCTGTTACAGCGCCCGATAGCCGATCACAGCGTCTACTAGCGGTCGCTCTTATCGCCTCTGTACTCTGGCGCTAGTAATGAATCAGTCTGCCCATGAAGTGCGCACCGCCAGGTGCATCTCCGCTCACCTCTAGCTGAATAGCGTTTAGTTGCGGAGAAAGACACTTTCACGCACAAAAATACCTTTTTTATATGAAAGCTCTACTACTATTTACATATGAATTACTGGAGATAAAGTGGGGCTCTGTTTTCATTTTATAAAGCAATGGATTTGTCTTGTTTTCATCCTGATGTCTAAATTTTGCTGAAGCAGAAAACTGTACTGCTATCTACAAATTAGTGAAGCGAATGGAAACCCTGACACTATCAGTAAATCATTTACAAAAAGTTTTAATTTACTTTACTTTCAGAGGAACAGCAATGATGGAAGAGAAACGGACAGTCTAAGGAGGAGTAATGAAATATGCCAGATTCCAGAAATAAAGGGACCAGCTTTTCAAACAACAAATGTTCAAAAAAGAGATTTTGTCAAATAAAGATACATAAAATCCGGGGAAGATTATGTGTGGTGGAGGAAATCTGGGGGAGATACATTTTTTTTTCGTTTACCTGTCGCTCTCTCATACATTTCAATGAACGTTTACCCCTTTCTTCTTTTTTTTTAAAATGAAATCATTGTGTGACCTCTCCTGGTCTATTTAAAGTCATTTTATGCAGAATTGTCATTACAGGTCTGATATTAAAGTGTTAATGTTGCAATGTAATAACAATGTCATTCCATATGTTTTCTCTTTGTTACTAGTAAATATGTGTTAAAAACAGACATTAAAGGGGCACTATCGTAAAATTGTGTAATATTAAAAATCCATAAAAACACATTTGCTAATCAGAGGAGGGGTCACTTATACACATGAACTGAATAAAACTACCGCCAAGCTTGTGGTTTTCTTTTCCTGGTAGGAATAAAATCCATGGGTGACATGTTTAGTCTATGAGGGGTGACAGAGCCTGTCACCCGTTATTTTCTCTTCCTTCTATTATTATAAAAAAAAAAAAAAAACCTTGCTGGATATTTCCTGATGCCAGTTGTATAAGTCACCCCTTCACTTGCCATCCAGCATATTTATATGGATATTTATTATTGGGTAATTTTTTCACGATCGTGCTCCTTTAATCACAGTTTCTGGTGCTCTGGGCTATAGAGACACAATTTTGAGTGCCGGCGCTGTGTGAGGCTGTTTTTTTGATGAATATGGTGTGAGTCGCTCACACTGACCAGTCGCTACCGTTCGCTCCCATATAGCGCTGTACTGGTGTTTTAGCGACTCGCACATCAAATTCATCAATGCTGGCCAGCGACTGAGGCGCTCTGTAACAGTGACCCATAGCCTATCACATCGACTACTATCGGTCGCTCTGAGCGCCTCAGTACAGACGCTCATCTGCCGGTTCCTGGTCCTAGTAATGAATCAGCCTGCCCGTATGTTAATTAGTTTGTGTCTGCACCAAACAACTGTTGAATAGTACAGATGCAATGTAAAGGGTAAGGGGAGTCAATGCCGCCTTCTTAGATCTACTAAGCCCCTCAGCAAACCCTAGGAGGTTTGCCCCAAATAAATTGGTTAAACAAGGTTCTAAACAGGAAGCAATTTGATATATTGAAAGCACTTGTATTAGGTTAAAAATGTCTGGGCAAAATGTTTATTATTGGTGCATGACTACAGCCGAACCAGGAGAGACTACCATGAGATCATGTCACCAAGTCCTTTGTAAATCTAGTAAATAATAGGGGGAAGTTAAGGACAGTCACTAACATCAGTCCAAGCCACTAGCATCAATCTTACATGGTTCCTCTCATATCTACAAATTGAACATGATAACATGGGACACAGGGCAGTCATCGCATTGAATAATGAGGGGTTGTGGAGTGGGGACGAGTCAACCTTATATCTGTGCCACGTGCTAACGTAGCACAGATATATAGACAATATTTTTATTATATGGACAGGAACAGAATTGCTATTGAAGGAATTCATATCACAAATTAACAAAAATGATAGAAATCTCAAATTTACAGCGCACTATAGCCTGCAAAAAGTGGCTTTCTTGGATCTGTACGTAACCAAATCATCCAACGGTACTATTTCTACTAATCTATATAGAAAAAGCATAGCGGGAAATACAATCTTAAGGGCATCAACTTCACATCCTCGTCCACTTATAAAGAATATACCATTTGGGGAATATTTGAGAGCAAAACGCAATTGTACATGCAAAACAGCAAATGATATAAGAACTAGATTGAGATCCAGGGGTTACAATAAAAAGATATTGAAACAAGCGTACAATAGGGCAAAAGCTAAGAACCGCTCCCAAATATTATATCTATCAAAAAAACAATCTAAACAAGGTGACAGAGGCCCCCCATTAGTGCTAACCTATTCAAATGCCAGTAATAGCATTAGAACCATACTAAACAAACATTGGCATATTCTCCTTGGTGACCAAGATTTAAAAAGCATACTTCCAACACACCATTTTGTGGTGTATAGAAGAGCCAAAAATATAAGGGACAAACTAACCAAAAAGCCATTATAGAATAGCGAGCTTGACTAAATGCTGCAAAACAATGGGCACATTTACTTGTGGGGGCTACTCCACCTGTAAACACATAGATCAAGGCAAAGCAATCAAAATACCAGGGTAATGTCCACGTGGGAGGTTCTATGTGGGCAAAACAAACCGCAAGACGAAACAAAGGATATATGAACACCAATTTGCCATTAAAACACAGTGAAAAAAACTCACTGAAAAAAAACCTCATTGGCAGACAATTTTTAGTGAAACATGACAAAGATCCAAGAGGCCTTAAAGTCCAGGGCTTGGATAAACTGCATCTGACAAATCGGGGGAGGGGGGGTTTGGAATGTACATTACTTAAAATGGAAGCTTGTTGGATATATGATTTAAAAGCAACCAAATATCCTGGTCTAAACGATGCAATTAGTTTTGTCCCATTTCTAAACCAGTGAACTTATCAATTTCCAGAATATGGGGAGTCCTCTCTAAGCAATGCCACCTGTGTGAGTTAGAGGGAGCAGCCCCCATACAAGTGCCCATTAAAAACACATTTTCTTTGAAGAATACATATATATATACCATTCCAGTATGTAAATGGTGATTTTGGATCCGCATTAGGCCTGGAAGCAAAGATTATTTTCGTTGGTATGCATCCAAATTCAGATCCTTTTTCTGATAGAGGGGGACAGATTGCCCTGGTGGAGGAGTTTAAGGGTGGAGCTGTCCCTGTTAAGTATGGCCCGGTGATAAAGATTGGGCTAATAGGAGGAAAGGTAGCCAAAGCCCCACCCTCTAATCAGAAGGGACATTGGTGCCTCTCCAGCACCACACCTGAAAGCAATGGCCGGGCAGTAATAAAAGGCAGGTAGCACGCCTACCCCAGGAAGATACTGCATCTAAGGTGGATGCAGACACCAGGCATCTCAGACAATGCGCATATTTGCGCACACTGATCTGATCTCCTTCCCCTCCAAAAGACAGCATGCACCAGGTAATCCTGTTTTTCTACTTACTGCCATAAGTATCTAGCCTTATATTTAAACAAAAGAAATGTCTTCTATCTTGGGCTTACTAGTTAACTTAAAGTGCACAGCAACATAGCACGCAAATTTAATGTGGACCCAAAATAACCAGACCTCCTATATGGGAATTATCGGCATCAAATTTGTTACTGAATATTAAGGTGTGTACTGACTATTAATGATACTAAAAAATTATTTTTACAATATGAGAAATATGACATGTTTAGAGAAAATTGCTAGTTTAATTTTATACTATGGGGCTAGCCACAATGAATTATTGATAACAGCAAGCAGCAAAAAAATATTAAACATTGTTAAAATCTAAAACAACATTTGTAGTTATATTGTATAGCAAGGTCAATGGGCTCAAGGGTTCAAGGGGGGCCCAACCCCATCTTTTTACAACAAATCTAAATAATGAGGACTTTGACATGATCTTATCCAAATTTGGCTTTCCTACAAATCTTATTAAATATATCCGGCTTCTATATAGGGGCCCCAAATCTAGTGAAAGAACTGTCTGTTTTATGTACCAGGTAGAGGGGGAGGAAACTGTATCTCAAGGCATCGCCTCTCTCCTTTTTAACTGACATGCACCATTCAGGAAATTGGAATCCTTAGAATCTCAGGGAGATTGGACAGGACACAGAGTGTGTTGCTGAGGTCCCATAACACTGTAGAGAGGTTTGGTCTACCATGGTGTGCTGCTGTGGGGATGACAGAAGCATAGGCACCATCATCAAAGTTGGCAGCACTGAGGCTAATACGATTTATAAGATTCATGCTGTTGCCATGATGTACAATATAACAAGTCCTGCTGTTACATTGCAAATAGCAAGCCAGCATCGGGTTGTGCTACATTGTAACAGCGAGGCACATGACTGCACCCAAATAAAGAAAATGCAACAGCTCACCCCAATTTGTGTGGAGGGGTCCCAAGTCAGCAGCACAGAGTAGTAGAAAACCAGAATTGACCAGGTCGATGAATCCAAATAAAATCCGAATGAATGACGGCCTCCCCCCAGTCTGGTGACGTTTCAGGTGAAGCAAAGCCCTTAATCATACCAGTTGTGCTACATTGTAACAGTGAAGCACATGAGCGTGCCTCCTGTTCTTACATCATTAAAGTAGCCACATGTTCAGCTGTTACAATGTAAAACTCACATTTAAATGTAATGTGCAAGAAATATCTCCAGCATGTGGCCTCTCATATTCCCTGGATAGAGGGCATCTAGTGATGCAGTTCTCCACCAGGTCCTGATGTCATTAGAATCTGCCTCTGTTCTCACAGGGGGCTGCTCTCCAGTGAAACGTAGATGCCATCATACAGAGGCAGCAGTGCTGAGGGCAATACAACCCATGCTGCTACCATGCTGTAAAATGTAACAAGCTGGACAGAGTTCTGCTTTTACATGGTGAAAAGCTGGCCAGCGTAATTCTGTTACATTGTAAAAGTGAGGTGCCTAGCTGCTTTTACACTGTAACAGTGACTGGGCTTTCGTCTGTTACATTGTAAAAGCAGTCATACACTGTGTGTGTATATTTGTCTTGGCATGTATTGGAGTAATAAAGATTGATTTGAATTTTTATAGTGTGTGCAGCGATAAGTGCTGGGGTTTTCTGGGTCAGCCTGGGGGCCCAGGTGGATACATTGTTGCATGAGATGTATTCTGGCACCATGTTTACGTGAATCTAGGATGAGTGTGCAGTTGTGTTTCTATACACTCAATGTGCATTGCTGCAATGTAAATAGTTAGCAGTTGACTGCGATGCGCTCAAGATCTCACCTCTGTCGTGTTGGGGAGATCATGTTGCTTCTCTGTAGCCACCCCCATAGCCACCCCCACAGCATCTATTGCTGCGTCCTGCCTTCTAGCCTCTAGGTGGCATGTGTGGAATCCAAATCTAGGCACTTTTCTGGGTGCCCCAACCTGGTCTCTAGCCAGTCGGAACTGTGTGGCCCAGCAGGGACCAAGCCCCAGACACACTGATGTAGGAATGTCAGTCAGCGGGTTTGATATTAAACTGTGTCTCTGCTTTTAATAACTAGAAAACAGTGCACGGGTCCGGTGTTCAGGCTGGACCCGGAAGAAGGCCAATTGGCTGCACAGCAGCCAATCACTTTCCCCTTCCTCCATTGGCCCGGCCAGACACCTGACCCCACTATATAAAAGGCAGGGTCCACCTCATGCCAAACAATGCCGTTGTGCGCTCTGCAGTAGATAGGGACAGGTTGCTGGCTGCTGCTGAGGGACAGATAGGCCAATTTGGTTCAAAATCTGTCCTTTTCAGGGCAATATTTAGTCAGGCTGAAGCGAGGGTTAGACTAGGGTTGGACTCACTACTGCTGCACTAATACCACCGGCTTGTCATTACTGGGGTCTGGGTGTCCCCTAATACCACAACTTGCCGTAAAGACTGGGGTGAGAGTGTCCCCTTATACCCCAACTCGCTCTAAAGACTGGGGTGGGAGTGTCCCCTTATACCACAACTCGCTCTAAAGACTGGGGTGAGAGTGTCACCTTATACCACAACTCGCTCTAAAGACTGGGGTGAGAGTGCCCCCTTGATACCACAACTTACTGTAAAGACTAGGGTGTGAGTGTTCCCTTCATACCACAACTTGCTGTAAAGACCGGCGTGAGAGTGTTCCCTTATACCACAACTTGTTCTAAGCACTGGGGTGAGAGTGTTCCCTTATACCACAACTTGCTGTAAAGACTGGGGTGACGGCGCCCCTCTGATACCACAACTTGCTGTAATGACTGGGGGGAAGTGTCCCATTATACCACATGTTGCTGTAAAGACTGGGGTGAGAGTGCCCCTCTGATATCACAACTTGCTGTAATGACTGGGGGGAGAGTGTCCCATTATACCACAACTTGCTGTAATGACTGGGGGGAGAGTGTCCCATTATACCACAACTTGCTGTAAAGACTGGGTGAGAGTGTCCCATTATACCACAACTTGCTGTAAAGACTGGGGTGAGAGTGCCCCCTTTTACCACATGTTGCTGTAGAGACTGTGGTGAGAGTGTCACCTTATACCACAACTTTCTGTAAGGACTGGGGTGAGAGGGCCCCCTTTACCACAACTTTCTCTAAGCACTGAGATGCACTATCACAATTTTTTTTAAGGGAATAAAATCATACTTGGACTGTAGGTAAATGTGTGGTTAAAAAGTAAGTCTATATTGTGCTGCTGTAGAGTGCCAGCTGCTGTAAATTTCGGCTGGGTGACGGGGCCTGTCCCCTGGGATCAAACCAAATGGAGTGAGGGGAGAACATCTCCCCGGCGCTAGTGTGAAGAGGAGCAGCGCGGGATGGTCAGTGGGGACTTGTGACAGCCAGAGTCAGTGGGGACTTGTGACAGCCAGAGTCAGTGGGGACTTGTGACAGCCAGAGTCAGTGGGGACTTGTGACAGCCAGAGTCAGTGGGGACTTGTGACAGCCAGAGTCAGTGGGGACTTGTGACAGCCAGAGTCAGTGGGGACTTGTGACAGCCAGAGTCAGTGGGGACTTGTGACAGCCAGAGTCAGTGGGGACTTGTGACAGCCAGAGTCAGTGGGGACTTGTGACAGCCAGAGTCAGTGGGGACTTGTGACAGCCAGAGTCAGTGGGGACTTGTGACAGCCAGAGTCAGTGGGGACTTGTGACAGCCAGAGTCAGTGGGGACTTGTGACAGCCAGAGTCAGTGGGGACTTGTGACAGCCAGAGTCAGTGGGGACTTGTGACAGCCAGAGTCAGTGGGGACTTGTGACAGCTAGAGATGAACGAACTTTTGAAAAATTCGATTCGACTGATTCGACGAATTTTCCGACAAAAATCGTTTCGACCCGAATAAATTCGCGACGAATCGCTATTAAAAACGGCTATTTCTGAGCCTCCTAGAGCCTCAATAGGGTTGTAAACCATTCTGCCTTGCTGTAACACGCACAGGATGCGTGCTGGGTTAGTTAAATAATACTTTGAAGAAATATCACATGCAGATCAGAGGCATCGCTAATAGAATCGCAGAGCGGCACAATTGAATTCAAGAGAGTTGAAGTGGCATCACTATGCAGGAGCCCAAACATTGCTTTAAAGAGACACTGGAGTTGGCAGCAGCAGGAGCCCAAAAATTGGATGAATCACACCCTGGAGTTGGCAGCGGCAGCAGGAGCCTAAACATTACTTTAAAGAGACACTGGGGTTGGCTTCAGAAGCCCAAAAATTGGATGAATCACACCCTGGAGTTGGCAGCAGCAGGAGCCCAAATATACACTGGAGTTAGCTTCAGGAGCCCAAAAATTGGATGAATCACACCCTGGAGTTGGCAGAAGTTGGCAGCGGCAGGAGCCCAAACATTACTTCAAAGAGACCCTGGGGTTGGCTTCAGGAGCCCAAAAATTGGATGAATCACACCCTGGAGTTGGCAGCAGCAGCAGCAGGAGCCCAAATATTACTTTAAAGAGACCCTGGGGTTGGCTTCAGGAGGCCAAAAATTGGATGAATCACGCTCTGGAGTTGGCAGGAGTTGACAGCGGCAGCAGCAGGAGCCCAAATATTACTTTAAAGAGACCCTGGGGTTGGCTTCAGGAGCCCAAAAATTGGATGAATCACACCCTGGAGTTGGCAGAAGTTGGCAGCAGCAGGAGCCCAAACATTACTTCAGAGACCCTGGGGTTGGCTTCAGGAGCCCAAAAATTGGATGATTCACACCCTGGAGTTGGCAGCAGCAGCAGCAGGAGCCCAAATATACACTGGAGTTGGCTTCAGGAGCCCAAAAATTGGATGAATCACACCCTGGAGTTGGCAGCAGCAGGAGCCCAAATATTACTTTAAAGAGACCCTGGGGTTGGCTTCAGGAGCCCAAAAATTGGATGATTCACACCCTGGAGTTGGCAGCAGCAGAAGCAGGAGCCCAAATATACACTGGAGTTGGCTTCAGGAGCCCAAAAAATTGGATGAATCACACCCTGGAGTTGGCAGAAGTTGGCAGCGGCAGGAGCCCAAAAAATGGCCTAAAGACATAAATATGTTTTGCACCATTTGGAAAGTGTAAAACGTGGCACCATGCTGAATCTGGTCGCATGCATCAGCCATTGGTGGGTGGAAATCCTGGCTGATCCATCCCTGATTCATTTTGACAAAGGTGAGTCTCTCCACATTTTTAGTTGACAGACGAGTTCTCCTCGCCGTAACTATGGCCCCCGCCGCACTAAACACCCGCTCAGATGGCACGCTACTTGCCGGGCAGGACAGCTTTTCCAGGGCAAACTCTGCTAGTTGCGGCCACAAATCAAGTTTGGCTGCCCAGAAGTCCAGCGGATCCTCAAGGTGTGTTGGCATGGTCATGTCAAAGTATGACATGACCTGCTGGTTGAGGTCCTGCTCCAGGTCTTCCTGCTGCTCATGAGTAGCCTCACTATGCGGGTGTAGAAAGCTACTCATTAGCGACTGAAGACTGAGGCTGCTGCTGCTGATGGAGCTGCTGCTGCTGCTCCTGCCAACCCCCCCAGCGGCCATGGCAGTGGAAGGTGAGCGCAGAGGTCCCCTCGAGTCAGACCTGCGAGAGTATGGACCATGGCGCAGATAGGCATCGGCCAACTGCCTACGTAGAATGTCTTTGTAGTAGTTGAGTTTGTCCTCCCTCTCGGTGGGTTTAAAAAATGCCCCCATTTTGTGCCGGAAGCGAGGGTCCAATAAGGTGGACAGCCAGAAGTCATCCCGCCGACAGATGGAAACAATTCTGGGGTCACTACGCAAGCACGTGAGCATGCTTCGTGCCATTTGCGCAAGTGACTCGGATGGACTACCTGTCTCCATCTCCACTGCATACTGCCACGGTGTGCCCGGGTCCTCTGTCTCGCCTTCCTCAAAAACCTCTAGCTCCTCTGGCTGCTCCTGCTCCTCCTCTCCTGTCCGCTGACTAGATAAACCAGCCATTTCGCCAAGCCTAAACTGTGTTTCGCTGGGCAACTCCTCCTCCTCCTCTTCCTCCTCCTCCTCCAGTTCAGCTCCAACGGGGTTCATGTGGCCGTAAGATGTAAACGCCATGTCTCCAGTGCCCTGACCAGCCATGGTTTCCAACATGTGCTGTAGTACATGAAGCAGTGGAATCACGTCGTTCATCCCGTAATCCTGCCGACTGACAAATAAAGTGGCTTCCTCAAAGGGCCTGAGCAAACGGCAGGTGTCACGTATGAGCTGCCACTGGTTGACATTGAAGTTACACAGGGGAGTCCCCCTATCTGCTTGGATCATCAGGAAATCCGTGATGGCTTTTCTCTGTTCATATAATCGGTCCAACATGTGAAGGGTGGAATTCCAACGGGTGGAAACATCGCAAATCAGACTATGTTGGGGGATACCATTCTGACGCTGTAGCTCAAGAAGGGTGTGTTTGGCGGTGTAGGAGTGGCTGAATTGCATGCAAAGTTTCCTTGAAGTTGTTAGGATGTCTTGCAGATGGGGGGAACACTTCAGAAACCGCTTGACAACCAGATTGAAGACGTGAGCCATGCAGGGGGCATGGGTCAGGCTTCCTTGGCGCAGCGCAGACAAAATGTTCTTCCCATTGTCGGTAACCATGATTCCCATTTTAAGTTTTCTTGGAGTAAGCCATGTTTGGATTTCCTGATGAATACATTTAAGCAGTTCCTCCCCTGTGTGACTCCGTTCGCCAAGACAAACCATGTGAAGCACTGCGTGACACCTCTGTGCCCTGCACACATGGTAGACTGGAGGGGCACTGAGACTTGAGCCTACAGTGGAGGGTGAGGAGATGGCGGAGGATGAGGAGGCCGAGTCGCACGATGTCACAGGCCTAACGGGCAGGGAGCGCGGAGGCCGAAGCGGCGAGACCTGTCCAAGTTGCTGCTGCTGCTGCAAAGGGACCACATTCCCCCAGTGGCCCGTAAACGACATGTACTGTCCCTGACCGTAGTTACAGCTCCAGATGTCGGCGCTGCCATGCACTTTGCTACACACCGACAGGCTCAAGGACTGGCCCACCTTCTGTTCAACAAAAGTGTGCAGCGCTGGTACTGCCTTCTTGGCAAAGAAATGACGGCTTGGGACTCTCCACCTCGGCTCGGCACAAGCCATCAGTTCTCTGAAAGGTGCAGATTCCACCACCTGAAAAGGGAGCGACTGCAGCACCAGCAACTTGGACAGGAGCACATTAAGCTTCTGCGCCGTAGGATGAGTGGGCGCATACTGCTGTCTCTTGGACATGGCTTCACTGATGGATTGCTGGCGGGATGTATGACTTGGAGGAGGAGCAGGAGCGACAGAGGATGGGTATGACGCACAGCTGCCTTCGGCTGAGGTGCTGGAGCCTTGGCTGGCAGAAATTGGGAGCTCACTTGGTGAGGAAGCAGACTGGACCACCCCTTGGGAGCCTCGGTTCTCCCAGGTCGCTTTATGGTGACGCATCATATGTTGACGCAGGGCCATGGTGCCAACATTTGGACCCTGGCCACGCTTCACCTTCTGCCTACATATCTTGCATGTGGCCATGTTACCCTCCTGCGGATGCTTCAGGAAAAACTGCCACACTGCCGAGTAGCTACTTTTCCCACCCCCTGGCCTCACTGATTCAATGCTGCTGTTGCCAACTCCAGGAACCCCTGCTCCACTACCTCCCGATAAGGTAGACTGCCGCACAGCAGGTGCTCTACCCCGGCCCCGGCCGGCTCCAGCCTTTGGAATTGTGCCCCCATGCTGACTGCTACCACCTTGCTGCCTCAGCTGCTGACTCCGGGGCAACCTGCGTCCCTCTTCTCCTGATGATGACGATGAAGCCCCTTCATCACCCGGCTCCCAAGTGCGATCGGCTTCATCGTCAAAATCATCATCATCATCACCGAGTTGTGGCTGTACGTCACTGATGTTCGTGGATTCATCAACAGTGTCTGGCGCAGGAGCTGGAACGCTCGCAGCACCCACGACACTGTCCACATCACTATTTGTCTGCCTAGCTAGAGAAGCCACCTCCATTTCTTGGCTGGGCAGTAGCTGCTGACTGTCCTCTATCTGATGGTCCTCCTCACTAAAGAGTGGAGCTGAACCCAAAGCATAGGATACGTCGCTGGGGGAGGGAACGGCGTAGGCCAGAGGCAATGGGAAGACAGGGACTGCTCTCGGGGCATGCCAACTCAGGGTTGTGTCAGAGGAACCTACCGAGCCTAGACTGGGGGTCTCAGACGTAAGTTGTGATGATGTTGTTGATGAGCGCGTCAACCAATCTACCACGGCAGATGCGTTACTGGTGGAGACTTGACCGCTAGCAGATACTGGCAGATTAGGTCTCTCAGAGTGACTCCTGCTGCTACTAGCCCCCAGTCTGATGCGAGCTCTGCCTGCGGAATCTTGGCCTCTGCCACTCCTCTTTTCACTTCCAGGCACTTGTCTGCCCGACATAGTCTAACTGGCGTGGTAGTAGGTGATATTTTAAGAACCCCCGGGCAGCGGTGGGTCTATATGAAACAGAATATAATGCACACCAAAAGTGAGCAGTAACACTCAGCCTCCAACAGGCCTGCTTAGTGTAAATAAGAGAGCTGCATAGTGTAAATAAAGAAGGGTATGGTATGTTACAGAATGGGATGCCCCAACAGAAGTGCACCTGGCAGGCAGCAGTAAGTCTATGCACAGCAAAAGTGTCTTTATCAGGCCTAATTTCAATTAGAATAAGTGCAAATGGTTATATGGTCTTAAACAGAGGCTGGTGTAGTCACAGAATGGGATGCCCCAAAAACCAGCAGTAAGTACACCTGGCAGGGACGAGTAGTGCTATGCACAGCAAAAGTGTCTTTATCAGGCCTAATTTCAATTAGAATAAGTGCAAATGGTTATATGGTCTTAAATAGAGGCTGGTGTAGTCACAGAATGGGATGCCCCAAAAACCAGCAGTAAGTACACCTGGCAGGGACAAGTAGTGCTATGCACAGCAAAAGTGTCTTTATCAGGCCTAATTTCAATTAGAATAAGTGCAAATGGTTATATGGTCTTAAACAGAGGCTGCTGTCGTCACAGAATGGGATGCCCTAAAAACCAGCAGTAAGTACACCTGGCAGGGTCCAGTAGTGCTATGCACAGCAAAAGTGTCTTTATCAGGCCTAATTTCAATTAGAATAAGTGCAAATGGTTATATGGTCTTAAACAGAGGCTGCTGTAGTCACAGAATGGGATGCCCTAAAAACCAGCAGTAAGTACACCTGGCAGGGACAAGTAGTGCTATGCACAGCAAAAGTGTCTTTATCAGGCCTAATTTCAATTAGAATAAGTGCAAATGGTTATATGGTCTTAAACAGAGGCTGCTGTAGTCACAGAATGGGATGCCCTAAAAACCAGCAGTAAGTACACCTGGCAGGGTCCAGTAGTGCTATGCACAGCAAAAGTGTCTTTATCAGGCCTAATTTCAATTAGAATAAGTGCAAATGGTTATATGGTCTTAAACAGAGGCTGCTGTAGTCACAGAATGGGATGCCCCAAAAACCAGCAGTAAGTACACCTGGCAGGGACAAGTAGTGCTATGCACAGCAAAAGTGTCTTTATCAGGCCTAATTTCAATTAGAATAAGTGCAAATGGTTATATGGTCTTAAACAGAGGCTGCTGTAGTCACAGAATGGGATGCCCTAAAAACCAGCAGTAAGTACACCTGGCAGGGTCCAGTAGTGCTATGCACAGCTAAAGTGTCTTTATCAGGCCTAATTTCAATTAGAATAAGTGCAAATGGTTATATGGTCTTAAACAGAGGCTGCTGTAGTCACAGAATGGGATGCCCTAAAAACCAGCAGTAAGTACACCTGGCAGGGTCCAGTAGTGCTATGCACAGCAAAAGTGTCTTTATCAGGCCTAATTTCAATTAGAATAAGTGCAAATGGTTATATGGTCTTAAACAGAGGCTGCTGTAGTCACAGAATAGGATGCCCTAAAAACCAGCAGTAAGTACACCTGGCAGGGTCCAGTAGTGCTATGCACAGCAAAAGTGTCTTTATCAGGCCTAATTTCAATTAGAATAAGTGCAAATGGTTATATGGTCTTAAACAGAGGCTGCTGTAGTCACAGAATGGGATGCCCTAAAAACCAGCAGTAAGTACACCTGGCAGGGTCCAGTAGTGCTATGCACAGCAAAAGTGTCTTTATCAGGCCTAATTTCAATTAGAATAAGTGCAAATGGTTATATGGTCTTAAACAGAGGCTGCTGTAGTCACAGAATGGGATGCCCTAAAAACCAGCAGTAAGTACACCTGGCAGGGACAAGTAGTGCTATGCACAGCAAAAGTGTCTTTATCAGGCCTAATTTCAATTAGAATAAGTGCAAATGGTTATATGGTCTTAAACAGAGGCTGCTGTAGTCACAGAATGGGATGCCCTAAAAACCAGCAGTAAGTACACCTGGCAGGGTCCAGTAGTGCTATGCACAGCAAAAGTATCTTTATCAGGCCTAATTTCAATTAGAATAAGTGCAAATGGTTATATGGTCTTAAACAGAGGCTGGTGTAGTCACAGAATGGGATGCCCCAAAAACCAGCAGTAAGTACACCTGGCAGGGACAAGTAGTGCTATGCACAGCAAAAGTGTCTTTATCAGGCCTAATTTCAATTAGAATAAGTGCAAATGGTTATATGGTCTTAAACAGAGGCTGGTGTAGTCACAGAATGGGATGCCCCAAAAAAGAAGTGCACCTGGCAGGGTCCAGTAGTGCTATGCACAGCAAAAGTGTCTTTATCAGGCCTAATTTCAATTAGAATAAGTGCAAATGGTTATATGGTCTTAAACAGAGGCTGCTGTAGTCACAGAATGGGATGCCCCAAAAACCAGCAGTAAGTACACCTGGCAGGGACAAGTAGTGCTATGCACAGCAAAAGTGTCTTTATCAGGCCTAATTTAAATTAGAATAAGTGCAAATGGTTATATGGTCTTAAACAGAGGCTGCTGTAGTCACAGAATGGGATGCCCTAAAAACCAGCAGTAAGTACACCTGGCAGGGTCCAGTAGTGCTATGCACAGCAAAAGTGTCTTTATCAGGCCTAATTTCAATTAGAATAAGTGCAAATGGTTATATGGTCTTAAACAGAGGCTGCTGTAGTCACAGAATGGGATGCCCTAAAAACCAGCAGTAAGTACACCTGGCAGGGACAAGTAGTGCTATGCACAGCAAAAGTGTCTTTATCAGGCCTAATTTCAATTAGAATAAGTGCAAATGGTTATATGGTCTTAAATAGAGGCTGGTGTAGTCACAGAATGGGATGCCCCAAAAAAGAAGTGCACCTGGCAGGGTCCAGTAGTGCTATGCACAGCAAAAGTGTCTTTATCAGGCCTAATTTCAATTAGAATAAGTGCAAATAGTTATATGGTCTTAAATAGAGGCTGGTGTAGTCACAGAATGGGATGCCTCACAGCAGACTTAAGATCAGTTCAGTATATATGCACAGTTAGTTAGTATAAGCAGCCTGAAAACGCTAACAAAGCCTGTCAGCCAGCCAGTAACAAACACTCAGGCTGGATGAAAAAAAAAAATCTCCCTGTGAATGCCTCCGATTTTTCCTAACTTTCCCTGTTTTTCGCTGACTTTCTGTCTGTCTCCTGCCTGTCTCCAGCCTGTCCCTGTCTGTCCCTGCCTGTCTAACTGCCTCTCTCCCTCACTACAACGTTCTGTCTCTCACGAATGCAATAGAGAAAGGAGGAAGGAAAAGCAAGATGGCCGACTTAAATAGCGCTGTGACGTCACCGGGCTTGCTGGCTGCTGATAGGCTGCATGTGACTGCCCCAGCTTGCACTGGCGCGGGATAGATGTCCAGACATGTCCCGTCCGCCATCTTAGAATGCCTGTATGTAAATGAATGGATGTTAAAGGAAAACTTCGAGCGATCGAATCGCGGGGAAATTCGGATTCGATCCGAATCGAATTTTTCATGAAATTCGGATCGAATCCGGGTTCGTCCGGATCGATTCGCTCATCCCTAGTTGCAATGACTGAGAGACAGCCATACCTGGATTCACATTGCACAGGAAAGACAGATTAGAAAAAAAAAGGTCAAAGAATACTATTCAAACAACAGTAGTTTATAATACACATACATGAGTAACCATGCAGGCTAAAGAGGGGGCCTGTTATCAGAATTTGTGTGATATATAGCCCCTAATTATTGGGGACTTTAACATACCTTATGTGGAGTAGAATATCCTAGCTGCATCAACATGCAAGAGCAGGAATGTATTAGAAAGCATCTCTTAAACAGCTTGTGAAGTTGCCAACCAGGTGAGATAACATTTTGTACTTAGTACTTACCAAGGAGGATCTGGTGTCTGCAGTCAGGGTAGAAGGAAATTTGGGTTCCAGCGACCATCAATGCTTATGATTTAGCATAAAAAATATATTGTGCCATTTTACACTAGAACCAAAGTACTAGGATAACTAACTTTAAAGTCTACCAAAACCCAGGATTTTGACTATCTAGGGTTTTGGTCCTTTCCCCTGGAGCACTCTGATCGGGGCCATTGGAGTGGGAACGAAGTTGAGTGAACGGGGCGACACAGTGGGGCATACCAATTTTGGAGGTTTTGAGCCACTTTAAGGTATGGAATATGTAAAAAGATGGGTGAAGGTACAGAAAAGTATTTTCCATCCCACAGTACACACATCACATTGCTATTTAAATTCCAATAATAGGCTCATGACTTTATTATTTGTTGTATAAAAATAGATAATATTTGAAGAATTTTTGTTTTAAAGTTCAGCGCGGTGTGTGATGAAAATATTTTATCATATGTGAACAATAGGCTCATGACTGCTTTACAAAGTATCACAGTTGATTACAATATACACTTTTAAAATGAATTAATTGGTATTTGGCTTAAATCGTGTAACACAATGGACCTCTTGGCAGAGATCTGGAAGGATTTTCAGAATTACTCATCTTGTTTGTTAGTCTCAGCAGGAGGGTAAATAGCCCATCCCAGGATTTTAAAACCCCATCCCAATATACAGTAAAGCTCTCTGAGCTCTGTCGCCTCTGTAAATGTGAATTAGGTGGGGGGAACAATCTAAAAGACTTGTAAATTAAACATAATGCGGCTAGCTTATTATAAACGCTGCTAAAGGACAAAAGGGGAAGAAATAGCCAAATCTGTCAATAGGGGGAAAAACGTTTTTCCAATATATTGGCGACAGAAGAAAAAAAACTTTAAAAAAATTATATATAGGTAGAATGATTATATTGGTGGGGATAAGGTTGTGGCCAACCATTTTAATATCTACTTTTGTTTAGTATTTTCAGATGGTGGCTTTCAAACCCATAGCATGTATGGCCATAGCATAGCATATGTGTGGGGGATGAACAAGGGCCGAGAGAGAAAGGAAAACCTAGAACAAGGTAAATTTTTGGATCATGTTCCCCATTTATGAATTACTAGTACAAAACCATGACGTCTAATAGGACTTTATTAATAACAATAGATGGAAATTGGATAAAGCTCAATGCCAAAGGCAAATGTTCTATTTCACCTCTATCACGCTCCCGGAACCACAATTTACCACTTGGACAACTCCAGCTCTCTTGGTAAGGACCTCAACCCCCAATCTCCGCAGCCAGCTTCACCTATAGGAGCCCCCGCTTGCCGAGACGCAGAACACGCCTGCTCGGGATCGGTTGCCCCCAGGACTTTATGGCTCAAAGGTTGAGGTCTTACGGTACAGAGTACTGGAGAGCCCGTGGCTGGAAGTGGAATCGGGTAGCCGGTAAGTGAGCGTAAGGTGGAAGTCCAGGGACAGGCAAGGGTCGGCAACAGGAGTGAAGATCGAGGATGGTCAAAGGCGAGCAAGGGTCGGCAACAGGAGTGGAGATCGAGGATGGTCAAACAAGCGAGGGTCGGCAACAGGAATGGAGATCAAGGATGGTCAAACAAGCGAGGGTCGGCAACAGGAATGGAGATCAAGGATGGTCAAACAAGCGAGGGTCGGCAACAGGAGTCAGGATCAATATCAAGGATTTACAATGGCTAGGGTCTAGGCGCTATCACAGGCAACAAGCAACTGTGGGGAAAAGAGCTTTATAGGGACAGACATAGGAGGGAAGGTATTGTGATTGGTGCACACAGGATCATAATAATGATTGGCCAGAACAAGGAGTGCACAACAGGAGGGGGGCGTAAGCCCCACTGAACCCAGGGCTCATTGGCCCTTCAACAACCCAGCACTGATTGGATAGAGGGCGTGCTGCCCAGCTGGGCTCATAGGCCCTTTAACTGAAAAGGGGGCGTGCCCCTTTTAATATTCACTTCCTCCGGCGGCCGCGCTGAGAGCAGCGCCGCCGGAGGGCATAGAGGGAACGTGCTCGCGCACCCGCGCTGATGCCGGATACGCCGGCAGGAGGAGAAGGAGGGGGCGCGCCCGCAGCCACGCGAGCCGCCGCCCAGCGCCTGAATGGCGGGGCGACAGGGACACCGCTGGAACGCGGCACAGGTAAGCTGACCGTGACACTACCCCCCCCCTTCATGAGGGGCCTCCGAACCCTCACCAGGTTTCCCCGGATTGTCACGATGGAATTTTTTAATAAGAGCTTTAGCATGCACATCTTTTGCCGCAACCCAACATCTCTCCTCAGGACCGCAACCGACCCAGTCGATTAAATATTGTAGAGAATTACGGAGCTTGCGTGAGTCAAGAATTTTGTTCACTTCATATTTTGATTCGTTATCTACTAGAATAGGCGGCGATGATGGACGCGGTACATTCTTGGCTGGTTTTAGCAGTGACACGTGAAAAGAATTTGGGGATTCTCATGGTTTGCGGGAGTTGAACCTTAAAGGACATGTTGCTTAATTTCTGAATAATGGGGAAAGGGCCAATAAACTTAGGCCCTAACTTACTGGACGGTTGCCGGAGAGAAATATTTTTTGTAGAAACCCAAACAAAGTCCCCAATCTGAAGCGCGGGTTCTTGAGACCTGTGGCGATCGGCAAACCTTTTGTATCTAAGAATAGTTTCTTTCAAAGTCTGCTGGACACGGGTCCAGATGTTCTTCCGCTCTTGGAGCCACTCTTCCAATGCCGGTAAATTGGAAGGGGACCCAGAGAGAGAGGAAGCCCTGGGATTCCTCCCAAAATTGCAGAAAAACGGAGAAACTTTGGTACTTTCACTCGGCGCATTATTGTATGCAAATTCCGCGAAGTCAATATATTCTGACCACTGTTCTTGAGCGTCGGAAATGTAACACCCCAAATACTGTTCTAGACTTTGATTGGTTCTCTCTGTCTGTCCATTGGTTTGAGGATGGTAAGCAGAAGACAAAGATATCTGAATCCCCAAGCGAGAACAGAAGTTCTTCCAAAAACGCAAAGTAAATTGCACACCCCGATCGGAAACTATATTAGATGGTATGCCATGGATACGAAAAATGTGCGAGATAAATAATCGCGAAAGCTCAGGAGCTGATGGTAGCTTAGATAAAGGAATAAAATGTGCCATCTTACTGAAACGGTCGACGACCACCCAAATCACAGTGTTCCCATGTGAGAGAGGCAAATCTACAATAAAATCCATAGAGATATGAGTCCATGGTTCTTTAGGAATCTCAAGTGGGACTAAACACCCACTAGGGGCCTTGTGAACCCCCTTACTTCGTGCACAAACAGAACATGCGTCGATAAAGGTAGTTATATCGCGGCGCATAGTAGGCCACCATACAAGGCGTCGGGCTAAAATGAAAGTTTTACGATTTCCTAGATGTCCAGCAGTTTTGGCATCGTGAAACTCGCGAATTACATCGGAACGCAGATGCGGTGGTACAAACTGACACCCTAAAGGTACATCTACAGGGGATTCATTTTGAAATGGCGCCAAGGCATTCGAAAGATCAGGAAGCAAGGCCCCAATCACACATCCCACAGGCAAAATAGGTTCACCCATATCACCCCGATCCTTACAATCCCCAAACAAGCGGGACAGAGCATCCGCTTTAGAATTTTTTACTCCTGGCTTGAATGTAATTATAAAATTAAAACGCGAGAAAAATAATGCCCAACGAGCCTGACGAGAGTTCAGTCTCTTAGCTGAGCTAATGTACTCGAGGTTTTTGTGATCAGTATAGACCGTGATCGGATACAATGACCCCTCCAACCAGTGACGCCATTCATCAAAAGCCAGTTTAATCGCCAATAACTCCCTGTTTCCAACATCATAGTTCTGTTCCGCGGTACTAAATTTCCGTGAGAAGTAGGCGCAAGGATGCAAACGATCAGGATGACCAGAGTATTGCGACAACACCGCCCCCACACCCAACTCAGATGCATCTACTTCAATGGTAAAAGGTTTATTAACGTCAGGGTGAACTAAAACTGGCGCCGAAGTAAAAGCCTGTTTTAGAGTCTGGAAGGCCTCATTGACCGAAGATGACCAGTTTACAGTGAAGGCGCCCTTGCGAGTAAGGTTGGTGAGAGGAGCAACAATTTTGGAGAAACCCTTAATAAAGCGTCGATAGAAATTAGCGAAACCTAAAAAACGCTGTAATTCTTTTAAAGTCTTGGGTTGTACCCAATCCCGCAACGCCGAAACTTTCCCCGCATCCATCTCTAACCCCTGGCTAGAGATTATATAACCCAAAAAGGGAACGGTGGTGACCTCAAACATACATTTAGAAATCTTTGCAAACAAGTTATTCTCTCTTAGTTTTTGAAGTACCATTTTCACATGCAGTCTATGTTCGGACAAAGACTTAGAGAAAATGAGGATATCATCCAAATAAATTACCATGAATCTGCCCAAATAGTCTCGGAAGACGTCAATTACGAAGTCTTGTAAGACCGCAGGGGCATTACAAAGGCCAAAGGGCATGACTAGATATTCGTAATGACCATCTTTAACATTGATTGCAGTTTTCCACTCATCCCCTTGCCGAATACGAATCAGGTTGTAGGCCCCCTTTAGGTCTAACTTGGAGAACACCCGAGCTCCTACTACTTGATTAAATAAATCCCCAATCAAGGGAAGGGGATACCGTTTTTTTACCGTGATCTTATTCAGGGCTCTGTAGTCTATGCAAGGCCTTAAACCACCATCTTTTTTCTCCACAAAAAAGAAGCCAGCCCCCGCAGGTGATGTTGAAGGACGGATGAACCCCTTGCTTAAATTCTCGAGATGTACTCCTTCATGGCCAGTTATTCCGGCCGAGTGAGATTATAAATTTTCCCTCTAGGAGGGATGGTCCCGGGGAGCAGGTCAATGGGGCAGTCATAGGGCCTATGAGGGGGAAGGGAATCTGCAGAACGTTCGGAAAAAACATCAGCCCAATCTGCGTAAGGCTGAGGCAATCCCTGTGGCAGCATCTGAAAATTTTTGAGGGCAGTGGAAAAACAATGTGTCTTGCAGTGATTACTCCACCTCACTAAATCCCCAGTCTGCCAATCTAAAATGGGGTTGTGGAGTTTTAACCAGGGATATCCCAGTACTACCGGGGTTTCTGGACAGTCAAAAACCAAGAACTCGATATATTCAGAGTGAGAAGAGCCAACGATTAAATTGAGAGGTGGGGTCTTGGTACTAACCGGACCTCCCTGGATGGCCTTCCCATTTATGGCTAGAACCTGTAGAGATTTTCCAAGGGGTACCAGCGGAATCCCCAGGACGGAGATCATGCTCCGGTCCAGGAAATTACCTGCAGCTCCACTGTCGATAAAGGCGGATACTGCCCGTTTGGAAGGACCCCAAGAAAGCTCTTATGGGGATTAACATTTTATTAAAGTGAGAGTAATTAACGGACTCACCTAGATCAGTACTCCCCTCCTGATCTAGGCGAGGAAGTTTCCCGCCGGGTATCCCTTGTTAGGACAGGACCTAGCAAAATGTCCCGGATTCCCACAATATAAGCAGAGACCCATGGAGCGTCTACGCTGCTTCTCGTCCTGGGTAAGACGAGCTCTACCGATCTGCATGGGTTCTTCCAGTGAGGAAGAAGGTGTGTTTGCCCCAGGGGAAGGGAGTGGGTTGGACTGAGATGGCTTAAAGGACGAGGAAGTCCTAACCCTTTCCCTGGCTCTTTCCCTAAGACGCCGATCTATTTTGATGGAGACCTGCATTAGCTGGTCTAGATCTGCTGGTGTAGGGAAATTGACCAAAGCGTCCTTGATACCCTCTGATAGACCCATACGGAACTGGCTACACAGGGCTGGGTCATTCCATCTGGAGTCTACTGCCCACCGCCGGAATTCAGAACTGTAATCTTCGGCAGTATTCCGACCTTGCTTCAAGGCCCGAAGCCTATTTTCGGCTGTGGACTGCTGGTCTGGGTCGGCATATAACACACCCATAGCCTGAAAAAAGGAAGTAACGGAGTGCAGGGCAGCATCATCGGGAGGCAGGCTAAAAGCCCATGATTGGGGATCTCCTTGCAAAAGGGAGATAACTAACCCCACCCGTTGGGCCTCGGTGCCCGAGGATCCGGGTCTCAATCTGAAGTACAGCTCGCAGGAATTTTTAAAATTGGAGAATCTGGCTCGGTCTCCAAAAAACTTCTCCGGTAACGGGACCTTCGGCTCCGACACGTGAGGTGGTACAGCGGATGCAGGAATTTGCCTGGTTTCTTGATTGGCCACTCTCTGGGCAAGTTGATTTATAGCTGTGGCCATAGCCTGTACTTGCTGTACCAGGTCATCCATGAAGGCCTGTGATAATATCACGCTCCCGGAACCACAATTTACCACTTGGACAACTCCAGCTCTCTTGGTAAGGACCTCAACCCCCAATCTCCGCAGCCAGCTTCACCTATAGGAGCCCCCGCTTGCCGAGCCGCAGAACACGCCTGCTCGGGATCGGTTGCCCCCAGGACTTTATGGCTCAAAGGTTGAGGTCTTACGGTACAGAGTACTGGAGAGCCTGCGGCTGGAAGTGGAATCGGGTAGCCGGTAAGTGAGCGTAAGGTGGAAGTCCAGGGACAGGCAAGGGTCGGCAACAGGAGTGAAGATCGAGGATGGTCAAAGGCGAGCAAGGGTCGGCAACAGGAGTGGAGATCGAGGATGGTCAAACAAGCGAGGGTCGGCAACAGGAATGGAGATCAAGGATGGTCAAACAAGTGAGGGTCGGCAACAGGAGTCAGGATCAATATCAGGGATTAACAATGGCTAGGGTCTAGGCGCTATCACAGGCAACAAGCAACTGCGGGGAAAAGAGCTTTATAGGGACAGACATAGGAGGGAAGGTATTGTGATTGGTGCACACAGGATCATAATAATGATTGGCCAGAACAAGGAGTGCACAACAGGAGGGGGGCGTAAGCCCCACTGAACCCAGGGCTCATTGGCCCTTCAACAACCCAGCACTGATTGGATAGAGGGCGTGCTGCCCAGCTGGGCTCATAGGCCCTTTAACTGAAAAGGGGGCATGCCCCTTTTAATCACTTCCTCCCGCGCGAGCACGTGTGCTGATGCCGGATACGCCGGCAGGAGGAGAAGGAGGGGGCGCGCCCGCAGCCACGCGAGCCGCCGCCCGGCGCCTGAATGGCGGGGCGACAGGGACACAGCTGGAACGCGGCACAGGTAAGCTGACCGTGACAACCTCTCTCAGTAAGTGCACACGGTTGATCATACTTAATCATGAAGTAAAGTGTATTGTCATATAAAGATTCAAATCATTGTACTATATGTCTTAGATATTAAGCTGAATGTACTGATGAAGCGGTAGACCGCGAAACGCATTTACATGAATGCTTATGAATGAAACCGTGCAGCAATGTAACATATGTCAGTTGAAACCGCAAGTTGAAACACTTGCTACAAACTACTTGGTACAAACTGAAGAAACCGAATAAAGCATATATGTATACAGCAAAGGAATGGACTGTACAGTAATAATTTTTCTCTTCCCCCATGTATTATCTGACATACATGCTAAATATACCTTTATTTATATAAAAAGGATATACAGACGGGGTGACAAGGGACACCCTGGAAGGGTCCTAGACAAACTTCCTACACAGGCTTTACTTTTTTCCCAGTCCCTGTTCATACAACAAACTGGGAAAAAGTAAGCCTCCCTCACAAATCTGTTATTCAAATCACTTTGGGAGGTGAGAACCATCAAACATAACCTATTAACCCACTCTGAAAAAGGTGGACCATAGCATAGCATCCAGCTGGAAGGGTTCAGCTCCAAGGAGGCTACCGACTACCGAGTCGGCACTTATTAAGGTAATTAGGCAATGGGTCCAATTGGCATCCACCCCAGAATTCTTAAAGCGGACCAGCACTCATGTGGATGTTGGTCCTCACCATGAAGGGGGGGGGGGGCTGTAGCCTTCTGAATGCCCCCCCCCCCACACACATAATCACCCAAAATGCCTGATATTCTTACCCTAACCATGATCCTCTCCAGCAGTACAGTGCTATGATTGGCTGCCAGCTCTCACGTGAGCAGGGCTTTCCGGAGGCTAAAATATCACTACCCACATGAGCGCTGGGCAGCCAATCACGGCACTGTATTGCTGGTGGGGATCGAGGCTAAGGTAAGAATATTGGGCGTTCTGGGGGATTGTGCTCAGGGCTCCAACATTCTAGATACTCCCCCAGCTGTCTTATTGTGGCGGGGATCAACACCCGCACAGGTGTTGGTCTGCTTTAAGGAAACAAATGTTTGATTGCTGCACCCATATATAATCAGTAGTGCTGAAACTCTTTTGCAAAAGAGAAAAACTGTTGGACCCAAAACAGCACGACTTTACTGAGGGCAGATGATAGCAGACTAATCATATTGATTTCTTTGACTCATTGTCACTAAAGTGTTGGATGAAGGCAATGCTGTGGATATCATCTATGTGAATTTTGTATTAGTTATGAATCCAGGATAGTTCCCTGAATTTAAATCTGGCAGAGGGATAGGTACCAGAGTGTTGTTGTTATTGATGTGCACTCAGAAGAGTTACAAGGTCCTGTACCTTACTTTAATTATTTTTAATATGTTTGTCGTGACATAGGAGAGGACTGTCACTTGGTAGATAAAGTTTGCCTGTTTTCCAGTGGTACAAATGTGTGATTTTGGGTAGACATTCCTGGAGGTGTCTGCAATATGGAAAGTTAATTGGCTATACTAGATACATGGTCAAAACTATTGAGACTGGAGTTCAATGTTTCTAAATGTCAAATTATGCACTTTAGGACAAGGAATCTTATTGTGGGCAGTACTGTGTTAGGACTTAGGGATTTCAGGAAACTGAAAGATGCAAAATGACTGGACAGGCAGTAGGGAAAGAAAGCATGATGTTCCACGGGGGCTGCTCAGATGATTGAAGCAATTAATAAAAATAATAAAAATAACTGTCACACCCAGGAAATTCCTGGTTTAGGAATCGAAACCCTGGGCAGGGAGGCAGTTCTCAGCCAGGCAGTTAATTCCTGCCTGGAGGCCATAATCAGGGGTCACTGTCTGGGGACAAAGGAAGATGGGAAGCTGACTGGGAACTAAAGGACAAAGAATAGACAACCCGTCTGTGCCACCAAAGAGGCAAGCTGCCAACCACCCGGGGCATGGGTGGTCCGGTACTCAGAGAGCCAATTCTTCAGCAGGGCCTCTAAAGGTAGGGATGCGCAGGCCTCGGGTAGTCCCTTGGTGGTCGCAGACTTGGGAAGGGGAAACACAGAGCAGACGTACACAAGACACAGACAAAATGATCTAGGCCTCAGTGCAAACTATAGTGGTCTGTCTACATTGAACAGAAAAATGCAGACAAGCTGTAAAATGTATATATGCAATATTTGATTAATTATTAAAAGTTTCTCAGCATTTTACACCCTCTCTATTGCATGTATCAATTTTCTTTTGCCTAACTACATAAACCTATTGGTACCGGTTGAGCAAATGCTTCTTTGCATTTAAGTATGGATGAAAGAGTATTATAAAACATTTTGGTAAAAATATACCCAGAAGTCCAGTGTTGGAGGCCAAAATGGCAAAGATCTCCACAGCCACAATGTATTTGCCTTTGGTGCTGAGATATGCTGGGATCATTGCAATCCAGACGCTGCAGAAGACTAGCATGCTGAAGGTAATGTACTTGGTATCGTTGAAGCTGTCTGGTAATGTCCTGGCTAGAAAAGCTGCAACAAAGCTAACTGCTGCCAGAAGCCCCATATAACCCAGAGCAGAGTAAAATCCAACAACAGAACCTTTGTTACATTGAACAATAATCTTGTTCTTGTAGGAATACATGTCCAGCTCCAGGAAGGGAGGAGAGATGGTCAACCAGCTTAAAAAGATTAAAACCTGGACTGAGGAGAAAAATATTACTATAAAATTGGGCAGAGTGTTGCCAATCCATTTTTTCCATGGACTGCTGGGTTTTGTGGCTTTAAAGGCAATACAAACCATAGTAGTCTTCGCCAACACAGAGGAGATAGCTATTGTAAAGGGAATCTCAAAGGAGACTTGGCGAAGCAAGCAGGTTATGTCCACAGGGCGACCCAGGAACAGGAACACTGAGAGGAATCCCATCATGATGGAGAGCAGAAGGACAAAGCTAAGGTTCCTGTTATTGGCTATGACAATTGGGGTATCCACATATAAAATAAAAATGAATATAGTTATACATGTTATAAAATATAGGATCACAGAGATAGAGATGAAAAATAAAGAAATGGTGTCACTAGTGTAAGACAGAAACTCCATCATCTTTATATCACAATGAGTCTTATTTTCATTGGGCCATTCATGGTCAGGACACTTTAAGCAGTCATCACTTCCTGTAATATAGGACACAATTAATATTTAATTCATTGAACACGTTTGTACTAGTTGTTTAATTCATTGTTATCCATTATTTTTTCTTAGTAAGTTTTCCTAAATAGTTGAATGTCCTTGCTGGATGAGCCCTGTTGCCAGTGGCAACTGATTTCATGTTGGACCCACCTGCCACAGAGTACCATACCTATTGGTTAAGAGAGGCCTTTTCTGCCTTCAGAAGCCTACATGGCTTTAGACTGAATGCCATTGCCAGCTTTTTTAGACCTTATATTCCCTGTGTTTGAATGTAACTGTTATGCTTAGCAACAATACCACAATAAGGAAGCATGCCTATTGTACAAGCAGCCAGTTGCTAACAGTTTCCTGTTTACTGGGTAACTTTCTCCAACATTACTGTACCATTATGTATCAATTTAAAGTAAAAGCCAGCCTTGCTAGATTGTGAGTGGCCATCTGATCAATCCGTTGCACATTTAAGGGGGTATTCAGTCACACTATACATTCATTTGGCTTACTTTCCTGGTGCTGACTGCCCCCCTGGCATTACACGCCAGTAGCAGAGACTAGCACTCATGTTAGCCAAACTTTTGGCAACCTATTGCAATCAGAATCCCTTTATTTGGCAAATTCAAGTGAACCACAAGGAATTGTTTTTGGCTAGTTACAATGGGAGGAGATATACATTGAGAAGCTATACACACTGTACATATAATATTGTGAAAAATGCAAAATAAAGTAATGAACCTATATACAGTATAATACAGCAGTAGACAAATGTCATAAAAGTCCGGTGCCTGTAACCTGGATGCTGCCAGCTGTGTATTTAATAGTTGTATAGCAACAGGGAAGTTGCTCTTTTTGAACCTAGATGTTCTGTAAGACAGCAACCTTAAACATTCAAAGTAAATGTGTCCTGGATGAATGCAATCTGAGAAGATTCCTGCTGCCATGCTGACTAACCAGTATAAGGCCTGGTTAGTCAGCATGGGGGGGGCCCAGTGATATTTTCCGCTGTTTTTCCATGCAGTCTGTCCTCACTGTACTTTCTTAGTTGCCCCGACAAACCAAGAGGTAATGAAGATACATGACACAGATCAAATAACAGAGGTAAAGAATGCCTGATATCTATAAGATTCCCGGGCCAATCACCTCACACACCGCGGGACATCCGAGATCGGGATGTCCCACGGGGTGAACCCCCCCTAAACACCCCAAATCACCTTACCTTGTCTTCGTCGGCGGCCGGCCGCCGCCGCCTCCCTCGCGCCCCTCTAGGCGTGCCCGCGTCTCTGAATGGCCGGCGTGGGCGCGCACACATCAAGAGTGACGCGTGGGAGGCGCTGACGGGCAAGCTGCTTGTCCGTCGCTGTCAATCAGCTTGTCCGTCGGCGCCGATTGGACGGCGCGGCCACGTGGGAGCGGGGAGAGGTGAGTTTTGGGGGCTTTCTGGGGGGTTTCACACAGCGGGGCACCCCCGATCGGGGTGCCCCGGGGAAGTGGACCAATACCCAGGATAGTCAAAATGGTCCACTTTAAGTTGTCTCAGAAAGAAAATCTGTTTCCCTAGCTCCTCTCTGTAGGCCTTCTCGTCATTGTTCTTAATCATCCCAATCACTGTTGGATCATCAGCGAACGTTAGAGTCTTGACTGAGTCTGATGTAGAAGAACAATTGTCTGTGAACAAGGAGATTAGGGGAGAGAGAATGCAGCATAAGGAACACCAGTGGTAATTACTCTTGGGCTCCAGAGGAACAGACCTTTTTAGACTTCTCGACTCCTCTCGGTTAGGTAGCTATATATCCACTTAGATTGTTAGGGAGCCACCAAATTGATCCATTTACAGACTAGCAGACTCGGCCTGATGGAAGTTTTAGATTTTGTTGTGGTCTATAGATAATCTAACACTTACATAGTTACGTAGTTAATATGGTTGAGAAAATACATATTTCCATCAAGTTCAATCAAGGGATGGGGAAAGTAAAATTGTATTATTGACTCATAACAATTAAAAGTAACTGTAATCCTTTTTTGAAACTGTCAGCTGTTGATGCTGTAACAAGCTTCTGTGAGAAGTTACAGTATTCCAAAGATTTGTAGTTCTTATGGTGAAAAAAATTTTGTCACCTCTTGAGATTGAATTTTTTCCCAGGCAGAGGTAGTCCCTGCTTGTCCTTAGAGAGGATTTAACCTGAAATAGTATTTTATTTAATTACAGTAATCTTTCTTTAGAACTAAAATCCTTCATTCCTTTTATCAGTTTGGTGGCTCTCCTCTACTCTCCATTATCTAGGTATCTTTTCTATGAATCTGGACCTATATTTCCCTAATAAGCATCTGTGAGGGAATGTCAAATGCTTTTGGCTAACCATAAAAACTATGATTTATTAAGTGTTCCCACAAAACGATCCAACATGCAAAGTTCAGGTCCATACCGAATTTTGTGCGTTTGTGTCCCCGAACCCGAACAAGGACTTCAGCCTTGAATACAGAAAAGCTGGTTTATGAGCTGCTTTTTTGGTAATTTTTTTGTCATTTTTCATTAGATACAATTTTTATTTAATGAACAATAGCCTGACTTTTAATTTTTTTAATTGTATTTTTTGGTAATTTCTTTGGCATTTTTGGTTAGATACAATTTTTATCTAACAAACAATGCCTGACTTATTACTTTTTAATTGTATTTTTTTGTTTTAGGTGTTTTACATCCCATTAAACAATTAAAATTGCCAGCAGGTTTATTTTTTTATATTTTTTGGTAATTATTTTGGCATTTTTGGTTAGATAAGTTTATCTAATGAACAATAGCCTGACCTTTTTATGTTTAATTGTATTTTTTCAGGTCTTAACTGCTTTACTAAATGCAGCTTTTTAAAAGCATCCAATTCAACATGGAAAATGGTTTGGGGGTTTATTATTTTTTGGCAATTCTTTCAGCATTTTTCGTTAGATGCACATTTTTATCTAATGAGCAATAGCCTGACTTTTTACTTTTTTAGTTGTATTTTTTCAGGTTTTAACTGTTTACTAAATGCGGGTTTAAAGACATCCCATTTTACATCAACCCTTTAACTGCCAGCCTACCTAGAGATTTTGTCATCCTCTGTTGCCAGACCATTTTTTTGTCATCCTCTGTTGCCAGACTATTTTGTGCTGTTCAACTGTGATTTCTGAAGGGGTTTGCATGGATTTTCCAGGAAAATTATATATTGTTTTTTTCAGCTTTAACATGAAATGTTTGTCATTTTAAGTGTATCCTCAATATTTTTGCATAAATCTGCCCAAAAAAAATGTTTTACAATATGTAGTTTTGTTCCTCAATATATCCTCAATATTTTTGCATAAATCTGCCCAGAAAAATGTTTTACAATATGTAGTTTTGTTTTGTGATTAAACAAAAATTATGTTTTTCAATAAAACCATATTGCATGTAAAAGCCCAATTTCTCCCAGTTACAATGGTACCACATATGTATTGGTAGACACCCTTTCCTGCCCAGGAGACCCCCCAAACTGAAACAGCACTTTAGTAGATTTTCAGATAAAACACAACTGCTATGCGCTCCTTGCAGTTTTTTTTAAAACCTTTACAAATACCTGTATATGGCCACAGTTTTCTGGAAGCAATCTCTCAATTAATTCTTTGGTTGCACAGGGTTTCTCTAAAAAGAATAACTAAGCAGAATCAAAGCCACATTTTCCTTAAAAACAATATGCAAACAAGAAAAAAAAATAAATAAAACCGGTAAAAGCAAGGTCCCCCGAACAGAACAATACCCTACATGCATAGATACTGTCAAGGGAAGAGTTGCCAAACACCCCAAAGTAAAGCATGCGCGTAATAATTATACATACCGTATACCATATATTCCCTGAAAGTACACATGATAAGCTTTCTAGGCATACCCAGCTTGTTGAAATGGGCTCATACTTCTAGATACTTTTTGTAGCCAGATTTGTTGGATAAAAATTTTATCTAACGAAAAATGCCCAAAAAATTAACAAAATAAAATAAAAAAAATTAACTTGAAGGCAGTTACCTGCAGCGGGAATGAATTTTTTAGTTTTTTTGGATTATTTTTATTACTTTCCTTAGCCCGTTTTGTGCAGAGCAATTGCCCAGGTCGTACCCCTCAAATTAGGCCTCCAACACCCGTAAAAAAAATGTTTCTTCTTTATTGATGTATTTTTTAAAACTTTTTAGTAATTTCCCTAGCCTATTTTGTGCAGGGAATCCGCATCGATGTTACCCTAAATTTTCAGCCCTCTAACCCTTGCTAGCCCCACATTACAGCCAGTTTTGGGCCCCAATGTTCAGGTCCCCATTTACTTCAATGGGGTTCGGATTTGCATTCAGGGCCCCGGACCAGATCTTTGGAGGCAAGTTTGGCCAATCTTGGTGAACCCGAATTTTAACCGACCGACTCATCACTAATACTGATCATGATAATGACCAATGGACAGATATATCTGATGGGGATGAGGATGATGACTATCCCTCTAACATGCCCAAACCAGTTCTGAGAGGCAGTTTGCTAGAATCCCTTGGAGGGTCAAGAGTCCCCTTTTAAAAGTGGGGGTACTGTAAGGATTTCATGTTCCCTGATTATCACTTGTCCTGTGCTCTCTGGCTGTCCTGCATAGCCTGGGCATCTCTGGCATTTCTTTAGACATACATCCTCCTAAAGTATTCCCTTTAGCTGTGCTCTTGATTACCACTGCAGCCCAGCGCTGCCTCTGGCATAGCCAGGGGTTGATGGTACAGGCCTGCCCTGATTGGCGGGTGGCCACATAAAGTCAAGCCTCTTCCAGTATACATCCCCTGTTATAACGAAAGCTAAGGTGCTCTATACCAGGTTGAATTTCAGCTCTTTGTGTGACCTCTGTTGTGACCTCATCTTACCTTTTGGCCACCACTTTAGTCTAGTCCACAGTGGCACAGTGTTTGGATTCTGATCTCCCAGACTGACCTTTTGTATGACCAAAGCTATCCGCCTGTCTCATCCATTGATACTTACTTAGCTCTCTGACCTGCCAGCTCTCGACCCTTGCTTGTCTCTTGAATTTGTCTGTGCTACTGGCACCAGCTCCTTGCTTGCTAAGTTGCCCACAGCTCTGCACCCAAGCCCCTTGGGGGTTCACCTGCCTTCAGTCTGTCAGATTACATACTTTGTGCTTTTTAAGTCCTGGGGCAACCATGTCTGACAAGGCATCTTCAGCGTCCTGGTGAGCGGGGGCTTGCCTATAGGCAGAGGTAGCAGCAGAGTTCAGACTAGAAGGCAGGTGTCCAGCCGGGCATTACACACCATCTAGCCAGCCGGCCTGGGCTGAGTCTTGTTCAGGTAAACAGTGGGGACAGTTAGGTTGGCACACAATGCGCATGAGAAATCTTATAGTAAATACACATAAAATTGACACGTGCGTGTGCTTATACTTTCACACTTGCAAGGCAATCACTGTAACATGCATGCAACCTGCATCATTGCTCTGTTGTCTGATCATTAGTCATCCTGGTTTCCAGAACTATCCTCACTATCCTGCATTTTCAAGTCCTTTACTTTGTGACCTAACTTCCTCGAACGCCCCTTCGAAATCGCCTTTGCGTTGCTCACTCTCTTGTATTGACAACTGAACAACATTTTTTCAAGCTCTGACAGATTTATGGAAGACTTATTAAAAACCAATTGAACAACAAGCTCATAATTGAATAATTAATACTAATTTTTAATATTATTTAATGTTTATTAAAAATATTATTAAAATGTTTAAGTAGTGGGTGAACCTGAACCGCAAAATCTGGGTTTCAGTCAGAAGTCCATCTTCGAATTCGGCATCTGGCCCGAACTTGGAAAAGCTGCTTGATGAGCTGCCGATCAACCAGCTGACACTAGAAATGTCCTTGTTCATGGGAACCGACAGACATCTTTCTGTAGCCCTGGCTGGGGCCAAATTCAAAAGCCGCTGCTGCTCCGCCACTGCCACTGAGAGGAAGAGGATCGTAGACTAAGGGGAGTTACAGCGGTACACTTACTGCTGCACACTCTGCACCCCCCACCACAGCCACCCCCCAGAGTTTGGGACTGGGTTCAGGTTCGGATTTAGCCGAACTCGCCGTACCCAAACTTTGGGGCTTCATTCATTCCTAATAATAAGAAACAAGTCTCTATTGAATAACAATAGATAATTTGAAGTATACTTTGGAAATTAATGCAATCAATGTTTAAATACTCCAGTATGATACCAAACGCATTAAAGAAACTTACTAATTCAAAACTTTATTCTATAGTTATAATATAATCAAAGTTTGGGTACTCGCTTCTTAATCACAGAGCATTACCACAGTACAGTGTCAAAATGGGAGACCTGGTCTTACTGATGTGGCAGGTGCACTCTCGTGTTCGCACTCGCGTAAATGTGCATGTGCTCGGTCGCACCCCTCAGGTGTCTCTGGCCAGAGGCATGTGCGGTCATGTAGGTGACCGGTACGCTGGTCTGTGCATTCCCGGGTGGCCAGGCCCTGTGTGTGCTCTGCGCATGCATAGCAAGCAGTTCCTGGGTGCCATAGGTTTTCACTTTCTGGTTTACTTTCGGCTCTGACTTCTGGCTCTTGGATTACAACCATGCTCTGGCTTTGACTCCCTGGCTTTGGAATTGCTTTGTATTGTTTTTGTGTAGATGCTTATAAGCTGCTGTTAGCGCAGGCTTGCGCATGATTCAGAGCCCTGATTACGGGGCCAATAAAATTGAATATTTTCGGCTGCACTTACAGACAATATTTCTGTCAGTCTCCTCGCTTACCTTGCCCTTTAAAGCATCGAAAGCGTGCTAGGCCACTGACTGCATGCAGCAGCAGACATGCTCGCCTGGGTGTTGTTGCAGAGCAGGCTGTTCACCTGTCGCATGCTCCACAGCGACACCTAGTATTCAGCCCATTGGAAGTACACAAAAGCCTAGAGTGTAAGCTCTTGGGCTTGATTTCACTTCCTGGTCTCCTGCGTCTGAATGGACAGGAAGTGACCTCACCCAGACTCTGACTCATCCCTCCCTGTTCTAATTGATAGCCCTATTTAAGAAGACTGCTGGCCTGCAGCCATTGGTGTGTTATCAGCTTACTTCCTGGACTCTGTTTCCCTGACTCCTGAATATCTGATCTGAATACCTGGATTTACACTTGTTTTGACGCGAATTTCTCAGTGGACCTTGCTTGTTTTCTGCCAGCCTCTGACCTCGGATTCATCCTTGAACTCTGGCCAGACTTTTATTTGCTCTTGGGATTATTTTGCTTCACTTCGCCCCACACCTGGAGCTCAGCCCAGCTCTTCCCATGGCTATAGCCAGGAGTCGTGACAGTATAACACAGCCATCATATGAGCTCCGGTGGGGAACCTCGTCCTTTTGATGTTTTGGTGCAACAAATCTCTGCTCTGGCTGAAGCGTCCAGGACTTACAGGGTGGCTTTGCTCAGCTCATGGGCTGGCTGAACCGGATACAGGGACAGATGACACCTATTCCCGACTCTCCTCCCCGAGCTGAGCCCCCTGTATCATCTGCTGCTGAAGTTTCCTCCACCACACAGGGGACAGCTTCTGGGAGTACCCCTGAACCTCGTGTTCCGCTCCCAGAATTTTTCTCAGGAAATCGCCAGAAGTTTTGTGCTTTCTGGAACAGTTGTCTGCTATTATTTTCCCTGCAACCACGAACTTATGCTGCTGAGGAAGTCCGGGTCAGAGTCATTATTTCCCTTCTGCAAGGGCCTCCCCAAACATGGGCCCATCGTCTTCTGGAGCATAACCATCCCTGTTTAGCCTCTGTTGATCTTTTCTTCTCTGCTATGGCCACCATCTATGATGATCCAGGCCATGTTGCATCTGCAGAGGCAGCGTTGCACAAGTTACGTCAGGGTCGCTGCCCCGTTAAGGACTATGTTGCTGATTTCCATTGCTGGAGTTCTGACACTCAGTGGAATGAGCCAGCTTTAAAACATCAGTTCCGCTTGGGGCTCTCTGAACAGATTAAGGATGGCCCACTTTGATACTCCTGAAACCCTGAATGAACTCATCCTTGCGGCCATTCAGGTGGATCGCCGGCTGCGGGAACGCTGTGGAGAGCGCACAGCCTCTGCTCAATGGTTTGCTCCTCGGTCCTTGTCTGTAGCACCAGACTCTTCGTTGTCAGATTCGGGGGGCGCCGAGCCTATACAATTTGGAACCATTTGGGCCGCCTTGTCCCAGGAGGAGAGACTGCGCCGGAGGCAGCTTAACCTTTGCATGTATTGTGGTAACCCTGGACATTTTCGGCCAAACTGCCCCATCACACCAGCAGGTATAAAGAAATCTGCACCCATAGTTAAGGGAACCCCACATCCTTTGCCCGGCTCTTACTTTACAGCTTCCCGGAAGAAGGATTGAAACTAGTGCCATGATTGATTCGGGTGCCTGCAGTTGTTTCATGGACTTAGAGTTCGCTAAGATGCATAATATTCCATTTGAAGTTCGCCCTACTCCTCTGCTTCTCACTTTGGCCGATGGAACCAATGTCAAGTCTGGACCTGTGTCCCGCAGAACGAAATCTCTCTACTGCTCTACCCCAGACGGACACTCTGAATTAATACATTTTGATTTAATGCATTCTCCTTTGTACCCTGTTATCCTGGGTTTTCCATGGCTCACAATACATAACCCCATTATTGATTGGTCTTCCGGTTCAGTTTCTTTATTTTCTCCCTATTGTAACCAATTTTGCAGACAGAAGGAGTGTAACCTCTCTTTAGTAACCCTCAATCCACCAGATTCTCTTCCTCTGCCTTATCGAAAGTTTCAAGATGTTTTTGACAAGAAAGGGGCAGACCGGCTACCTCCTCATCGCTCTTATGACTGTCCGATAGACCTTCATCCAGGATCGGCCATTCCTTTTGGGCATATTTATCCGTTGTCTGAAGCAGAGTTACAAACTCTCTGCGAATATATTGATGAAAACCTGGCTAAAGGTTTTATTAGACATTCCACTTCACCTGCAGGAGCGGGGATATTCTTTGTGGAGAAAAAGGATGGGACTCTGAGACCCTGTATAGATTACTGGGCCCTCAATCAGGTTACAGTCAAGAACCGATACCCATTGCCCCTGATTTCTGAACTCTTCCAGCATTTGGGGTCCGCTCGGTTCTTTACCAAGTTGGACTTGAGGGGAGCCTAAAACTTAATCCGGATTCGTCAGGGTGATGAATGGAAGACAGCCTTCCGCACACGTTATGGCCACTTTGAATACCTGGTCATGCCGTTCGGACTCTGTAATGCCCCTGCAACATTCCAGCACTGATGTGTTCAGGGATTATCTTGATATTTTCGTCATCATCTACCTGGACGATATATTAATCTTCTCTTTCTCCCTCTCGGAACATCGGGAACATGTCCGTGTCCTTCTGCGTCTTCGAGAGCATCAATTATACGCAAAACTGGAGAAATGCCAGTTTGAACAACCTTCAATTCAGTTCTTGGGGTTACTTATCACCAGTACCGGCATTGTGATGGATCCTGAGAAGGTGGACTGGCCACAACCCGTGAATCGAAAGGAAGTGCAGCGTTTCATTGGCTTCGCCAACTTTTACAGACGTTTTATTAAAGATTTCTCATGGATAGTTCGCCCAATCACTGATCTTACTCGTAAGAATACTCCATTTGTCTGGTCTAAAGCTGCTGAAGAGGCCTTCTCTCATCTCAAGGAGCGTTTCACTTCTCATCTTGAGAAATGCCGACCCTGAGCTCCCTTTTGTACTTGAAGTAGATGCCTCCGTCAATGCTGTAGGGGCAGTACTCTCTCAACGAGAATCTGAGCAAGGAGAACTCCATCCCATAGCCTTCTTTTCCAGAAAACTGTCTTCAGCAGAACAAAGCTACGATGTTTGTGACCGAGAACTTCTTGCTATCAAACTTGCCCTGGTAGGAATGGCTTTATCTATTGGAAGCCGCCAGACATCCAATTTTGATCCTCACGGACCACAAGAACCTGGAGTACCTACGGTCTGCAAAACGACTCCGGCCACGTCAGGCAAGGTGGTCACTATTCTTTTCCAGATTCTCCTTTCATATATCTTACCGTCCAGGAAACAAGAATACCAAACCTGATGCACTCTCCCGTCTTCATCCTTCTGACCAAGATCCTGAACCTGCTGAACCCACTATTTTGCAACCGAACCATTTTTTATTACTGGAATCCGAACTCATTGCTGAGATTCGACGAGCATCCGATTCTATCCCAGAGAACCTACAATCTGAACTATCACGAGTAGATGGAATTCTTGTCCATCAAGGAAAGATTTTTGTTCTTTACGTTCCAGGGTTCTGGCCGAATTCCATGATCACCCCTTGGCAGGCCATTTCGGGCTCAGGAAGATGCTACATCTGATCCAACGTCACTTCTGGTGGCCCACCTTAAGAGCAGACTGTATATCATATGTTTCCTTTTGTGGGACGTGTGCCCGGAACAAACACCTAACCATCAGACCTGCTGGTCTTCTCATGCCTCTCCCGGTGCCAGAACGTCCCTGGGAACAGATTTCTATGGACTTTATTGTGGAACTTCCACCTTCGGACAACTACTATTTTGGTGGTCGTGAAAGAAAGTGGTTAAGATAAGTATTAGGAAAAGGAAGAAAAAAAGAATGCATGCCAAGCATTAAATTGGTTAAGGTAAGCATTAGGAAAAAGAAGAAAAGAATGCATGCCAAGCATTAAATTGGTTAAGGTAAGCATTAGGAAAAAGAAGAAAAGAATGCATGCCAAGCATTAAATTGGTTAAGGTAAGCATTAGGAAAAAGAAGAAAAGAATGCATGCCAAGCAATAAGTAAGTAATGGGCTAGCAGGGCCAGGATATAGGAAACAGATAAAAAAGAGTTTCACATTAGCGTAGAAGCCACCAAAAAAGCCTAGGCTAAAAACTGAACTTTTTTGATGGGAAAGAGTAGGACTTTCCTAGAGACTGAAACATTTTGTGGCAAGGTATGTAAAAAAACGCTATAAAAACGCTAGGAGACGAGTATTTCACATCAACGCATATTATATCATCATCTGTGAAATAGGCTTAGTGAGCCGCACTCACAGCGTTCTCGATGGTATACGCAGCTACGAAACTATTACAACGTGCATCCGATGGAGGCTCTGAATCATGCGAAGGGACGTATACTTTACAAAAGCTCTGTGTAATGTTCACACTTAGGCCTCAATTCAATAAAGGGAGAAAAAATTCTCATGGTAGTAAAAAATTCAATTCATGAGAAAAAAGCCTGAGAATGTCACTGTTACTGAATCACTAGAAAAAAAGACAATGAAAGTCAATGGCAGCTTTTACTACTGTGTAGAAAGGAGTAAACAGTTCTCTACCTTTCTTAGGAGTAAAAAAGTGCCATTGACTTTCATTGTTTTCCTAGCTGGTGATTCAACAACAGTGAAATTCTCAGGCTTTTTTCTCATGAATTGAATCGTTTACAACCATGAGAATTTTTTTCTACCTTTATTGAATCGAGGCCTTAGAGACAAAAACGAGATGGAATATCGAAGGCTCTGAATCAACGATACCACAGTAAACTCAGCAAACTATGTAACTGGTGTAATAATCACCTGGTTCTCAATTGTGGGATAATAGAGACTGTAATGTAATTTAGGAAGGGCCTACTAGGGCATGTTACACATAAGAAGCCAAGAAGTAAAAAGTTTGTCACACACAATTCCAGTCACCTAAAATAGAAAGTGCAGCGTGCAAATAAAATGTGGACCCTACCACCCCCCCTCCAACTGGTGCTGAGATTTATTTGGCAAATAAAAATAAATAACATGGCTTACATTACTGGCATTAACCAACTGCTGGGAGCATTCAGCGTTCTAATCTGTAGCCAACATATCAGTCTCCCTGCTACTGCTGTGGAATGCCGACTGGGAAGTCAGTGCCAGTAAGGTAAGCCTGTTTTGTTATTTTAATTTTCCAAATCAATCTATGGGGCAGACCCAGTGTGGCTGAAGTTCTGCTTTAATGCCCAGTGGATTGATCAGATGCCTGCCCATAATTTAACATGGCTGCATTCGCCAATAGACAAGCTCCTGGACATGGTTGCCCCAGGACACATAGGTATTTCAGACATCAGTTGTCTGGTTACAGATTTATAGAATAGAATCCCAAAACTTACCAGTTTCATTTGAGATCTCCCCTTCTGAGCACGGGACGCAGCTGTAGCAACAATTATTTAAATTTGAGCTTGGCACCTGCCTGTTTCCTGGCGGACAGTCTTCAGAACATTGAGATTTTGGTACCTAGACAAAGCAGAATGTTAATATTTTTCTGTTATTCCTTGACTAATTGTGGGTGCAGATGCAGTTAAAATGATACTTATAATTTGGTCACATGACTCTAGAATATTCTTTTTGGCATAAAATCTACCTGCTGGAGCAACTTTTATTTGGGGTCAATGGACAGACCCACAGGTTGCCATAATCTGAAAGACACAAAAGAAAAGTCCAGTTTCAAGGAGGTCCCTCTAGCAGCCCTCAGATCAGAACTACTGACTGGCATAAGGCGCCCTGGCTCACCTGCAGCTGCCCTCATGGCATTTTTTTAGCTCCCTGCAATTCTGTGTTATGTCCTCTAAGTTGGGAGTGTGTGGAGTACTCTCATGCTTTACCATATACATACAGCCAGATGTGCACTGCAGAGTATTGCATGGTGCTCCCAGAAGCAGCACATGGTGACAAAATAACTAACCTTCATGGCATAGCATGTGGGGACCAAAAATCAGCAGGGGTTTACTGGCCAGCTCATTATCAGCCCATGTCATCCCTGTTGAGACCCACTTCCATTGTGCTGCCAAGTCAGGATCAGAATGGCCATAGGTAGTCTGGGTAGAATTTGTGACTACTTTTCAGTGAGCTGTGAGAGTTTTTGGTCTCTTCTCCCCCCCCCCCCCCCCCATTTTAATTCTGAAATGGGTCTCTCCACCTGGTTGCTTGCGATTGTGTTTTGGTACTCGTCAAGTCGCACTGCCCATACAGTTAAATACTTCCAGCCTTGTGCTGATACAAGCCACACGCACGAAACACATGTCCAAAAGCAAAAGGGGTTTGGCTGTGTACATTTTGAGCTAATTCTTGGAAATTCAGCCACTTTCTGAGTGCCTTGGATTGCACCGAGGCATAAAGAAATTATTTGCTTGGCTCTGTGTAAATACTTTCCATTCTAGGAAAGTGCCTCTTTTACCTCTGATTAGAGGGTTTTTGGGTCCTTTTAGCCTCTATATTAAGTCTAACATGGGTCTGGGCACATGGTGGCTTGTGACTCTGTTTTTCTGGCCCAATCCCTGTCATCCTAGGCTTCTCCCCAGCCCCCTACACATGTTCCCATTGTACTTCCTTAGCCAAGAAAACCCCAGCCACATTTTTCTAACTATTTTAGTCTCTAGAAAGGACAGATGGTAAGAGATCAGCCAGACTCACCAGTGCCTCCCTTCTATCTATACTAAGATAGGCCGCTCAACAGAAAATCATTATCTCAATGTGCAAAAATACAAAGAATTTTTATTATGAGCCAAGAAAAAAGACATACATTTAAAATACATAGATTAAAACCCCATGTGTGGGGTGTAGCGGGACTTATACGGACTTCTAACAAGATATCTATAAATATACACAATAGATTACAAATGTACAATAAGGCTATTTACACTAGTATATGCACTACCATACGTATTGAGTATTAACAATATCCATACAAGATGGAATATTTATTTGATGCCACGGGAGCTATCCCTGAAATACTGTGAGATTGTGATAATGGTGTTAGGAGCATGCAAAAGTGAGTAAAAGGAAATGTGATGAAAGAGACAGTAGTGAAAATCAAACAAAACAAAAAGAGGGACAAATAATGTCCCAATAGTGAAAACACTAACACCAGTGAAGGCTCAAGTGTTCAGTGTTGTTACAAGTGCCAAAAGTAAAAGAAGGGTTAGATACCCGGGCATATTTTTATTCAAATTGTTATATGTGGTTTGCATATACGTGGAACAGCCACAGCGTGCAAGATGTGCAAAATTGCACTTATGATACAAAAGAATCAATGAAAAATCAATACAAAGGTAATAAAAAATTATTATGAAACAATGTACATTACTGTATCATACTGTCCAAATTCACGTACACCCTCACACTGCCAACACAACAGACTATTTTAGTCTCTAATCTTGGGGCACACCTGTTGAATGGCATGTTTAGAAACTATGAGGAGTGTTTCATTTGTGGTATCCTTTAGTTAGGGGTGGGGTCTTCTTGGCTCCTGGGTTGTCCTGAGGGGACTAGTGCAGGATGGAGATGCTGAAAAAAATTGTAACCTTGCAGAAGCACAAACATTCATGGCACAGTCTAGAAAGGAAGGCCACTCCCTTTATTAAAGAGCCATGTCACATTCGAAGGCAACATGTTCAGCAGTACCCTTGTTACAGATGGTCTCTATCACACAATATCTTTGGTGCACTCTCTTTCCACAACAGTAATAGATATGCCTCCATTTTTTGGAAAGGATATTGCTGCAGCACTCTGGGACCTGTCTCCTGGGTGTCTGGGCACTGAGCTTCCTCTGCAGACCCCTAGGGTCTGACATCTGCACTCCTGACTTGGAAGTCTATTTCTTCTCTACTCCTGCCTTTGAGCTCTTCAGTTCCAACAATCAAGTATTACTTAAGAGTACTCTGGTTCTGACTTGTTCCCAACCTTATAAAGTCCCTCCCAGCCAAAACATGGTACCAACCATGCTCCCCTAGCGTGGAATCCTTTAGAAAATTGTGGGGGGGGGGGGGGGTACTGACCCGTGTCTAAACGACTTACTACTTAACCTGTGTAGCATTATTTTCCTCTTATCTTAACTATTAAAAATTAACTGCCCAGGGGCAAAACCACATTGCCCATTGGGTTTGCCGTGAGCACACAGTCAGATTTGTGATTGGTGAAACCAACATTTGATGAGAATGTACGGTGTGCCTTCTGCACAGTGCGCAGTGCGCGTGTGAATCATGCTTGCACCAGTGCACATGCATAACAATGCGCCAAAATGTGTCAAAACAATGTCTGAGCCCTAGTGAAGATGCCTGTAGAGTGACACCTACCATCTCTGTTCTTGATTTTGGTTCCGGAGCTTGGTTTTGTTGGACAATCCGCTTGGCCCTTGGCTCTTTTTGACTACTCACTCTGGTTCTTGACCCTTGGCTTTGGCTGACTATCTGCTTTGGCTCCTGATCTTCGTCTCTTGCTATACCGGTACTCTGGCTCACCTGTATTTGGCAATGTTTGTGTGACCCAATAAATACCAGGCTTGTCAGTAGAATCCCTATTCCAGAACCTAAATGTGGTCTTCCCACCTATTCAAGTTGTTTCCAGTTCTCACCTGTTCCAGCTGTATCTAGTATTCACCTGTTCCGGGCTCAACCTCTGCTGACGGTCCAGCTGCATCTAGCCATCAGGGGGGTCCATGTGAATCCACTATTTCTGACTCTCCAGCTTCTCTGCTTTTGTGCTCCCCATTACCCTTATGAGGGGAGTCATAGTGGGCAAAGCTGGTGGTGGTCCATCCCCTGCTTCCTCCAGATCCACATACAGGTATGTGATATTAAAGAAATTGTAATGGGATATTGTATAATATTAAAAATCCATATACACATGTCTGCTAATAAGAGGAGGGGTCACTTACACTCAAACCTGGCACCATTTGGTTGTGTATATCGGGTTCCTGTATCAGTATATGGATTTCCTCTTCCTTCCATTAAAGTAGGGGTCACCAACCCTTCTTACCATGAGAGCCACATTCAATGTGAAAAGATGTTCATGAGCCACATTTGTTGAGAACAGATCGTAGTAACCATATGATCCTTAAACAACTGCAAACCAGTCACCAGCAATACAGCACATTGCCCCCCACCCCATACAATGCTGATAACCTAGCCCAAAACAGCAGGTAAAATATCAGATTCAGGCAGACAGAGAAGAATGCTGTTATACCACATTCTTGTCCCAGCTTCCATCCTCCATGCTTCTTAAAAATGCAATAAAAGTGTCCCATGATACAAATAAAAAGGGTGCCATTAATTTTGGTAATTGCTCTGACGATGCCTGCCTCTACAGCGTGCTAGACCTCTGCAATTGTTCTAGTCTGGGATGCAGCCTTCAAGCCACACACCAAGGAACCGTGAGCCACATGTGGTTCCTGAGCTACAGGTTGGGAATCACCGCATTAAAGGAAAAAAAAACATGCCTGGCTGGATATTTCTCAATGTACAAGTGATCCCTCTCCCCTACATCCAGCATATTTATATAGATTTTTATCAATTGGCATTTTTTTCATGATAGCCCTCCTTTAACCATCTTAGACTTACCTTCTTCTGGTCATTCTTCCATTTGATTAAACTTGTATTAATAAACACATGTTGGCCAGTGGAGTTATTTTCTTTAAGGAATCCCACATTATAGTTCAGCAAAGTGTTGTTAATTAATACATGATTCTGGATAATGAATTGCCCCTGGTTGTCATTAAAATATTCAAGTAGAACCTTGTCAGACAAGTAAATGTTGGCTTGTAGATATCGGAACAACTTTAAAACAAAAGATCAGAACAGGTGTAAAGTACTCCATCTCTTAAAGCGGACCTTCACCCTGAATAAGAGCATATCTTATATGTTTCCCACACCCTGTACATACAGATTGCTCACATTAAAAATTATCCTACCTGCATCTACTGCATGTTATGAGCCTTTAAACAACCAAGATGGTGGCTCATGGAGCATCAGGTAGCCTGCAAACAACAGGAAGTGTCTTCTGTGTCGCTCTGAATTCTGGGATTGCTGTCCTTTTCCTGACCCCAGTTTTGCTCTGTCTGTGTAAAGCACAGCTATAACCCCACCCCTTGTGCTTTATCCCGCTCTCCTCTCCTCAGTATGCGATGCTTCTGAGTCAAGATGGCGGCGTCCGTATGCTAGAGTCCTGAACAGATTTGCAACCCAGTGGGGGGAAAGAATAAAAAGTAAGTGACTAAAAACTTTTTTTCAGTGTTTGGGCTTTTCATTAAATCATGCTGAAGGTCCAGTTTAAGTGAGAGGCAGCCATGGCATAAATCAATTTTGTCTCTAGGAGGGACATCTTTTCTGTGCTATTTCCTTTGTAGTCTGTACCATGTCTCTGCTCACACCTGGGTGTTCCTGTCTCTTGTCATAAGCTCATGTGCTGCCGCTGCATCACCTGTCTCCCTGCAGTGTCTGCCTGGCTAACTGAGAGCCAGCCGCCTGGCTAACTGAGAGCCAGCCACCTGTTATATAATGTCTGGGTTGGCCCCTCACCCTCAGAAGCCGCACGGGCAGCGGCGGGCGCTGGGTGTTTTTGTGCTTCCCCCTTCTCTACAGGCGTTGCTGTGGCTCTGTGTTATTTCCAGTAGTATCATTTTGGAATTTGCGGGCACAGTGTTTTATTGTGTTTCAGTTTGTTCATGACCACCTGTTATATTGGGTTTGGATAATAGGATGTTGATACACATAGGTTAGTTAGCACTTGGCACTTTTATAGTGGTACTCATGTGGCAATAGGATTTATAGTGTGATTTTTTGTTTTTTTGTGTGTTTAACTGTTCACAATTTATATTATCTATTTACACAGTTCATTTAGATTTGCTTGATATATATATATATATATATATATATATATATATATATATATATATATATAATTCCTGTATTCTTTTGCTTTCAGATTGATTGTTGTATAGCACATTCTTTGGTTATTTATTATTTACTCATTTATTATTCACTCATTTATATATTATCTATACTATTTATTTATTTATCACTTATTCATTGTGCCGACACAATTATCCATGGATGTGTAGGTGTCTGTACAGACACATGCACATCCATGAAAATGTAAGATTCTGAGCAGATTATTGTTAATATGTTTATTTAACCCATATTGTGGGTACACAGCACACGCACTTTCTAAAGTATATATGATTATTTGGATTTTGAGATTTAAATTGATTGTTGACTATATGAAGGGGGAGTAGCCTGTTTTTAAACGTCTTGTGTTGTATAATTGTTGTATGTGTTTTTAGGATTAGCTATGTATTAATAAATTTGAATATTTTTGAGGATATATTTGTGTACATATATATTATTATATTTTGGTGCTCCACATAGGGAGGGAGGTGTGGTCTTTCACGTCCACTCCCAATAGAGCTAATGTCTGGGTTGGGCTTCGGCCTTCTTCTTCTGTGTCCAGCTCTGTTTTCCTGAGTATCCTGTTAAGCCTGTCTGCTGTGGACATTAACACATGCCTGCCCTTTGTTTCCCCTCCTCATGTCTGCGGCTACTGTATGGTGGTAAAATACTAATGCAACCTCTGGCATCTGGAGCTAGCCTGACGAACCACTTTCCTCTCTGATGGCGTTGTCTGTGTGTAGCTATGTTCCAAGTCCTGCCCCCCTACTTCCATTCTGAAACTTGGACTGCCTGCTTCCAGTCTGCGATCTTGACTGCCTGCTCTAGATCTGTGTCACTGTTCATGGTCTGTCTCTGGTCTGTGCCACATTCCTGATCTGCTCCCCTGCTTCCTATTTGTGACCCAGCTCCTGTTTGTTTGTCTCCATGTAGATTCCTAGTATCTCCAGAATCCAGGTCGTGTTCCAGTACAATCCAGTGCATTCTTTCATTAAGGGTCTGGGAACCTTAAGATTCTCTGGCCTAACACTATCTGAATAATTACATTTTTAAGAAGACATTGAACTAAAAGGAATATGGGTATAACCCCTTTAATTGCCAAGCAAATAAAATCTATGTTTTTGGCATTTTCCCCCAGGTAAAGCCAGAAAAACACTCACCTCCGTCCAGGATCCAGCACCAGTCTAGGGACTTCAGCAGTAGCTTCTGACAGCTCGCTGCCGCAGGATGGGGTCTTTTAAACCTCAAGTGAAATTACGGAGGTTTAAAAGCCCCGTCTGACAGCAGGGGTGAAAGACAGAACCCGGGTGTGATCGGTGAACCCAGATGCGGGGCAGGACACTTGGATCCCCTGGCCCACAGCCAGCTTCCGCTGCTCACTTCTGGTTGTCAGCGGCAATGATCAGTACAGCAACAAAATATAAATAAAGGACCATTTTCTACTGTCTGTGTGTTCTTTTACATTTAACACTTTGTGAACTGGTAAGGGGCCCTTGAGACCTTCAAGCAAGTGGGTGACTTGCAACAACCCCCTACACCATAATCTACATCCCCGAAGTACAGGGCGGTGCAGAAGATTCCATGTGGGCTATGCGGGCTGGTAGCCTATAGGGCCGGGGGCTGGATGGTCGGCCTTCGAGCCCTGGTCTACCGGCCTATACCATAGCTAATGCCCAGGCCAGTTTGCTGTTGAGGGGGGAACTCCATGACATTTTTTAAATTTTTTTTGAGGGTTTGACCCTTGATAGTGGGTATAGTAGTTGTATTTTATTTGGAAATCTCAAAAGTGCTCTTTAATTTGGCTTTTCTACTGGGCAGGAATGGCTGTCTATCGATACATACGTGGAACGTGGAACTGTTGTAATCAAGAGGAATGGTGCTTTTACAAGCAATATGATTTTCTTAGAGAAATAACTTTTTTTTTTAATGTAACAAATTAAAAAAAAAAAAAAAAAGATATAAGATATAGATATAAGATATAGATATAAGATATAGATATAGATATAGATATAGATATAGATATGTATATCTATATATATATATACTGCATATTTCACCCAAAAATATTGAGAAAGCACTGAAAAAAGCCCAAAGGGTTAAACTGCCAGGAGATGCTGGGATTATTTAGGCCCTTATTTAAGAACGGATAGCGTCAGGTAGTGCCTGGTTAATGAGAGGTAGCGACAGGTAGCGACTGGTGAGCACCGGACACGGCATGCAATTACACATTTATCAAGCAGAATCTGTTTAGCGACTGGAATAACGGCATGTAGCGTCTGATTCATCATTATCCCAGCCTCAGCGAACAGCGCCGGCGTTCAGCCTTGCACAGCGCCAGGTATGACCTCTCGCTACCAGTCGCTCTCCCATACATTTCAATTGACGATCCTTTTCTTCTCTTTAAATGGGGTTTTTTTTTTTTTATTTTTTGCAAAAAAACTCAATTAATGATGTGACCTCTTCTGGCATTGAAAAAGCAGTTTTTCCACAAATTTTTCATTTTTTTTATATTTCTGCAGAAATGACATTACAGGTCTGGCATTAAAGTGTTCATGTTACAATGTTGTTACAATGTAATTCCATGTTTTCACTTTGTTACTAGTGGATAGATGCTGAAAAGCAGACTTTAAACACACAGCCTCCTGCGCTCTGGGCTTCAGAGAGGCATTTTTCTGCGCCAGAGTTGTTTGAGGCGTTTTTTTTTTCTTGAATATGTTGTGAGTCGGTCGCTATGACCAGTCGCCGAGCACAGCGACTACTAGCGGGCGCTCTGAAAATGCCTGCTACAGACGCTCATCTGTCGCTACCTGGCGTTAGTGATGAATCAGCCTGCCCATCTCAATCTGAACACAGCAGGCTTGATTCAGCACTGTGCAAGGATACATTTCATTTTACATGTTTTTTTTGTCTGGCACTTTTGCTTGTGAGTTTTTTTCTTGGGACTTTTTTTTAAGAAGTGCACAAGCAAGTTTTTGCATTTCTGCAACTTCTGCAACACAAATGCAACTTTTGTATGATTCATTGAGACAAAATATAAAGGAGAGCAAGTTGGATGGAAAATCCCCCACAGTTTCCATGGTGAGAGTAGTGCTATAGGTATGTTTCTGTAGATTTTAATAAGAGACTGAGGCCCTTATTTATGAAGGAATAGCGACAGGTAGCGACTGGTGAGTGGCCGGTAATGACGGGCCCTGCCACGAGAACGCCAGCTCCCCACCACAATCACACATTTATCAAGCCGATCCTGCTTAGTGACTGAGATAGCGCCATATAGCGACTCATTCATCATTATTCCAGCCTCAGCCCACAGCGCCAACGTCCGACCTTGAACAGCGACAGGTATGACCTCTCGCTACCTGGAGCTCTCCAATGCATTTCAATGGAACAATCTTTAAATATTAATAATTAATTGTTATTAATGTTTTTTTTTTTTTTTTTTTTTTTAAATCTGAAAAATTCTGTGACCACTTCTGCCATTTTAGATAATTTTATTAAGGAAAAAAAAAATTTGTGCAGAATTGATATTACAGGTATGATATTAATGTATTCATATTACTAAAATATTTTAAAAACTTATTTTTTTTGGTTTCCAAAAATATGGTGGTTTGGGGGTTAAAAACTTTTAACAGATCGCCTCCAGCGCTCTGGGGTTTAAACATGCATTTCACACCGCTTGAATTTTTTTAGCGTGATTTTTTGATGAATATGGTGGAAGCCGGTTGCTCTGACCAGTCGCTATCATGCGCACCCATACATCGCGGAACCTGTGAAATAGCGACTCGTAACCTTGTATTCAACATTACGCCACACCGACTGAGTCGCTGTCAACAACCGAACAACGGCCAAGTACAGCGACTACTAGCGGGCGCTGTGAAAATACCGCTACAGTCGCTCAACTGTCGCTACATGTCGCTATTAATAAATCAGCCTCTAAGCATTTTGCTGATTTCCTGATAACCTGAAAATCTGATGTCCACTCAGGGTTCTAAAGTTAAATAAAACAAGAATTGCATGCAGTCAAATTTTGGATGCCCATGTACTGCCAGAAAAGTGATTGCTGAAATAAACAACGGGATTCTGCTTCCTCTTTAAAGATAAATAAAAGAGGGATTATGGGCCACATGAGAATAAATGTATCCAAACAAACAAAAAGGGAGGCACGCCAATCTAAATAAAAAAGCCAGTATCACATTTTATTCAGTAAAGATCCACATGACATATTAGACAAAACATATTAAAAAAACATATAACAGATTACATACCAGACAGACAAACATAAAGGATGCGTAGATGGTGGGGAGAAAATTCAATATTTAATCTATAATCAATAAATCTAATGTTAGCATACTCCAAATGCAAACAAAAAAATTCAAATATATATATATATATATATATATATATTATATATACATAAATAAATATGTTTTTTTGTGCAAAAGTGCAATGTGTAAAGGTTCTATAGAAATATATATTGTGAAAATAAACTGTGCTGTTCAATCAAAGCACCATTATATGGGCAGGCTGATTCATCACTAACGCCAGGTAGCGACAGATGAGGATCTGTAGCAGGCATTTTCAGAGCGCCCGCTAGTAGTCACTGTGCTCAGCCGTTGGTCGCTACTTCATAGCGATTCAGTCGCTGTGCAGTAATGTTGAATGCATTGTGAGGAGTCACTATTTGACCAGTACAGCGCTGTATGGGAGCGCATGGTAGCGACTGCTCATAGCGACCGACTCACAACATATTCAAGAAAAAAAACGCCTCACACAACTCACAACTGTGGCACCCCAGGGTCTCACACGTAAGGCCAGCCCTACATTTGGTTAAACTTTAATGTAGACCCATTTTAGACCAAATGGGTGTTGGTCTGAGCGCGAGTAACTTCCAAAATCTGACCCCCCACGTATGCACCACAATAAAACTGGCCCCGTTATTGGCCCCCTGCCGTCACGTGGTCCGAACACAAAAGTGTCACCATGTGACTACTTGCAACCAATCACAAACCTGGAATTTACAGAGAGGTCACAGAGCAGGTAAGGATATCAGGCATTGCAGGGGCTGTAGGCCCAGGAGCAACAGCAATTGAGATGCTATGTTAAAGGATTGTACGCTTAAAAGATGGGCCAGATGAGGGGATTAGCAGGCTGATTGCTCCTGGACCACACGGACCCCTATGACCCCCCCCCCCCCGTCATCAGTACACAGCCCCACCTCTCCCAGGCACCATACACTGATTTCGCTGGCCCGGTGACAGGAACCCCCCCCACCCCCCTCGCAGGCTAGCTCCAGCCCTGAACTGACTACAGAGCAGCACCAACAGCAGCTGTAGCACCGTGACTGAGCTCAATGTGACACTGAACAGCACTTACAGTAAGCTGAGAAAGGCGAACCACACACAGAGGAGTATGTGTGGCAAACCCAGTATGTAACTAGTAACTAGGACTCCACGCCTGATCAGCGCCTAAGGTAAGCATAAAGCAGAATTACTTCCTTCCAGCCAAACTGACCTACTGTTCTAATTTTTCCTTACCTTCAGGGCAGCTATCAGCAACCTATATGCTCCCATCTTTACTAAACCTGAAAAATCACCTACAAAACCCAAGGTAAAATTACCTTAATCTTTTTAACCCATACCATGGCACCACATAAAAGGAAAACATGTCTTACTTAGATACCCATCAGACTGGTCTTGTCAAACACATATTTCCCTCACTCCACATGCAGAATTATGCAAAGTACCAAGCTCACAACCCCAATTTGTAGTTCCATAGTAACCCATAGTAGTGAAGTTTAACTAGGGGACCTAGATTTAGAGGACTAATCCTAATCATAATTTGTGTCACAATTGTGTATGTAGCTATGTTGTATGTATCATTATGCAAACCATCAAAAATGAATTAATTGCCTGACAGTGACATTATACTTAATACTTGAGGTACAATCATGCTTTGATATACACAATTTTGTTTTATGTAACATATGGTATATGTATGCAATAAAACACACAGTTGGGCAATGAGGCCCATCTTTTATTCGTACAATCCTTTAAAATAGGTTAATCTTGGTGAATTGCCTGGCTATTCACAAACATCACCATTTAGCAGGTGACCAAATATCTCATTGGAAATATAGCAATTGAGATGCCCCTTCAGAGCATGACCCAACATCAATTTGTTGTAAAATGGATGTTGGTCCACTTTAGAAAGGACAAGAGTAGTGATTAGGTCTTGCCTTTCTTTTAATTGTTTGTACTCATCCGCATAGGTTGCTTGAATTGAGAAAGACATGTTGTACAAAACACTTGCACAAAGAGTGCTATTTGTCCAGCACCACCCAACAAATGATATTAAAGCAGACCTGCTGTGCCACAAATGTACCCCCAATATATACCAATGAACAAACAAAGTTGGTGGTACCAGTGGACCACCCAAAGGGAACAGGTACTAGAGGGCACCAACTATCTGCTACTGATAAAAGACACTAATAGTTACTCAAAAATAGATTTATTAATCCATAGCTGTATAAAACATCCACATACAACATACAAGACAATCACCTACATTTAAAATCTACAAACATGTAATTACATCCAGCAGGAGTGCCCATAAAAATCCTACCTACCTAAGCAAAAAATATATAAAATACCAGAAAAAAATCTCTATCCTAAAGCCAAAGTGCTATATTGCAAAATGAAAGATAAAGTGCTAAGTGCTGGATAATTGTGTGCACTATGTGTGCAAAATACAATGCCAGGCCGACAAGACCGACCTGCACCTCAGTGTGATAGACTTCCTCACCCCTGCTGGACGGATCCTCACCCACGCGTTCCGTGCCCACCTGGCACTTTCTCAAGTATACAGACATATTGTAAACAGCAAGTTCAGCAGGACATAAAGTGTAACATGAAAAATCATACTCTTGTCCTGTATTTGTGGCTTTCTTTGGTTTAATCATTGCAGAGCATCATATCTGACTTTTGAGAATAACTGTAGCACATGGCATGGCAGGGGAGAGTACTCCTCAGGTCGAGCAAATATTTATTTTATTATTTATGCTAAGTTGGGGTAGTGGAGGGGTATAGAGTAAATGCGGCAGATTCTTTTCAGTGCAAGTCAGATTTACCTGATGTTTGTCCTCATGTAAATTTCTGAAAGATACATTCATAAAGCCTAACATGTCATGTAGAGCAGCAGCCACAGCATGAACAGCTTGATACACTTTGTGGGCATATCCTCCATTAAAAAAATGTTTGATATCCGTAAGACTTTCTGTTCCATTGCAGACATGGAGGGATATGTTATATACATGTTCAAACCATAAATTACTAATTTTATCTTCAGATAAACAATGAAAAACTGACTTCCAAATCTCCTGCAGTAACATATCCTCTGGCTTCGTTCGAGGGTGAAATCCTTCAATGAAATTCCTAAATTTTGGAATATTTGTAGATGGGGCCTGAAACGAAAGGCTACAGTTGAAAAATTCTGGGTGTTTTGCGATCATTGCAATATTCGCAGCCCAAGTCGGATTAAGAATGATGGTTTTACCATCAAAGTAACCTCCAATATGATCTAAGAAATCGGGTACAAAATCAAATGTGCCACAAAGTACGAAAACATTGACAGGGATTTTTTTATTGAAATATACTTGTTTAGCAATTTCCTTCTGGTGCAATCTGCCTCCTACTAATAACATGATTACAACACAAATCTGATATAGATCCAGGATATTATTCAGCAGTCTTGCCTCCTCTTTCCCGCTGTCATCACTAGATGTAATAATTCCAATCCAGCTCCATCCAAAGTACTTCAACATTTGAGCCATATGGGAATAAATAACAAAATCATTTTGAGCCATCTGGAAAAAAGTTGGAAAAACAGCCTTGTTTTCTAGTGAAGGGTTACTGGCCCCATAACTAATCTGTAAATAAATAACACTGTAGGATAAGTACATGATATTCATGTTTCTATTGTATGGCTTAAAGGACAAGTATCATTCGAATCATCAGACATTAAACTTTTATCGACAATTATACATTTTACTAATGTACCATATTTTTCACCCTAAAAGACTCACCTGCCCACAAGACGCAACTAGGATTTGGAGGAGGAAAAAAAGGAAAATAATATTCTGAACCAAATGTTGTAATTGAAACACCTTGGCAATCTCTCCCCTCCAATTTCCCCATTATAGGCAATGTGGCATCCCCCCTCCCATTTCTGCAGGCAGTGTGGCATTCCTCCCTCCCATCCCCCATATAGGCAGTGTGGCATTCCTTCCCTCCCATCCCCCATAGGCAGTGTGGCATTCCTCCCTCCCATCCCCCATATAGGCAGCGTGACATTCCTCCCTCCCATTCCTATAGGCAGTGTGGCATTCCCCCCTCCCATTCCCCATATAGGCAGTGTGGCATTCCTCCCTCCCATCCCCCATATAGGCAGTGTGACATTCCTCCCTCCCATCCCCCATATAGGCAGTGTGGCATTCCTCCCTCCCATTCCTATAGGCAGTGTGGCATTCCCCCCTCCCATTCCCCATATAGGCAGTGTGGCATTCTTCCCTCCCATTCCCCATATAGGCAGTGTGGCATTCCCCCCTCCCATTCCCCATATAGGCAGTGTGGCATTCCTCCCTCCCATCCCCCATATAGGCAGTGTGACATTCCTCCCTCCCATCCCCCATATAGGCAGTGTGGCATTCCTCCCTCCCATTCCCCATATAGGCAGTGTGACATTCCTCCCTCCCATTCCTATAGGCAGTGTGGCATTCCCCCCTCCCATTCCCCATATAGGCAGTGTGGCATTCTTCCCTCCCATTCCCCATATAGGCAGTGTGGCATTCCCCCCTCCCATTCCCCATATAGGCAGTGTGGCATTCCTCCCTCCCATCCCCCATATAGGCAGTGTGACATTCCTCCCTCCCATCCCCCATATAGGCAGTGTGACATTCCTCCCTCCCATCCCCCATATAGGCAGTGTGGCATTCCTCCCTCCCATTCCCCATATAGGCAGTGTGGCATTCCCCCCTCCCATTCCCCATAAAGGCAGTGTGGCATTACCCCATCCCATTCCCCATATAGGCAGTGTGGCATTCCCTCTTACTTACCCCATATAGGTAATGTGGTGTTCCTCACTCCCATTTCCCATATAGGCAGTGTGGCATTCCTCCCTCCCATTCCCCATATAGACAGTGTGGCATTCCTCCCTCCCATTCCCCATATAAGCAGTGTGGCATTCCTCCCTCCCATTCCCCATATAAGCAGTGTGGCATTCCTCCCTCCCATTCCCCATATAGGCAGTGCGGCATGCCTCCCTCCCGTTCCCCATATAGGCAGTGTGGGATTCCTCCCTCCCGTTCCCCATATAGGCAGTGTGGCATTCCTCCCTCCCATTTCCCATATAAGCAGTGTGGCATTCCTCCCTCCTATTCCCCATATAGCCAGTGTGGCATTCCTCCCTCCCATCCCCCATATAGGCAGTGTGGCATTCCTCCCTCCCATCCCCCATATAGGCAGTGTGGCATTCCTCCCTCCCATCCCCCATATAGGCAGTGTGGCATTCCTCCCTCCCATCCCCCATATAGGCAGTGTGGCATTCCTCCCTCCCATCCCCCATATAGGCAGTGTGGCATTCCTCCCTCCCATCCCCCATATAGGCAGTGTGGCATTCCTCCCTCCCATTCCCCATATAGGCAGTGTGGCATTCCTCCCTTCTATTCCCCATATAGGCAGTGTGGCATTCCTCCCTCCCATTCCCCATATAGGCAGTGTGGCATTCCTCCCTCCCATTCCCCATATAGGCAGTGTGGCATTCCTCCCTCCCATCCCCCATATAGGCAGTGTGGTATTCCCCCTTACATGCCCCATAGAGGCAGTGTGGCATTCCCCCTTACATGCCCCATAGAGGCAGTGTGGCATTCCTCCCTCCCATTCCCCATATAGGCAGTGTGGCATTCCTCCCTCCCATTCCCCATATAGGCAGTGTGGCATCCCCCCTTACATTCCCCATATAGGCAGTGTGGCATTGCTCCCTCCCATTCCCCATATAGGCAGTGTGGCATTCCTCCCTCCTATTCCCCATATAGGCAGTGTGGCATTCCCCCTTACATTCCCCATATAGGCAGTGTGGCATTCCTCCCTCCCATTCCCCATATAGGCAGTGTGGCATTCCCCCTTACATTCCCCATATAGGCAGTGTGGCATTCCTCCCTCCCATTCCCCATATAGGCAGTGTGGCATTCCCCCTTACATTCCCCATATAGGCAGTGTGGCATTCCCACATCCCATTCCTCATGAGCATTGTGGCATTCCCCCCTCCCATTCCCCATATAGGCAGTGTGGCATTCCTCCCTCCCATTCCCCATATAGGCAGTGTGGGATTTCTCCCTCCCATTCCCCATATAGGCAGTGTGGCATTCCTCCCTCCCATTCCCCATATAGGCAGTGTGGCATTCCTCCCTCCCATTCCCCATATAGGCAGTGTGGCATTCCTCCCTCCCATTCCCCATATAGGCAGTGTGGCATTCCTCCCTCCCATTCCCCAGATAGGCAGTGTGGTATTCCCCCTTACATGCCCCATAGAGGCAGTGTGGCATTCCTCCCTCCCATTCCCCATATAGGCAGTGTGGCATTCCTCCCTCCCATTCCCCAGATAGGCAGTGTGGCATTCCTCCCTCCCATTCCCCATATAGGCAGTGGGGCATTCCTCCCTCCCATTCCCCATATAAGCAGTGTGGCATTCCTCCCTCCCATTCCCCATATAGGCAGTGGGGCATTCCTCCCTCCCATTCCCCATATAAGCAGTGTGGCATTCCTCCCTCCCATTCCCCATATAGGCAGTGGGGCATTCCTCCCTCCCATTCCCCATATAAGCAGTGTGGCATTCCTCCCTCCCATTCCCCATATAGGCAGTGTGGCATTGCCCTCTCCCATTCCCCATATAGGCAGTGTGGCATTTCCTCCTCCCATTCCCTATAGGCAGCGTAGCCGAAAAAAAACATTTGCCCCAAAAGACACTTGCATATTTGGGGGAATAAAAATTCATCTTATGGGGTGAAAAATTTGATGTATTTAAAAAAATATTGCTATGTGTGTTTTGCTTTTTGTCTTTCTGCACAGTGCAGAGCAGGGACAGACAAGGTTAACAGAAAACCATAATACACACTATGTTTGGAGTGCGTTTAAAACATTTAGAAAAACCTGTGATACCTAAGAGTATATAGTTTAGCCAGATGAGACCTAAATTGAACTCTTTGGATACCATAATACAGAGGTCAAATGGTTTGGAGGTCAAATGGTTACACTGCCTATCCCTCCAAAAACACCGGACCAGCAGTGACATTTGAAGGTGGGAATATCATGGTGTGAGGCTGAATATAGAAATGGCCTGCTTCAAAAGATAAAGGAGAAATAGACAAATGTAACATTTTTGCTAAAAAACAGCTGCCATTAACCAGGATGACGAAGATGAAACAAGGGTGGACATTTCAGCATACAATGATCCCAAACACACAGCCAAGGAAAAAAACAAATAGAATGGCCCAGCCAATCACCTGACGTAAACCCAATGGGAAATCTATGGAAGTAACTAAAGCTCAGAGTTCATAGAAGCAGCCCACAGTACCTTTGGGATTTGAAGAGTATTTGTGTGTAAGAAAGGGCTGAAATCACACCGGAGCAATGCATGCAACTAGTTTATCTATAAGGGAGGTTTTTGTGCAAAGTATTAAATAAATCTCAATACTGTTCAGTCTTTTCCATCCCACAGCGATGCACACATCACACTGCACTGTAAGCTATCTAAATTCCAATAAAATGCTAATGACTGCTTTAGAAAATATTACAGCTGTTAAAATAGAAACAATTAAGATAAATTACATAATGGACCTCTCAGTAGAAAGTTGGCGGGCATTTCAGAATGACTCATCATGTTTGTTACGATCACAGCAGGAGGGAGAGATAGTGCATCCCAAGGTTTCTACATGGCTTCCCACAACGGGCGCCGCTTTTCTTGATTCTAGGCTCTGCTGGAAAGATCTAGGGGTGGAAGCAGCGCTCGCATCCTTAATTGTAAGGTGGAGGGCGGATGTGATGCATGCGCTTCAGTCTCCGGGCAGAAGTGACACTTGCATCCCGGGGGAAACAAATGCGCCACCGACTGGTTTGTGGCGGGATACAGCAGACGCGCCCTTGATGGGCCATTTAAACGGGGCGCAAACAACAGCCATAACAACAAATTTTTTAGGGAGCTGCTGTTCCTTTGCTCCCACCCATGAAATAATGGGATGAAATAACAACTGCATATGATTTATTTCAAATAAAGTTGCCATTGTGCTTATCATGAACTGTAAACTGATGTGTATATATTGTTTCAGCTTGAATTATACCTCCATGCAAATTGTTTTTATGATTTGACTTTTATATACTAGAGGGAAATCCCCACCCTGTGTACCAACATAGATTACAAGAGCCCGCAGGAGGCGACACCAATCTCACAAGGTATTGAGGTTTTTTATAAGCCAACATCCACTTGTGTGAATAATTTCCAGATCATAAAATTTATGTGGCTGCCACTTCCACCACGGTCGCTGGGAAAAACATTACATTTACTCACCTCCGTGCGCAATCCCTCTGGTCGGGTCTCCTCTTCACCCAGGGGGCCTCTGATCCCCCCAGGCTCTTCAGTCTTCAGGAGAGGGCCCAGAACAGCCCCCCTGCTTCTGCCGTGCTGACACCACCACTTCCAGCCCTGCATTTTTGGGGGTAAGGCGAATGATGTCATTCTGCTGATGTTATCCTGCTCCTGTCCCGACAATCTTCTGATGCGGTGATCAGTGGAGAAAGGTTGGAGGGGCAGGTGACTCTGATAGTCTGCCCCCCCACCCCCTATCGATTACCGCTTTTTTTACCAGATCGTTGCAGGATACAATGGAGTGGGGCATAGGATCAAGGTGAGTAAAAAATAAATATTTAAATGGCTTTAACTCTGTGTCTTTTTTTGCAGTTAACCCTTTGTGAACTGGTAAGGGATCCATGAGACCCCAATACCAGTTCACAAGGCTGTGAGGGCTGGCAAATAACCTGTGGCTAGCGGGTGACTTGCCATTAACCCCCAGCTCCCCATTACCTGCCTCCCCAAAGCCCAAGGGGGGCAGAAGAGCCTGGGGGTCATGAAGGCTATGCGAGCTTGTAGCTTTCAGGGCCAGGGGCCACCGAAGCTGGCCTCTGTGCCCTTGTTCATAAGCCCCCATAGCTGGTGCCCTGGCTGGCTATGCTGGGAAGGGGGGGGGCACACCATTTTTTGTTTTTTAAGGGCTTTTATGGGGCATTGATTTATAAAGAAAAGACAGGGGGGTGCGCATGCATGCTTGAGGCCGATGGCAGCTTCCTGACTCATCTCCGTGCCCACAGGATAGATGGCGAAGCTGAGCGGCGCAGCGAACAGCTGATTGACAGTGAGGCGGGTGATCAGGGGACTCAGAGAGAGAAGACTCCCCTGCAGGAACGACAGTGAGGGAGGGCGGAGGGCAAAGAGCGCTCCTGCACAGTCTGGCTTGGCAATCTGGTGGCCTAGCTGAGTGAAGCAGATATGGAGAAGATAGCTGGGAGCAAGCAATCCTTCCTGGCCAGCGAGACAGAAGTGCCCCCACTTCGTGCAGCCCACTGCAAACCTGGATCTGATAGATTTGATCATATGCTACAAAGAGCTCTATCTGCTAACACTAACTGGATCAAGGATCACTTTACTTCAGAACTGGAAAAGGTAACTCGGCGCTTGAGAGCCCTAGAGGGGAGATTGGGGGAAGTGATTTCACTCAGGAGGCACAGGCTGGTGAGCTGGAAATGCTGAGGAAAGATAATTGCGCACTGCTCGCTAAAGTTGAGGATAAGAAGAACAGAGATAGAAGGTCCAACTTGCGCTTTAGAGGATTATCTGAGCATATGGAGGATGCACAGTCCGTTATTACTGCACTGTGCCAGGAACTGCTTCCAGGAATTTCTATCGAGCGTCTTGAACTTGACAGAGTGCTAGGCCCCCGAAGACCCCCTGAGGAACCCCCAAGAGACATTTTGGCAAAGTTCCACTTTTATACCACCAAGGTGCAAGTGTTAAAAGCTGCTCGGGAATCTGCACACTTGTTGTTTCAGGGGCATAAATGCCAAGTGTTTTGCTGACTGGTGCCTGCGATAACGATGGTGAAAAGGAGAGAGATGAGGCCGCTGCTGAGAACGATGCAGGACCATAAAGTTACATATAAATGGGGATTCCCTTTTCGCATCTCATTTACCTACAGAGAGGAAACTTGTACAGGGATTTCAACAGAGGAGCTGCAGCGGCATTTGTCAACAGCAGGACTTTTCAGGAGTGCAATGCAAAATGCATCCCTCAAATTGTCTAGATCCAGAGATGATCCCATCAAATCGCAATGTGTAGGATAGAGGCCTAGGCACAGGGTGCGATCGGTCAGCCGGCACTCTCTGCATGGGTCTGGAGTAGTGTGAAGAGTAAAATTCAGCGGTGAAGAGAGTTATTGCTTAACCAAATTGAAGGAAGTGATAGACAGGGAAGGGAGAGATATATGACTATGTAGTTGCTTTAACCGTTTTTTCCACCATTTATTGGAGTTGGTTCTGTTGTTCCTAAGCAGTTAGACGTTATTTGCTATGTAGTTATCAAGTTTTTATGTATGTGGTATAAGGCCACCTCCCCAGAAGCCTAGAAGGAAATTTGGCTCTTCCTGCCTCCCGGGAGCAGTGATAATATTTTTCTTTGGGCCTGCCCCGCTTGGCTTGGTAATGTTTACAGCTGTGGGTTTTTCTTTTCTCTTTTAATAGACTAGAATAAACCATCATTTACTGCTCACATATTACAGATTGGTTAACAGAACCCATCTGCCCGGCAACACTCACATGCTGCACTCCCATCTATCCAGAAAATTATTTTATTTTTTTTTTACGGATAGCCGAAAGTGGGATTTTTCATTTGTCTGTCTTTCTTTTTCATTTTATTGTTTCTGAGTTTTTGGGCTTCCCCCACTATTTGTGTGTTTGGCTCGGGAGGGCTTCGTAGTGTTTAGCAGTCCAGCGAAGAAAAGCCTCACTGGCTTTTGTGAGCCTGGTGATGTTTCTCCCCATATAAAGGTTTTTTTTTCGGCTCTCCTGATATTTTGCCCTCCTCCCTCCTATCCTTCTTTGATTGTTTTTTTTATCTTTTTTCCTCTTCCCTCCTCTGCTTATTCCTCCACTTGGGGTTACTCTACAAGGGTTAAATCGTGGCCACTTTTTTCTTGTTGAATGTGCAGGCATTTAATTCACCTCAGAAACGGAGCCTAGCGTTCCGGAAAATTAGATCACTGCACCGCGATATACTGTGTTTTCAGGAGACACATTTTTAAAATAGCTCCAAACCCAAATTTTTTGATCCTTTATACCCCCAAATTGTTTTGGCCTGTGCAGGCACTAAGCAAAAGGGGATCCTTATCAGGTTCCGGACGGGATCTCAATTTCACTGTAAGAAGAAGATTAAGGGGACCCTAAGGGGAGATACGGATTGGCTCTTTGCAGGATGTGGATGTCACCGTGGCAGGATACTATGCCCTGAATGTCAACCAGGTTGAGTTTCTTTCTAAGTTTCTTAAAGGAGCACTATCGCAAAAAAATGTCCCAATAATAAAAATCCATATAAATATGCTGGATGGTGAGTGGAGGGGTCACTTATACACCTGGCATCAAGAAATATCTAGCCAGGCTTGTTTTTTTTATTTTAATGGTAGAAAGAGGAAATCACGGGTGACAGGCTCTGTCACCCCTCATAGACTAAACCTGTAATCCCTGGATTTTATTCCTACCAGGAGAAGAAAACCACAAGCTCGGTGTGAGTTTTATTCAGTTCAGGTGTATAAGTGACCTTCCTCTCATTAGCCAAGTTGTTTATATGGATCTTGATATTATACAATTTCATGATAGTGCTCCTTTAATGAGGTTACAGTGGTGGCACATGGTACAACCATAGTCTGCGGGGAATCAAATATGATAATGAACCCGCATATTGATAGACAATCCCGGGCTAATCCCTTAGCAACAGATCCAACGACTAATATGATATAGGTCATTTCGGAAGATTCTATATACTTGTTCGTTGGCAGATTGCTGGAGGGAGGTGCTGCTAGCCAGGAAATTGAAAACACTGTCCCAGAGCTATTGTTCAATTAGGCTAAAGGGGAGTCGCCACTAGTAACCCAAATAGGATGGCTAACATGTTCAAAGAACAGTTGCAAAAGCTGTACTCCAATCCTTCCCTGCTGAATTTAGAGGATATGGGTGACTTTTTTAAAGATATATGGCCTGATGCAGAGCCTCCCCCGGTCTGACCTTAAAACCTTCCTATTGTCCGGGGCTCCCGTTTGAATCGTAGCTCAAATGTGATGCAGAGCCTCCGTCGGAATGGCTCCTTAACTGATCCGTCAATTTGACTTCACTCGGGAAGTTTTTTTGGCTCTCTCGGGTGCCTTCAATTTGATCGGGGCTTCCGTTCCCGTTCACACGGGCAGCCCATTTTTCCCTGCTTTTTCCTTGCTTTTTGAACGTACCTGCTTGCCTTCCGTCGTATTTGACCTTCCATTTTGGTGTTTTTTTCAAGTATACTTACATCTCCATGGTTCTTCAGTTGTCAATCTGGCTACACGCAAGCGCACATCCCTCAACCTCCATTGGAATATACATATGGCAACAACTGCCAATTTCACACATATATATATATTTAAATACATTTTTTGTTGTTCCTTCTTCCTTGGCTTTAATGCATACCTTAATCTCCTTGGTTGTTCCTTCTTCCTTGTCCTTAATGCATACCTTAATCTCATTGGTTGTTCCTTCTTCCTTGTCCTTAATGCATACCTTAATCTCATTGGTTGTTCCTTCTTCCTTGTCCTTAATGCATACCTTAATCTCCTTGGTTGTTCCTTCTTCCTTGTACTTAATGCATACCTTAATCTCCTTGGTTGTTCCTTCTTCCTTGTACTTAATGCATACCTTAATCTCCTTGGTTGTTCCTTCTTCCTTGCCATTAATGCTTACCCTGAAGGCTAGGAGAAATTATTTAAGACTGTGGTGGAACATTCACAGTCTAGAAATTTACAAAGAAGAAAAACTCATCCCACGTGGTCTCCGTGTCCAAATCTTTCCCACTTGGGAAGTGACCGAAGACTTCAAAGTGGAATGGGAAGAACATCTCACACAGTGCTCCTCAGCATTAATAGATATGCTTATTCGCGAAGATAAAACTCTCCTCATTAAAGTCAAAAATGAATTGCAGGATTTATATACAAATCTAGAATCCCAAATATCTAAAGAGGATCTACAATTAATTAATGACTCCATCGATAAAGACATGGATAAATATGAAAAAGAAATCTTTTCAAATAAAAAACGCAAACTAGACAGGGATAGGGCTGATGCACTTTATAACCGTCTATATAGATGGAAACACCAAGGAAACTCTCGTGGTTACCCTAGGGGATCCCATGAAAATAGACACCATTGGGAACCAAATAGTTCCACTCGACATTCATCATTTAGCAGTGTAAACTCAGATCGCTCCACTCAGGAACATTTTTTAGATTCAAACCAGGAAATAGAAGAACCAGGAGGGGTAAGAAACAAAATAAAAACAAAGAGGCACACACTATGTGGAGCAAAGGAATCCGGACAATTGGGAACACGGGAGGCTCAGATCTCGGGAGAACAGACAGCAGAGACAGTCACCGCCGAGAAGGCCCAAAGCCCGGCTCCAATTAAGAAATTAAACTGTGGGGAATTAGAGGTAATCAATTTATCAGACAGCATACTCACGGAAACACAGCTCTCATTGTTGAAGAAGGGCTTGAGTTTTGCACCCACAAACAAGCTCAATAAGTTCCTTACCATCAAAGACGTATACTTATTTTGTAGACAACTAGCTCTTAAAAAGTTTTTTGATAATCCACATTCTGTCTCTATCTCATCTGACTGGAATGAGAAGGATGCACAAGCTTTGACAGATCTTATGGACCTACTAGAAGAACAAGACCCGCCACGAGACACACAGAAGAAATACACTTTAAAGAAGCCTTCAACCTTCTTGCCACCGTGGAGTAGTAGTCCCGCGATCCAAACATTTTTTAATTTGGCCACCTTTCTAGACCTGGACATAACAATCGAAACCACCGGGGAGATCACCACTAAACTATTCCGTAAAGAAACAGCCACAAACAGCGTATTGCATTTTTCCAGTTTTCACACACCAAGATGCAAGGAAGGCATCCCAGTAGGTCAAATGCTACATGCCAGGAGAAACTGCTCCAGGGATGAAGACTTCAAAAAGGAAACCAAAGAAATGAGGAAACGTTTCAAGAAACGCGGATACCCTGATAGGATAATCCAACGAGCAATCAGCAGAGCATCCCAGACAACCAGAGAGGACCTACTACACTACAAGGGACGACCCATCAATAAAAATATCACTGAAGAGATCTCAGCAAAAGCTTTAACATGCATCTCTGCATCTCTGTGAGGCCGTTGGAACGATAATTCGAAAGATGGGATCCGATGAACTCATCGACCATAAGATCAAATCAGGCGACTGCTGTAATGATCAAAATTATCTATACTAGAGGAGGACACTTCTTGACCACCCCTGATCAATCCTAAAAGCATCAAGTGGACCTAACACGAATTGTGGGAGGACCTTTCTCTTCTGTTCTGATCGTGTTGGACAATAAGAACTTGACTTATCTCGATGGGATATATGTGTCCCTACAAATAGTCTAAATCACCCTTCCCATATATCTCTTAAGGTTTGAAGATATTGAAAAGCTGCGACAAGGTTTCCCATAGTGTATGATTATGTACATGATAGAGGCAGCGTATATGCAGCCCATACTGCACATATTAACTCAAACCAATAATAATTATGCAAATAGTACCCATAGAGATGGTCCCTTCTTTACGTTAGGATATTCTTAGTTGTACTCCACCTCTCTCATACAATATATATAGCATAGAGAACTTAGATATAGATATAGAATTGTAGATATAGAGTTGTATATGTTGTAGATACAGAGTTGTAGATATATGGGTTGATTCAAAGAAACATGTAACAGCTTGGATTTGGCTCACGATCATCCTATTTTTCACGTCCGCTCGTGCGTTCGTATGAACTTGCGAGTGATTCAATAAGCAAATACGTTTCTATCCTAAAAGATACGTCCGTTCGTATGATATCTCCCGAACTTGCCTCAGTCAGTTGCCAATCGTAAAAATCACGTTCATGTGCCCACCTGTTGCGGCGGCAGCCTGTTTTTTCGGCTGCTTCCATCGTCCACCTCTTCCAATTACTTGCGTTTGCCTCTGGCTTTCATTGGTTTTTGGCCTCTTAGATTCGTGCGTTCGTATGTTTATAAGATCTTGCGCATGCGCACCCTCAACCAGAAACTTACCTAAACCTCTTAGCGCTTGCATCCAACTTCATTTCTCGGTCCCTCAAACTTAACTAAACCTCTTAGCGCCTGCATCCAACTTCATTTATCGGTCCATAAAACTTACCTAAACCTCTTAGCGCTTGCATCCAACTTCATTTCTCGGTCCCTAAAACTTACCTAAACCCCTTAGCGCCTGCATCCAACTTCATTTATCGGTCCCTCAAACTTACCTAAACCCCTTAGCGCCTGCATCCAACTTCATTTCTCGGTCCCTAAAACTTACCTAAACCCCTTAGCGCCTGCATCCAACTTCATTTATCGGTCCCTCAAACTTACCTAAACCCCTTAGCGGCTGCATCCAACTTCATTTATCGGTCCATAAAACTTACCTAAACCCCTTAGCGGCTGCATCCAACTTCATTTATCGGTCCATAAAACTTACCTAAACCCCTTAGCGGCTGCATCCAACTTCATTTCTCGGTCCATAAAACTTACCTAAACCCCTTAGCGGCTGCATCCAACTTCATTTATCGGTCCATAAAACTTACCTAAACCTCTTAGCGCCTGCATCCAACTTCATTTCTCGGTCCCTCAAACTTACCTAAACCCCTTAGCGCCTGCATCCAACTTCATTTATCGGTCCCTCAAACTTACCTAAACCCCTTAGCGCCTGCATCCAACTTCATTTCTCGGTCCCTCAAACTTACCTAAACCCCTTAGCGGCTGCATCCAACTTCATTTATCGGTCCCTCAAACTTACCTAAACCCCTTAGCGGCTGCATCCAACTTCATTTATCGGTCCATAAAACTTACCTAAACCTCTTAGCGCCTGCATCCAACTTCATTTCTCGGTCCCTCAAACTTACCTAAACCCCTTAGCGCCTGCATCCAACTTCATTTATCGGTCCCTCAAACTTACCTAAACCCCTTAGCGCCTGCATCCAACTTCATTTCTCGGTCCCTAAAACTTACCTAAACCCCTTAGCGCCTGCATCCAACTTCATTTCTCGGTCCCTCAAACTTACCTAAACCCCTTAGCGCCTGCATCCAACTTCATTTATCGGTCCATAAAACTTACCTAAACCCCTTAGCGCTTGCATACTTCTTCATGTTGACGACCCTAAAACTTACCCAAAGCACATAATGTACATATGTCTATATGTTTCTAAGTGTGTTTTTTCTGGTTTGTGTAATTGTTTGTGTTTGCGCATATTAGAAAAGACACATTTTTGAAGTATTGAAATATAATTTATTTAAAATTTTTGGGTGCTTTTGGGATATTTTTTTGTTTCCTTTTTTTTTTTTTATTGGGGTGTTTGGTTTTAAACCCCTTTTTTTTTGGTTTTTTTTTTTAACAAACATCTTAAAAGTTTTTTTGGTTTTCCTTAAAAACAGAGTTTTTTTTTTTGGGGTTTGAAAAACCCAAAACTTTAAAACTTTAAAAACAATAATAAACTTTTTAAAACTTTGAACCAAAGTAGCCAGGACCAAGGGCACTAATCCTCCTCGTCTTCTTCATCTGTTGGCCCCAACGTCGCCTGTATGGCCAGCAGCTCGGCCACCAACTCCTTCATTCTTTTTTTTTTGGCCGCCAATGTTTTGGGGATCATCCCTGTAACCAATAGAGAAAGAAACATAAATAGGAGTCCCAGACCGGTTTGTATGCTGGAAATAGATTTGGGGTTAATCAAATACATGTAAATGCATGACATATGTCATTCTTCCAAGGGATACAGTTAATGCATTTCCCACAGGTAAGTCTTTAAACTCCTTAAACCGGACCTTCAACATTATTTAATGAAAACCAATAACTATTCCCAAATGATTCTGCACCAGCTCAAAGTAAATTTGGGTTTTTTTGGGATTACAGCGCCGCCATCTGGACTCTGAAGCATAACACTTAATGAGGAGTGGAGAGTTGGATAAAGTACAGGGGAGTAGGTTACAGTGGTGCGTTGGGAATCCCGAGCATAGCTGGGTTGAGGGAAAGGTCATCACTCACACAATGCATGGCAGCACCTTCCTTTTTTCAATCTGTATCCCATGCTGCCTGTAAATATTGCGCATTCCATATTCCGCAATATTGGTTTGGTTCAGTCTAATAACATGCATTAGATGGCTGAAGGGTGTTTTTCCATGTTTCTAATCTGTAGGTACAGTGTGATGGCTAATTCTTAGGTTCTTAATACAAGTTAGGGTCCTCTTTAAGCTAACGAAGTGCCCACATGAAAGTGTGAACTACACATTGGCTACGCCTTTAGTTATGTGTGTGTTATTAGCTAACCAAACATTAATATGAATAATGGCATGGAGACTTACGGAGTTGGTGGCCGACAGATGGCTGGTTGGGGCCAACAGGCTGCCCTTGGTCCTGGCTATGCTGTGAAGAAGTCCCTGGAGAAACATGTGACATTTGGTTAGTACTTGTAGAGAGTCACTATTCCCAACATATCTGGCTCCCAGTCTGGCTGACATCACTCACCTTCGCCAGGATCGACTTCCAGCATCTCTGCTGCCTCCTCCTCCACTATTTCACCCGCACCAGAAGCTTCTACAAATACATAATAAAGGATAACTTAGTTTTTGGCCTGCCATGTATATCTTTGTGCCTATACATGAAGAGTGACATACCAGAGCCTTCCCCATGCCTGGCCAGGTATGACTCCACGCCCACGCGGTTTGGCCCCTCCTCTGTGGTAAGGTCCAGGGGCTGGTCTGAGGAGGCCACAGAGGAGGGGTAGGTCCGTCGCCCGGGAGATCCACCACCTTCACTCACAGATGCAGACTCATGCAGCACTGGTCGGCCTGTACGCCTCCGGGTGCGGCGAATTCTGAAATCCATTTCCAACACTACCAAAGAAAAGTCATTATAAATAAAGGCATAACTTATACATTTGGAACATATACCATGCAATTGCTTGGTACTTACTTGGGAAATGGATTCCAAAAAACCTCCGCACCCGGGGCATGTGCAGACGTTTCAGGTCCGACCAATGCTGCATTATCTGGGTGTGAGTGAAGGTGGTGCTGGTGACACGGTGTATCTCCGCGATGATCTCCCGGGCGATGTCCCTTTTCTCGCACACATTGGGCGCGAAGTCATACCGGCGCTGAAGCATGATCTGAAAAACATAATGGACACAGAGATTTTACTTTTACACACACACCCATATGTGTTGCATCACAAGTTGAGAATTTCATGTCATTAACACACACATTTAGAGTGGCAGCCATTTTTGGGGAGTGCCTTAAAGAGGACGTTGACTGTGAATGAGAGTCTGGTCTTATGTTATATGTATCACACACCATGTACATACAGATAATAGCCAACATCAAGAATCAGGCCACCTGCATCTAGGGCATGTTAGGATGGTTTAAACATCCAAGATGTAGGCTAATGCTTAGGCTTTTGGACCACGTGTGTGGCTTCCCGTTTTGTTTTTATGGCTTAGGAAAACAGTGTTCCTCAAACATCCGCATCAAGGTCCGAGACAGGCCAGGTTTGCCAGCTAGCCCCGCTACTCCACAGGTTAATTAACTGTTGCTAAGCCGGAGCAATTGGCCGAATTAGGACATCAGCATAGACAGGTGAAAACGTGGCCAGGCTCGGCCCTTGAGGATGAAGTGTGAGGAGCCAGTTATTAAACATTAAGAGACCCCAAACTAGTTCCAAACGCATCATTTACATTTAGGCCATCATTGACTATTAGATTAAAATGCACAGGCAGCCACTTACCAGCATGAGGATCTCTTCCTGTTGACGGGTGAAGATAGTGGGCGCCATCTTTATGCTTCTTCAAGGCAGCAGATAAGTGAAACCCCAGCGGTTTCCTGGTTCCGCTCGAACGTACGTTCGTACGAGCGCGTAGTCGTGCGCATAGGCGTCACACGCTGGGCTCATTATTTAAAGGTCCCTGCACCCAAAGCTCATTCTCTTTGAGCATTTGTGTAAGATGGCACCTAAAAAGCCTATGACCAAGCGACCCCAGCAAAGCCAGACCGCGGAGGGCCCAACAACCAGGTCCCAGCAAGGTAGGAGAAAGCTGAGAGGCAAGACTACTACCTCGGCCCCACCAAGGGACACTGGACCCTCAGGAACCCAAAAAAGGGGCCCCAAGCCACGTGCCCCTGCAGCCAAAAAGCAGCCAACTGCAGCACCCACCACCTCTGCCCCCAGAAGAGGCCGCACAAGGGAGCCCACACCGGCCATGGGTTCAAGTAGGGCAGTTCGGCAACCCAGGCCCCGCAGCAGGGCCCGAACCCCATCCAGGGCCAGAAGCCCATCCAGGGCCCGCCGAACCCCATCCAGGGCCAGAAGCCCAGCCAGAGGCCGCCGAACCCCATCCAGGGCCAGAAGCCCAGCCAGAGGCCGCCGAACACCATCCAGGGCCAGAAGCCCAGCCAGAGGCCGCCGAACCCCATCCAGGGCCAGAAGCCCATCCAGGGCCCGCCGAACCCCATCCAGGGCCAGAAGCCCAGCCAGGGCCCGCCGAACCCCATCCAGGGCCAGAAGCCCAGCCAGGGCCCGCCGAACCCCATCCAGGGCCAGAAGCCCAGCCAGAGGCCGCCGAACCCCATCCAGGGCCAGAAGCCCAGCCAGGGCCCGCCGAACCCCATCCAGGGCCAGAAGCCCAGCCAGAGGCCGCCGAACCCCATCCAGGGCCAGAAGCCCAGCCAGAGGCCGCCGAACCCCATCCAGGGCCAGAAGCCCAGCCAGAGGCCGCCGAACCCCATCCAGGGCCAGAAGCCCAGCCAGAGGCCGCCGAACCCCATCCAGGGCCAGAAGCCCAGCCAGAGGCCGCCGAACCCCATCCAGGGCCAGAAGCCCAGCCAGGGCCCGCCGAACCCCATCCAGGGCCAGAAGCCCCTACAGGGCCCGAAGAACCCCATCCAGGGCCAGAAGCCCCTACAGGGCCCGAAGAACCCCATCCAGGGCCAGAAGCCCCCGACCTGGCACCAGCCGGGAATAGAGCCCCCGACCTGGCACCAGCCGGGAACATAGCCCCCCAAGAGGGCCCAGAATTTCAACCATGACCACATCTACACCTGGAAGTTCGGTGGCCAGCCACGCAAGAACACCCAGTCCCTTGGCCAGTCCAGTCCAGTCATTGGGAAGCCACCAATCCGGCCATTCCCCTACCCAGCCCCAGGCCATAATGTCACCACATGTGTCTGCACACATGGAGGAGCAGCCAAGCCAACCATCTGGCCGCACATTGCGCCGCGGCCAGTTGAGTGGGAGATTCTCCCATGACCAAAATATGGCATTGGCTAGTGGCCTTACATTATACTATGACGAGCTCTATGGGAGCAAATCAAAACACACCACAAAGCAGCGCAAGATGGAATTGTTTGAAACCATCCTACGACAAGTAAATGCAGCGGGGGAAGAGAGGAAAGATGTGTCCCAAATTCAGAAGAAAATCTCTGATCTGAAGTATGCTGTACGGCAAAAAGAAATTAAAAGGCATAATTACAGGTAAATAAATGTTTTCTCCAAATATAATGTTTAGGATGTACTGTATGCACCTTTTCTGAGTACCAAACGATTTTCTCTTTTCAGCCTGAAAACTGGAGGTGGCTTTCCTTCTAAATTGGAGTTTACCCCTGCTGAGGAGATTGTGCTGGGACTTCTCCATCCGGTCGCGGTCGGTGGACATGCTGGTCTAAGGGACACAGACTCACCGACCCGTACCCACGGTGAGTACTCTTAAATCTGCATGTTTGCCTGTTTGCTAAATAATCTAAAGTTCACTAGTAACAAGATAACGGGATGCCCCTATGGTTTGCCTTGCTTGGCCTCGCACTACTGTGCCTGTTTGTGTCCTCTTTTGGTCCCTGTGAATCACACATTTAGGCCCACATCCATTATGGCAAAGATCAAATTTCAAATTGTATTGGTAAAGTCATGAAGTTTCTCCTGAAAAGTGATATATTTTGAATCAATCACAAAACACACATCATTATGGATGGGTTGCCTATTTGTTGTGTGAGTTGTGTTTGAGTTAACAATTTAATTACCCACCCCCAAACATATCTGACCTAGAGCAGCGAGACTCAACTGGCGGGCCGGGGTACCAATGCGGACCTTGGCACCAGATTCCAGGACCCCTGCCCAGACAGCCCTGCACTCAGTTACTTCTGTGTTGACGTGCTCAGAGCTGCCCCCTTGATCGGCGATGTAGTGGTTGTTCTCCTGCCCAATGTCATGGCTCCCTGAAACATAGCATTGCAATATGAAGTACTGCACAGGAAGTGGCATTGCAAGGTACACAGTAACTTGGTAAAACTTTCTCTTGGCACAATCGTGTCCCGCTGCCCCTGCTCTGGCCCATCTGCCACAGTCCCCCCATGCCCCCCCCCCCCACATAAGCCCCATACATTTGTAACAGATTTGCTCCATCCATCCCATCACCATCAATTCGTTAACTCCCCCCTTTAGCCATCCAATCCCTGTCCCCTCAGCTCTGCCCCATCCAGCCCAGCAAGGGCAAGCAGCCTTTATTAGTTTGCACTTTGAAATCTCAAGCCCCTCCAACAGTGTGTTTATTTCTAACTAGACACCCCCTGCGTCAGCCCCATGGCCAGACATTCACCTCTCACCACATACCTTTAAATGGACCTTTACAACAATTGTTTGAGTACCCCGGACCTAGCGAATGGTAGGCTAAATCCAAAAATGTGCGTTGCAAGTTGTATGCTGACTGGGTACACTTCCTGACTTAGAACTGAGGTCAGTTAGCAGTTTTCTCGAGGCATTGCACCTATCTAAACTTGCGTGTCTTTTAACAAATGTCCCCATTGCTCTAGAGTTGCTTAATATTACAAATAGAGGTTTATTTGATTACCTATCCCAAAAATGGTTATGTGTGTGTTTACGTGGTTTGTTTTTCTCTTCTTCAGCCCAGCATGATCCCTCAGCAAGGGTAAACTCACCCCCCAGTTTGGTTATGCCTACCAGGTCCGTACAGCATAGGAGCCCAGATCCGAGATTTCCGGTAAGTTAATTTATTACCATAAATACTACCAAGTGCTTAAGAATGTGTTAAACTGTGGGAATCCCAAATTTGGACGCCAACTTACACTTTTTTTTTTATATGTCCCTACAGACCCGCACACTCATGGACGAGATCCAGGAAATGGAGGAAGATGATGATGTCTCCATGCAGGGCACGTCGGATGACCTCCCCCTGGGTCCCAATTTGGAACTGCTCCATAATGTTTCTCTGGCCAATCCTCAGCAGCAGAGTGAATCTCCATCCATTGTGCATGCACATGGGGAGACTGACCCTACAGTCCCCAGTGTTCACTCTGCTGCTGAGGATTTGCAAAGCAGGCCTGTTGCTGTTGAGGGGACGACACCACGCGGCAGGGCACGCCCAAGAGCCAGGGTAATTGTGCGGCGGACACCATTACGCCGCCCCACAATTTCCCAGGGGAGGCAGAGTGCCCTGCTTCAATTATGGACCCAAGAAAGGGACTCTTATGAGGCACAGCTCGTTACAGAGCGTGAGGAAAGGCATGCCGACATGGTCACCATCAATACCAGTCTACAGGGCATCCTCGCGGAGTTGCGTACCCTCAACAGCAACGTGGTCACTGCAAGTAATGGCATCCAGTCAGCCATGGCTGAGATGACCAATATGCAGCGAAACATTGTGGAGCAGTTTCAAATTCACAATGCTGCCATGGCCCAGGCTAGGTCCCATTCACATGGACCTCCACCTGGACCTCCACCTGGGTATTATGGGCAGCCACCCTATTAAGCCATGGGTGTGTGGGACATCTTTTCTCTTAACCCCCACTGTATTTACTTGTCCTTTGAGGTTTCAAACAATCCATTTTGGGTTGCTCATGCAGGTTGTGTTTTGTATTTGCTCCCATATAGCTCCTTAGAGTAATGCTTAAGGCCACTAGCCAATGCCATAGGTCTATGGGGAGTGTATCTGGCCACTTATGGCTTTAAATATGTATTTGGTTGGTGCTCCTCCTGTTTGCAGACATGTTTGTGTGACATTATGGCCATGCCCAAATATCCCTGGGCACAGGCAATATTAATGACTGGACTAGGCTGGCCTTTGGACTGGGTGTCCTTGTTTGGTTGTGCCACTCACTTCCAGGTGTAGATGTGCTCGATGTTTTTTTTGTTATGTCATCCATTTGTAACCACAGATGTATGTGGAATATTTTCTGTTAAGCACAATAATTTTTACTTTTCTAAGTAAAAAAATATTCTCACTTACAATACTTGTGGCGTTTTTAGTGGGAACACATTTTAAACAGCTTGGGCTAAACCAGATAATTTTGGTTGGAAGAGGTGTAACAATGCAAATCTAAAGCTAAGGAAACTACATGAAATACATTAGGCAACAATTAAGGTAAAAATGTTTTACTTTGAGGTAATGCCACATTACGGCAAAACAACATATTTAACAAAAAGGATAACACAGACACACAGAATGTTGAGACACGAAATAAAATTAACTAAAATGCTGCAAGATCAAGTTGGCTCTAACTGATTGGGCAGACTCACTGGGTGGCCCAACAAAATCCTCTACATCATCCTCTACGGCTGAAGAGGGCAGGCTATCCACATAACGTGGGACACGTTCCAGGATGGCAAAATTGTGCAAAACAGCACATGCCATGATTATGTCGATCACTTTCTTGGGATCATATTGCAGGGCGCCCCCAGTATGGTCCAGGCAACGAAAACGTGTCTTCAACAGCCCAAAGGCCCTCTCCACAACAGCCCGGGTCTTGCGGTGCGCACGGTTGTACGCTTCCTGAGAGGCATCCTGGGGCCGCAGCACAGGCGTCATGAGCCAGGGTAGAAGTGGGTACCCGGAATCACCTTAAACAGACAATTAAATGTAATCAAAATTAAAAAGGCAACACAACAAACACAAATAATTTTACAAATATCATAATGATGTAAGGTAAAGGGCAAAAAAAAACACCCAGGGCACATTAGCAAAATAAATATTGCCACTAATGTAGTACATAATTAAAAATGGCACTTCAATATACCAATTAATTAACAAACATCTGCACGGCCAAGGGTATTTGGAATTTAAATATATTTTTAGTTTTCAGACATGTTACAATTAGGATGCTGCTGAGGGGCTATCCACATTTAGATGAAAACTACAATGTATGCAGTTTAAGTCCACTTTGACATTTAAAGACCAATAGTACAAAAGGAGCCAAAGCTCACAGATCCTTGGGTATAAACTCCCAACCAATATATTTAGGGACATGGAACTTACAGACATCCTAACTAAAGGGAAAACATTCTGAAGGACAAAGCGAGGCAAGCATTTTTTTTGGAAGTTCATAATATATGACCCAAGAAAAAGGCAGTTTCTGGCTTATGTAAAGAATTCAAATACTAACATATCAACAAATACAAGATTAATCCCACATTTAATAGCACACAAATAGGACACACTTACCAAGCAGCCATGCCCCCGAAAATTCACCTGCCTCAAATCTCCGAAACAACCCAGATCGCCTGAGGATATATGAGTCGTGGGACGATCCTGGGTAGCCGGCAAGGACACTCATAAAACGCATGTCCGGACCAACCACGGCCTGGACATTAAGGGAGTGTCCCATTTTTCGATTCCTTAAGGCAAAAACATACAAAAAGGGTAATTGATATTTGACCCAAAATAAAAAAAAAAAAAAAAAAAACATGTCTGCACTCGATTGGGAAATACTAATGAAAAGCCTAGATAAAGCAGCTACACAAATGAGGGATAAACAAATATGCTGCCGCAAAGGAAAACAGGTTACATTACACGTTGGCCAACATAATAACCAATCTCAATACCTATATATATACTCGTCGGCAGCCCTAGGTACGAGTGCCACATGTGTGCAGTCAATAGCACCAATAACGTTGGGCATGTCGGCCACATTATAAAACCCAAGCTTAATGGCGTTTCTGGCTGCCATATCATCCGGAAAATAAATATATTTTGGAGTTATGGCAGCCATGCCTTCCAAAAATTTAGATAGTGCGCGGCTCAGCGTAGGCTGTGACATCCCCACGGAGAGGGCACCCAGCCTCTGGAACGAGCCGTTCGCCAAAAATTGCAGGCAGCCAAGCATCTTGGTCATACCTGAAATTGCATGCCCCTTCCTTGTGGTGCGGGCTAACCATGGCCGCAGCTCACTATATAATTTATGGAGGGAAGCGCGATTAAGCCTGGTCAGCTCGAACAGCTCAACATCATTCATGCTATCGATGTTCATGCGACGACGCAGGGGCAATCTGCTCTCAGACATCTCGATCAACTCAATGCCAAAAAGCATAAGCCCTTGATGTGCCACAAACTCGCTCCGCTCCATCCTACTCCCGAGGCCAAATAGCTGCCGGCAAACATTTCGTAAAGCAGCTCTTTAATGGGCTTCAAAACAATTAGCAATCACCTCTCTGAATTGGTCGCAAGCCCATGTGAAGGACGTAAAAAATAGGATCGGACGCAAATAATACGATTTGGACGGGAAAAACACACGAACTAACGCAAATTATACGATTCTCGTACGAAATGCGTATGTTCATATACGTCTATGCGCGAACGATCGTGCGAATACGAAATGGGCAAAAAAACAAGAAAAAATGACAAACACCCACCCAAACTTACGATTCTCGATACGAAATCAATTAACTTTGGCTCTTTGAATCGAGGGGATAGAGTTGTATATGTTCTGAGTTGAACTCCACCTCTCTCATATAGTATATATAGCATAGAGAACTAAGATATGGAATTGTAGATATAGAGTTGTTATTATGTAAATAGTATCCATGGAGATGGTTCCTTCTTCACGTTAGGACATTCTGATTTGAATTCCACCTCTCTCATACAATATATATAGCATAGAGAACTTAGATATAGATATAGAATTGTAGATATAGAGTTGTATATGTTGTAGATACAGAGTTGTAGATATAGAGTTGTATATATGTTCTGAGTTGAACTCCACCTCTCTCATATAGCATATATAGCATAGAGAACTAAGATATGGAATTATAGATATAGAGTTGTATATGTACTCTTACAAATAGTCCAAATTACCCTCCTCAGATACTTATTAAGGCCAGCATATATTGAAAATCTGTGACAAGGTTTCCCCTAGTGTATGATTATGTGTATCATAGAGGCAGTTTATATGCAGCCCATATCACACATACTCATTTAAACTAACAATAATCATGTAAATAACAGCCGTAGATAATGTATGTTGATTGTTTTAATTTCATCCATCATTGTCTGCTCCCGTCTGTATTTTGCCCCACCCCCCCCTTTTTTGATTGGGTCCAGGAGGTGCTGACAGCTGTTAGCTGTCACTACTCGCGGGGTTGCCGGGTCTGCGCTCGTGCCTGCCTTGCCAGCCCGCGCATGCGCTGTGTGCGGAGGGCCGGCTGGCGGGGCGGGCGCGGTGCGCGTGCGCGTCAGCTCCTCATACGCGATTCCGGCATAAGCTCAATGTTCGTTCGTGACATTTGTTGTCACACGCACCTCAGCATGACCGGACTTGCAACAAGTTAGCGCACTGGTCGCATGTGACAGGCGCCTCCTGTACTAGACAGTATATACCGGCATGTCATAGAAATCACTCCTCATTACAAGTAGGGGCGGATATGATATGGATGTATTCACTTCCGCCCCCATTTCCGCCCTCAACTCAATCAAAGAATTTTGGCGTTTTTTCAAGGGATGAGTTCCGGTTTTTAGGGAATGGTGGGGCCATATAAACTGGGGCAGACCATGGGTAGCCACACTCTGATGAAGTGGCCTAATTACTGGCCACGCAACGCGTCAGTGCGGGCATGTTAAGTGCAGGCGGAGTGGGACCCTAATACTCGGTTGTTCCTGTGTTTATTTTTGATATTCGTTGTACACCAATTCATTTGCTGTGTTTCTTAATATCAGCTGATGTTGCTGAGATTGCTGAGATTACTTAAGATTATGTAATATTGCTGAGACCTATGTCCGGGAACTTTACCCTTCTTTAGCACTATTATTTGCACGTTCTATTTAGCACCTTTTTCTTTGCACCTCACTGGTGCACTCATATATTGTTGGGACATTCTGTCCCTTTGTTTGCATGCTTTCACTTCTGTTTCTTGTCTGTTTTTCTTTTTGCACTATTTGCACAATCTTGCACCATTTTGCACAAGCACTACAGCACTTTACTCAAAGGTGTTCCCGTGTCATTAGGCCGGTATATATTTCATACAATTGTATTTTATAAATATATAGGCACAGTGTGCTTACCTATTGTCTTACATCAATATTTGGATACAGTATTACTCACATAGTATGATCTAACTAATTTGAATTGATGTCATTAGAATTACTATAGTCCAACAGACGTCCTGCCTCATGCTTTTAATTATGTTTTAAATGTATGTCTGTTTTTTCGGCCTTTAATAAACATGTATTTTTGCAATATTCTGTAGAGCGGCACATCTGTTTCTGACAGGTGGGGGACTTAGCGGGCGGTACTGGCAGCTCATTTCCTTAGCTTACCTTAATTGTTTGTGAGTTTTTCTGATTTATTGTCCCATATCTAAACCTTTTGTGTCATGTAAATGTGTGCTGATGTTGTGTGATTGTACTTTTGCAGGAAAGACAACTCTCAAAATATTATAATTTTTTTATTATTAAAACGTTGTTTGTTATTGTTTTTATAAGTTTTGTTTTTTTTTTTTGGAAAACTGAAAAAAATAAATCTTAACATTTTTAAAATTATTTAAAAAATTAGGCCTCGGGGTCTTGTGGATGTTGTATTCTTTGATCTGTGAATGAAAAACAACATTAGTTTAGCATTGTTTTTTTGGTTTGGTTGGCTGTGGTTTTTTTGGGGCCCTTTTTAAACTGGACCCTCTGCGTGATTTAATGAAAAGCACAAACTCTTTTAAAAAGATTCTGCAGCATCTTAAACTAATATATAGTAACTTTTTAGTCAATCAATTATTATTCTTTCCCCCACTGGGCTGCAACTCAGTTCTGGAATTTAGGATACATGCGCCGCCATCTTGACTCAGAAGCATCACACTTACTGAGGAGAGGAGAGTGGGATAAGGTACAGGGGGTGGGTTATAGCTGTGCTTTGCTCACACAGAGCAGAGCTGTGCTCTGGGAAAGGTTGGTAAGATGATTTGTAAGGTGGACAATCTGTATGTACAGGGTGTGGGAAATATCTAAGCTAGACTCTAATTCAGATTTAAGGTCCGCTTTAAGGCCTTTTGTTTTAAATTTTAATTGGAAATGTTTCTGAATTTTAGTTTTCAAATGGAATTGTTTGCTCATTTACTTTAGTTTAAATAAACACCACTTACAAGGTTTTGGGCGCACATTGCGTCGGGGGCGGAGTCTCCCTTCAGCCTCCCTCTGTTGCTGTTGTGAATCTGTATGGATGACAAACACACTGATATTAGAGACTGTTGTTCTTTCATGAATATAATATTAAGTTAGGCTTCTAGGTATCAATCTACTCACCTTCCCCAGCAACCTCTTCCTCCTCGCCCCCTTCCTCACTCATCCCTTGGGATGTTCCAGCGACGTCTGAATCTACAACAATAGTGCACATGAGTATCTGTATTTAATGCATGTCTTACCACATATCTAACTATATTTCCCTTACCGGAGTCCGGTTGAGGCTCTGTTCTGCTAGACTCCCTGCCGTCAGATCCCCCCCCCCTCCCCTGCATGCTTAGGTCCAGCGGCTCCTCCGAGTCACTTACAGAGGAGGGGGTGGCTGTTGACCCTGGCGTTGGGCCACCTACACCTTCACCTGTTTCGCCCAACACTGGGCTGCGTGTCCTGGTCCGGGTGGGGCGGAACCGTATATTCCATTCATGGGCTGAAATACAAATACAATCATTAAACCACGCCCAGGCGATGCCAGGGTTATAGGTGCATTTACATTTGAAACACTTACATGGGAAATGTTTGGCGAAGTACCGCCTCACCCGGGGCTTATGCCTTCTTTTTAAATCAGACCAGTGTTGGGCGATCTGGGTGAAGGTATAGGTGGTTTGGGATCGGCGTTCTATCGCCTTCACCACCTCCAGGGCCAACGTCCGTTTGGCATAATCTGACGGCAGGAAGTCGTAGCGATTACTCAGCATCATCTGTTATTAAAAAATACAAGGACACACCATTAATCCACCAAATACATTAACAAGTTTCCTGGCCTAACTCAAGTCACTTTATTAACCTCTTGCTGCCTCACATTGCCCTAGTTCTTCTATCTGCATCTAGCCTAGTTTGTAGCTGCGTACATGTGTTATACTAAGGTGCGCTGGTATGTAACATGACAAACTAAGTTGTTTCACACTATTCTTGTTTTTTTTTTTTTTAATTACAAGGAATGTGTGCACGCACATAAACGCACGCTCGCATACTCACATCCATGATGATGTCTTCCTGCTCCGGGGTAAAGATGGTGGGCGACATCTTGTCTTCTTTACCAAGCTATAGCTCTGACGTTCCCCCGCGTTGACGTGCGTGCGCGCAGGCGCGCACTCGCTGTTGTGCACGCCCACACGGGAAACATATTTAAAGAACAAGCCACTCCGCTCGGTGTAGGATACCATATCAATATGGGCAGACCTAAAGTGAGCAAAAATAGCCAAGCAAGGCCAAAGGCACATAGCAGCTGCACACATGCCTCATTCTAAATAAAACAGAAGAGCAGGCAACACACATGCAGAACATGCACCAACTAAAACGGTGGGTACTCCACAGACACAGGCACATTCCCAAAAACGCAGGAGCAAGGAGACATTAAGCCATTCACCCCCACCAGAAAAAAAAAACAAACACACCAGGGTGCTAAATCTAGTAAGACCCTGCAGCATACTCAACCTCAACACACCAAGCATACCCACAAAACCAAACACATCAGCAAGGGTAAGCGTATTGCCAAAACAAACACCCCACCAAGGTCAACCACCCCTCCACCTCAACCCTCTGGTACTCACAATTCCAGTACCTCAGATAACACATGCAGCTCAACATCTGATAGGTCACCAGGAACTCAGACATTAACCCAGAGCAGCACATACACACCCTCAACCTCCCCCCTAAGCCCAAAAACCACACACGACTCCCCAGATAGCCAACCATCTATTTCAAGTGATGCAGGGGACAACACACACCCATGTGGGCGCTAACAACGCTGTGGGTCCCTAAAAGGCCGTTTTTGCTAAGCACAAAGCATGGCTGTTGCCAATGCTGTTTGGGTACATTATGGGGTTCTGTCCGTCGAGATACTAAACAAATCAAGCGGACAGTTGTGGACCTGAAATCATATAGTTGTACAAAAATGGAGATGCGCCGGCAGCAGAGGTAAAGCCCAAATGCATTTAGAGTCGCTTTTTGACCAGCATGTAACACTTCTTAGGTATGATTTAATCTTCCCCAGCCTGCAGACAGGGGGTGGTTTCAAGAAAATACATTGGCCACAAGGTCGGCACGGATTGTGTGTGCTGGCCCACTTTGTGTACCAGTGTAAGGAGGGGTCTGCTCGTCAGAAATAGGTAAAGGTTCTGCACCCAGGTCAATATATCGAGCAATCCTGCTTCTAATGGCAAGGTTGTGCAGGACCCCACAAGCAATAATTATTTTGATAACCTTGCCAGGCTGATACTGAAGAGAACCCCCACTCTGATCCAGACATCGGAAACGCATCTTCCACAACCCAAAGGCACGTTCCACCACAGAGCGAGACCTCCTATGGGCTGTGTTGTAGCGCTCCTGTGCCTGGGAAGATGGGTGCAGGATGGGTGTGAGCAGCCATGGTAACAAGGGATAGCCTGAGTCACCTGCAAAAATCCAAAAGACAAACATAAGGTGGATGGCTAAAAAAAGGTTTAGGTGTGCATAGAAACATTAGTACACAGGGACAAATCGGTGAGCTAGGTATGGTGGGAGTAATTGACAATTTTAATGAGCCTACAAACACATGCAACCTGTACACTCATTAAAAATGTCTGTGTAATGCTACTTAGATAAGAGGGCCAGAACATAAACCAATAGTGGTGAATACTTTCACCCATTAATTTTTAAACAAACTAAATAAAAAACATTTTCAAGTTTCAAGGAAAGGTCTCACAGATTAGTGGGGTAGTGGCAAATCCACATTCAAACCTGGGGGCCAACAAATACAACTTTAATACACATACCCAGTAACCATCCTCCAGAAATATCTCCAGATTGAAACCGTTGATAGAGGCTGGAGTTCCTCAAAATGTGCGCATCATGCGTGGAACCAGGAAAGCCAGCAAACAGATTGAAAAATTGAAGATCAGGGCCCGCCACTGCCTGAACATTGATGGAATGGCCCATCTTCCTGTTCCTGCATCAAGCAAAACAACAGTGGAATTAGTGTGAGCCTTAAAAAATGTTAATCAGAAAAAAAGCAGAACCAAACCACATACCTGAACAGATATTCCTGGTCCGCAGGGGGGATGAGCGAGACATGTGTGCAATCGATTGCGCCAAGGACGTTGGGCATGTCGGCTATGTTATAAAAGCCCAACTTAACCGCATTCCAGGCTTCCCCTGTTTGAGGAAAAAAAATGTAATTCTGTGCCAGGGTAGCCATGCCATCCAAAAACTTGGTTAGGCTGCGGCTCAGCGTAGACTGGGACATCCCCAGGGAGAAGGCACCCAGTCTCTGGAACGAGCCGTTCGCCAAAAATTGCAGGCAGCCAACCAATTTGGTCATACCAGCAATTGCATGCCCCTTTCTGGTGGTGGGGGCTAACCATGGCCGCAGGTCACTATACAAGGCATGGAGAGAAACACGGTTAAGGCGGGTGAGCTCGAATAGGTCAACGTCACTCATGCCATCGATGTCCAAAGGCGTGCGCTGCAGCCTGGTTTCTGCCATACTCAGAACTATCAGACGGCGTAGCTGGCGCCTTTGATGTTGGCCCACAGAGGAATGCATTCCCAAAAAGCACAGAGCTCCAATACGGCTGGTCAGACTGGCCGTAAGTGAAGGCTCGGCGGCCCCGTTTTATTAGGCTGATTTCAATCGGAAATCAAGGCTCTGCATCACTGGAAAAAACGGGCAAATGAACGAGGCGTCCGTTTTCCCGGGAAACAGCCTCGTGCGAGCCGACAATCAGAAAGGCGGCTGAGCGCACACCTGAGCGCATAAACGCACACTAAAATCAACGTAGCACCCTTTCCTGACCCGATCAAAGGCCAAAACCAACGGGAAAACGCACGGGATAGCTGAACGGGCAGGCTCTGCATCAAGCCAATAGACCTACCCCAACTGCCTGATAACTTAAGGGACATACTAGAGGATGAAGTTTGAGTAGAGGGAGGTCCAAAAGGTTGTGGCAAGCTTGAAACCCAATAAGAGGCTGGACCCAGACGGCTTCTCTGCAAGCTACTATAAGACCTTTAGTACGATTTTGACCCCCAAACTTACAGCAATGTTCAATAACATTAGATCAGGCAGCAAGTTCACCCATGAATCACTAACAGCATCTGTCAGTATGATACCAAAGCCAGATACAGACCACTTACTTTGGTCTAAACTATTTCCCTTATCAACTTGGTCGTAAAAATTCTGGCCAAGGTTCTGGTCAGTAGGTTGTCAGAATTCCTTCTGAAATTGATAAACTATGACCAAGTGGGTTTGTTACCGGGGAGGCAGGCATGAGACAATTTCAGACGGGTCACCCAGCTTTCCTATATAAAAAAGAGATGCAGACCCTGGCCAGCGGTAGCATATGTGAAGTATAACGGATTTTAATCTGAACCCTTTAGACTGAAGAGAGGGACTAGGCAAGGGTGTCCGATGTCCCCCCTTTTGTTCACCCTGGTTATGGAACCCTTAGCTCAAATGATCAGGAGATTGCCAAATGTTTCAGGTCTGGAGGTAGTGGGTAAGCACCATAAGTAGAGATGAGCGAACTTTTGAAAAATTCGATTCGACTGATTCGCCGAATTTTCCGACAAAAATCGATTCGACCCGAATTTATTCGCGACGAATCGCTATTAAAAATGGCTATTTCTGAGCCTCCTAGAGCCTCGATAGGGTTGTAAACCATTCTGCCTTGCTGTAACACGCACAGGATGCGTGCTGGGTTAGTTAAATAATACTTTGAATAAATATCACATGCAGATCAGAGGCATCGCTAATAGAATCGCAGAGCGGCACAATTGCAGAGAGTTGAAGTGGCATCACTATGAGGGGCAGGAGCCCAAACATTGCTTTAAAGAGACATTGGAGTTGGCAGCAGCAGGAGCCCAAAAATTGGATGAATCACACCCTGGAGTTGGCAGCAGCAGCAGCAGGAGCCCAAATATTACTTTAAAGAGACACTGGAGTTGGCTTCAGGAGCCCAAAAATTGGATGATTCACACCCTGGAGTTGGCAGCAGCAGCAGCAGCAGCAGGAGCCCAAACATTACTTTAAAGAGACACTGGGGTTGGCTTCAGGAGCCCAAAAATTGGATGAATCACACCCTGGAGTTGGCAGCAGCAGCAGGAGCCCAAACATTACTTTAAAGAGACACTGGGGTTGGCTTCAGGAGCCCAAAAATTGGATGATTCACACCCTGGAGTTGGCAGCAGCAGCAGGAGCCAAAACATTACTTTAAAGAGACACTGGGGTTGGCTTCAGGAGCCCAAAAATTGGATGAATCACACCCTGGAGTTGGCAGCAGCAGCAGGAGCCCAAACATTACTTTAAAGAGACACTGGGGTTGGCTCCAGGAGCCCAAAATTGGATGAATCACACCCTGGAGTTGGCAGCAGCAGCAGCAGGAGCCCAAACATTACTTTAAAGAGACACTGGGGTTGGCTTCAGGAGCCCAAAAATTGGATGAATCACACCCTGGAGTTGGCAGCATCAGCAGGAGCCCAAACATTACTTTAAAGAGACACTGGGGTTGGCTTCAGGAGCCCAAAAATTGGATGAATCACACCCTGGAGTTGGCAGCAGCAGCAGCAGCAGGAGTCCAAACATTACTTTAAAGAGACACTGGAGTTGGCTTCAGGAGCCCAAAAATTGGATGAATCACACCCTGGAGTTGGCAGCAGCAGCAGGAGCCCAAACATTACTTTAAAGAGACACTGGAGTTGGCAGCAAGAGCCCAAAGATTGGATGAATCACACCCTGGAGTTGGCAGCAGCAGCAGCAGCAGGAGCCCAAACATGACTTTAAAGAGACACTGGGGTTGGCTTCAGGAGCCCAAAAATTGGATGAATCACACCCTGGAGTTGGCAGCAGCAGCAGGAGCCCAAACATTACTTTAAAGAGGCACTGGGGTTGGCTTCAGGAGCCCAACAATTGGATGAATCACACCCTGGAGTTGGCAGCAGCAGCAGCAGCAGGAGCCCAAACATTACTTTAAAGAGACACTGGAGTTGGCAGCAGGAGCCCAAAGATTGGATGAATCACACCCTGGAGTTGGCAGCAGCAGCAGGAGCCCAAACATTACTTTAAAGAGACACTGGGGTTGGCTTCAGGAGCCCAAAAATTGGATGATTCACACCCTGGAGTTGGCAGCAGCAGCAGGAGCCCAAATATTACTTTAAAGAGACACTGGAGTTGGCTTCAGGAGCCCAAAAATTGGATGATTCACACCCTGGAGTTGGCAGCAGCAGCAGGAGCCCAAACATTACTTTAAAGAGACACTGGGGTTGGCTTCAGGAGCCCAAAAATTGGATGAATCACACCCTGGAGTTGGCAGCAGCAGGAGCCCAAATATTACTTTAAAGAGACACTGGGGTTGGCTTCAGGAGCCCAAAAATTGGATGATTCACACCCTGGAGTTGGCAGCAGCAGCAGCAGCAGGAGCCCAAACATTGCTTTAAAGAGACACTGGAGTTGGCTTCAGGAGCCCAAAAATTGGATGAATCACACCCTGGAGTTGGCAGCAGCAGCAGGAGCCCAAACATTACTTTAAAGAGACACTGGGGTTGGCTTCAGGAGCCCAAAAATTGAATGAATCACACCCTGGAGTTGGCAGCAGCAGCAGGAGCCCAAACTTTACTTTAAAGAGACACTGGGGTTGGCTTCAGGAGCCCAAAAATTGGATGAATCACACCCTGGAGTTGGCAGCAGCAGCAGGAGCCCAAACATTACTTTAAAGAGACACTGGGGTTGGCTTCAGGAGCCCAAAAATTGGATGATTCACACCCTGGAGTTGGCAGCAGCAGGAGCCCAAACATTACTTTAAAGAGACACTGGGGTTGGCTTCAGGAGCCCAAAGATTGGATGAATCACACCCTGGAGTTGGCAGCAGCAGCAGCAGCAGCAGCAGCAGCAGGAGCCCAAACATTACTTTAAAGAGACACTGGGGTTGGCTTCAGGAGCCCAAAAATTGGATGATTCACACCCTGGAGTTGGCAGCAGCAGCAGGAGCCCAAACATTACTTTAAAGAGACACTGGGGTTGGCTTCAGGATCCCAAAAATTGGATGATTCACACCCTGGAGTTGGCAGCAGCAGCAGCAGCAGGAGTCCAAATATTACTTTAAAGAGACACTGGAGTTGGCTTCAGGAGCCCAAAAATTGGATGATTCACACCCTGGAGTTGGCAGCAGCAGCAGCAGGAGCCCAAACATTACTTTAAAGAGACACTGGGGTTGGCTTCAGGAGCCCAAAAATTGGATGAATCACACCCTGGAGTTGGCAGCAGCAGCAGCAGGAGCCCAAATATTACTTTAAAGAGACACTGGAGTTGGCTTCAGGAGCCCAAAAATTGGATGATTCACACCCTGGAGTTGGCAGCAGCAGCAGCAGGAGCCCAAACATTACTTTAAAGAGACACTGGGGTTGGCTTCAGGAGCCCAAAAATTGGATGAATCACACCCTGGAGTTGGCAGCAGCAGCAGGAGCCCAAACATTACTTTAAAGAGACACTGGAGTTGGCTTCAGGAGCCCAAAAATTGGATGATTCTCACCCTGGAGTTGGCAGCAGCAGCAGGAGCCAAAACATTACTTTAAAGAGACACTGGAGTTGGCTTCAGGAGCCCAAAAATTGGATGAATCACACCCTGGAGTTGGCAGCAGCAGTAGCCCAAAAATTGGCCTAAAGACATAAATATGTTTTGCACCATTTAAAACGTGGCACCATGCTGAATCTAGTCGCATGCATCAGCCATTGGTGGGTGGAAATCCTGGCTGATCCATCCCTGATTCATTTTGACAAAGGTGAGTCTCTCCACATTTTTAGTTGACAGACAAGTTCTCCTTGCCGTAACTATGGCCCCCGCCGCACTAAACACCCGCTCAGATGGCACGCTATTTGCCGGGCAGGACAGCTTTTCCAGGGCAAACTCTGCTAGTTGCGGCCACAAATCAAGTTTGGCTGCCCAGAAGTCCAGCGGATCCTCAAGGTGTGTTGGCATGGTCATGTCAAAGTATGACATGACCTGCTGGTTCAGGTCCTGCTCCAGGTCTTCCTGCTGCTCATGAGTAGCCTCACTATGCGGGTGTAGAAAGCTACTCATTAGCGACTGAAGACTGAGGCTGCTGCTGATGGAGCTGCTGCTGCTGCTCCTGCCAACCCCCCCAGCAGCCATGGCAGTGGAAGGTGAGCGCAGAGGTCCCCTCGAGTCAGACCTGCGAGAGTATGGACCATGGCGCAGATAGGCATCGGCCAACTGCCTACGTAGAATGTCTTTGTAGTAGTTCAGTTTGTCCTCCCTCTCGGTGGGTTTAAAAAATGCCCCCATTTTGTGCCGGAAGCGAGGGTCCAATAAGGTGGACAGCCAGAAGTCATCCCGCCGACAGATGGAAACAATTCTGGGGTCACTACGCAAGCACGTGAGCATGCTTCGTGCCATTTGCGCAAGTGACTCGGATGGACTACCTGTCTCCATCTCCACTGCATACTGCCACGGTGTGCCCGGGTCCTCTGTCTCGCCTTCCTCAAAAACCTCTAGCTCCTCTGGCTGCTCCTGCTCCTCCTCTCCTGTCCGCTGACTAGATAAACCAGCCATTGCGCCAAGCCTAAACTGTGTTTCGCTGGGCAACTCCTCCTCCTCTTCCTCCTCCTTCTCCAGTTCAGCTCCAACGGGGTTCATGTGGCCGTAAGATGTAAACGCCATGTCTCCAGTGCCCTGACCAGCCATGGTTCCAACATGTGCTGTAGTACATGAAGCAGTGGAATCACGTCGTTCATCCCGTAATCCTGCCGACTGACAAATAAAGTGGCTTCCTCAAAGGGCCTGAGCAAACGGCAGGTGTCACGTATGAGCTGCCACTGGTTGACATTGAAGATACACAGGGGAGTCCCCCTATCTGCTTGGATCATCAGGAAATCCGTGATGGCTTTTCTCTGTTCATATAATCGGTCCAACATGTGAAGGGTGGAATTCCAACGGGTGGAAACATCGCAAATCAGACTATGTTGGGGGATACCGTTCTGACGCTGTAGCTCAAGAAGGGTGTGTTTGGCGGTGTATGACTGGCTGAAGTGCATGCAAAGTTTCCTTGAAGTTGTTAGGATGTCTTGCAGATGGGGGGAACACTTCAGAAACCGCTTGACAACCAGATTGAAGACGTGAGCCATGCAGGGGGCATGGGTCAGGCTTCCTTGGCGCAGCGCAGACAAAATGTTCTTCCCATTGTCGGTAACCATGATTCCCATTTCAAGTTTTCTTGGAGTAAGCCATGTTTGGATTTCCTGATGAATTAATTTAAGCAGTTCCTCCCCTGTGTGACTCCGTTCGCCAAGACAAACCATGTGAAGCACTGCGTGACACCTCCGTGCCCTGCACACATGGTAGACTGGAGGGGCACTGAGACTTGAGCCTACAGTGGAGGGTGAGGAGATGGCGGAGGATGAGGAGGCCGAGTCGCACGGTGTCACAGGCCCAACGGGCAGGGAACGCGGAGGCCGAAGCGGTGTGACCTGTCCAAGTTGCTGCTGCAAAGGGACCACATTCACCCAGTGGGCCGTAAACGACATGTACTGTCCCTGACCGTAGTTACAGCTCCAGACGTCGGCGCTGCCATGCACTTTGCTACACACCGACAGGCTCAAGGACTGGCCCACCTTCTGTTCAACAAAAGTGTGCAGCGCTGGTACTGCCTTCTTGGCAAAGAAATGACGGCTTGGGACTCTCCACCTCGGCTCAGCACAAGCCATCAGTTCTCTGAAAGGTGCAGAGTTCACCACCTGAAAAGGGAGCGACTGCAGCACCAGCAACTTGGACAGGAGCACATTCAGCTTCTGCGCCGTAGGATGAGTGGGCGCATACTGCTGTCTCTTGGACATGGCTTCGCTGATGGATTGCTGGCGGGATGCATGACTTGGAGGAGGAGGAGCAGGAGCGACAGAGGATCGGTATGATGCACAGCTGCCTTCGGCTGAGGTGCTGGAGCCTTGGCTGGCAGAAATTGGGAGCGGCGTGCCACTTGGTGAGGAAGCAGACTGGACCACCCCTTGGGAGCCTCGGTTCTCTCAGGTCGCTTTATGGTGACGCATCATATGTTGACGCAGGGCTGTGGTGCCAACATTTGGACCCTGGCCACGCTTCAACTTCTGCCTACATATCTTGCATATCCTGCGGATGCTTCAGGAAAAACTGCCACACTGCCGAGTAGCTACTTTTCCCACCCCCTGGCCTCACTGATTTACTGCTGCTGTTGCCAACTACAGGAACCCCTGCTCCACTACCTCCCGATAAGGTAGACTGCCGCACAGCAGGTGCTCTACCCCGGCCCCGGCCCCGGCCGGCTCCAGCCTTTGGAATTGTGCCCCCATGCTGACTGCTACCACCTTGCTGCCTGAGCTGCTGACTCCGGGACAACCTGCGCCCCTCTTCTCCTGATGATGACGATGAAGCCCCTTCATCACCCGGCTCCCAAGTGCGATCGGCTTCATCGTCATCATCATTATCACCGAGTTGTGGCTGTACGTCACTGATGTTCGTGAATTCGTCAACAGTGTCTAGCGCAGGAGCTGGAACGCTCGCAGCACCCACGACACTGTCCACATCACGATTTGTCTGCCTAGCTAAAGAAGCCACCTCCATTTCTTGGCTGGGCAGTAGCTGCTGACTGTCCTCTATCTGATGGTCCTCCTCACTAAAGAGTGGAGCTGAACCCAAAGCATAGGATACGTCGCTGGGGGAGGGAACGGCGTAGGACAGAGGCAATGGGAGGACAGGGACTGCTCTCGGGGCATGCCAACTCAGGGTTGTGTCAGAGGAACCTACCGAGCCTAGACTGGGGGTCTCAGACGTAAGTTGTGATGATGTTGTTGATGAGCGCGTCAACCAATCTACCACGGCAGATGCGTTACTGGTGGAGACCCGACCGCTAGCAGATACTGGCAGATTAGGTCTCTCAGCGTGACTCCTTCTGCTACTGGCCCCCAGTCTGCTGCGACCTCTGCCTGCAGAATCTTGGCCTCTGCCACTCCTCTTTTCACTTCCAGGCACTTGTCTGCCCGACATAGTCTAACTGGCGTGGTAGTAGGTGATATTTTAAGAACCCCCAGGCAGCGGTGGGTCTATATGAAACAGAATATAATGCACACCAAAAGTGAGCAGTAACACTCAGCCTCCAACAGGCCTGCTTAGTGTAAATAAGAGAGCTGCTTAGTGAAAATAAAGAGGGGTATGGTATGTTACAGAATGGGATGCCCCAACCGGAGAGCACCTGGCAGCAGTACTACTATGCACAGCAAAAGTGTCTTTATCAGGCCAAATTACTTTTAGAATAAGTGCAAAGGGTTATAGTAAATAGAGGATGTTGTAGTCACAGAATGGGATGCCCCAACCGGAGAGCACCTGGCAGCAGTACTACTATGCACAGCAAAAGTGTCTTTATCAGGCCAAATTACTTTTAGAATAAGTGCAAAGGGTTATAGTAAATAAAGGGCTGTTGTAGTCACGGAATGGGATGCCCCAGCCGGAGAGCACCTGGCAGCAGTACTACTATGCACAGCAAAAGTGTCTTTATCAGGCCAAATTACTTTTAGAATACGTGCAAAGGGTTATAGTAAATAGAGGCTGTTGTAGTCACAGAATGGGATGCCCCAACCAGAGAGCACCTGGCAGCAGTACTACTATGCACAGCAAAAGTGTCTTTATCAGGCCAAATTACTTTTAGAATAAGTGCAAATGGTTATAGTAAATAGAGGCTGTTGTAGTCACAGAATGGGATGCCCCAACCAGAGAGCACCTGGCAGCAGTACTACTATGCACAGCAAAAGTGTCTTTATCAGGCCAAATTACTTTTAGAATAAGTGCAAAGGGTTATAGTAAATAGAGGCTGTTGTAGTCACAGAATGGGATTCCCCAACCGGAGAGCACCTGGCAGCAGTACTACTATGCACAGCAAAAGTGTCTTTATCAGGCCAAATTACTTTTAGAATAAGTGCAAAGGGTTATAGTAAATAGAGGCTGTTGTAGTCACAGAATGGGATGCCCCAACCGGAGAGCACCTGGCAGCAGTACTACTATGCACAGCAAAAGTGTCTTTATCAGGTCAAATTACTTTTAGAATACGTGCAAAGGGTTATAGTAAATAGAGGCTGTTGTAGTCACAGAATGGGATGCCCCAACCGGAGAGCACCTGGCAGCAGTACTACTATGCACAGCAAAAGTGTCTTTATCAGGCCAAATTACTTTTAGAATAAGTGCAAAGGGTTATAGTAAATAGAGGCTGTTGTAGTCACAGAATGGGATGCCCCAACCGGAGAGCACCTGGCAGCAGTACTACTATGCACAGCAAAAGTGTCTTTATCAGGCCAAATTACTTTTAGAATAAGTGCAAAGGGTTAGAGGCTTATGTAGTCACAGAATGGGATGCCCCAACCAGAGAGCACCTGGCAGCAGTACTACTATGCACAGCAAAAGTGTCTTTATCAGGCCAAATTACTTTTAGAATAAGTGCAAAGGGTTATAGTAAATTGAGGCTGTTGTAGTCACAGAATGGGATGCCCCAACCAGAGAGCACCTGGCAGCAGTACTAATATGCACAGCAAAAGTGTCTTTATCAGGCCAAATTACTTTTAGAATAAGTGCAAAGGGTTATAGTAAATAGAGGCTGTTGTAGTCACAGAATGGGATGCCCCAACTGGAGAGCACCTGGCAGCAGTACTACTACGCACAGCAAAAGTGTCTTTATCAGGCCAAATTACTTTTAGAATAAGTGCAAAGGGTTATAGTAAATAGAGGCTGTTGTAGTCACAGAATGGGATGCCCCAACCGGAGAGCACCTGGCAGCAGTACTACTATGCACAGCAAAAGTGTCTTTATCAGGCCAAATTACTTTTAGAATAAGTGCAAAGGGTTAGAGGCTGGTGTAGTCACAGAATGGGATGTCCCAACCAGAGAGCACCTGGCAGCAGTAGTACTATGCACAGCAAAAGTGTCTTTATCAGGCCAAATTACTTTTAGAATAAGTGCATAGGGTTATAGTAAATAGAGGCTGTTGTAGTCACAGAATGGGATGCCCCAACCAGAGAGCACCTGGCAGCAGTACTACTATGCACAGCAAAAGTGTCTTTATCAGGCCAAATTACTTTTAGAATAAGTGCAAAGGGTTATAGTAAATAGAGGCTGTTGTAGTCACAGAATGGGATGCCCCAACCGGAGAGCACCTGGCAGCAGTACTACTATGCACAGCAAAAGTGTCTTTATCAGGCCAAATTACTTTTAGAATAAGTGCAAAGGGTTAGAGGCTGGTGTAGTCACAGAATGGGATGCCCCAACCAGAGAGCACCTGGCAGCAGTACTACTATGCACAGCAAAAGTGTCTTTATCAGGCCAAATTACTTTTAGAATAAGTGCAAAGGGTTAGAGGCTTATGTAGTCACAGAATGGGATGCCCCAACCAGAGAGCACCTGGCAGCAGTACTACTATGCACAGCAAAAGTGTCTTTATCAGGCCAAATTACTTTTAGAATAAGTGCAAAGGGTTATAGTAAATAGAGGCTGTTGTAGTCACAGAATGGGATGCCCCAACCAGAGAGCACCTGGCAGCAGTACTACTATGCACAGCAAAAGTGTCTTTATCAGGCCAAATTACTTTTAGAATAAGTGCAAAGGGTTATAGTAAATAGAGGCTGTTGTAGTCACAGAATGGGATGCCCCAACCGGAGAGCACCTGGGAGCAGTACTACTATGCACAACAAAAGTGTCTCTTTATCAGGCCAAATTACTTTTAGAATAAGTGCAAAGGGTTATAGTAAATAGAGGCTGTTGTAGTCACAGAATGGGATGCCCCAACCGGAGAGCACCTGGCAGCAGTACTACTATGCACAGCAAAAGTGTCTTTATCAGGCCAAATTACTTTTAGAATAAGTGCAAAGGGTTAGAGACTGGTGTAGTCACAGAATGGGATGCCCCAACCAGAGAGCACCTGGCAGCAGTACTACTATGCACAGCAAAAGTGTCTTTATCAGGCCAAATTACTTTTAGAATAAGTGCAAAGTTTTATAGTAAATAGAGGCTGTTGTAGTCACAGAATGGGATGCCCCAACCAGAGAGCACCTGGCAGCAGTACTACTATGCACAGCAAAAGTGTCTTTATCAGGCCAAATTACTTTTAGAATAAGTGCAAAGGGTTATAGTAAATAGAGGCTGTTGTAGTCACAGAATGGGATGCCCCAACCAGAGAGCACCTGGCAGCAGTACTACTATGCACAGCAAAAGTGTCTTTATCAGGCCAAATTACTTTTAGAATAAGTGCAAAGGGTTAGAGGCTGGTGTAGTCACAGAATGGGATGCCCCAACCAGAGAGCACCTGGCAGCAGTACTACTATGCACAGCAAAAGTGTCTTTATCAGGCCAAATTACTTTTAGAATAAGTGCAAAGGGTTATAGTAAATAGAGGCTGTTGTAGTCACAGAATGGGATGCCCCAACCGGAGAGCACATGGCAGCAGTACTACTATGCACAGCAAAAGTGTCTTTATCAGGCCAAATTACTTTTAGAATAAGTGCAAAGGGTTAGAGGCTGGTGTAGTCACAGAATGGGATGCCCCAACCAGAGAGCACCTGGCAGCAGTACTACTATGCACAGCAAAAGTGTCTTTATCAGGCCAAATTACTTTTAGAATAAGTGCAAAGGGTTATAGTAAATAGAGGCTGTTGTAGTCACAGAATGGGATGCCCCAACCAGAGAGCACCTGGCAGCAGTACTACTATGCACAGCAAAAGTGTCTTTATCAGGCCAAATTACTTTTAGAATAAGTGCAAAGGGTTAGAGGCTGGTGTAGTCACAGAATGGGATGCCCCAACCAGAGAGCACCTGGCAGCAGTACTACTATGCACAGCAAAAGTGTCTTTATCAGGCCAAATTACTTTTAGAATAAGTGCAAAGGGTTATAGTAAATAGAGGCTGTTGTAGTCACAGAATGGGATGCCCCAACCAGAGAGCACCTGGCAGAAGTACTACTATGCACAGCAAAAGTGTCTTTATCAGGCCAAATTACTTTTAGAATAAGTGCAAAGGGTTATAGTAAATAGAGGCTGTTGAAGTCACAGAATGGGATGCCCCAACCGGAGAGCACCTGGCAGCAGTACTACTATGCACAGCAAAAGTGTCTTTATCAGGCCAAATTACTTTTAGAATAAGTGCAAAGGGTTATAGTAAATAGAGGCTGTTGTAGTCACAGAATGGGATGCCCCAACCAGAGAGCACCTGGCAGCAGTACTACTATGCACAGCAAAAATGTCTTTATCAGGCCAAATTACTTTTAGAATAAGTGCAAAGGGTTAGAGGCTGGTGTAGTCACAGAATGGGATGCCCCAACCGGAGAGCAACTGGCAGCAGTACTACTATGCACAGCAAAAGTGTCTTTATCAGGCCAAATTACTTTTAGAATAAGTGCAAAGGGTTATAGTAAATAGAGGCTGTTGTAGTCACAGAATGGGATGCCCCAACCAGAGAGCACCTGGCAGCAGTACTACTATGCACAGCAAAAGTGTCTTTATCAGGCCAAATTACTTTTAGAATAAGTGCAAAGGGTTATAGTAAATAGAGGCTGTTGTAGTCACAGAATGGGATGCCCCAACCAGAGAGCACCTGGCAGCAGTACTACTATGCACAGCAAAAGTGTCTTTATCAGGCCAAATTACTTTTAGAATAAGTGCAAAGGGTTATAGTAAATAGAGGCTGGTGTAGTCACAGAATGGGATGCCCCAACCAGAGCACCTGGCAGCAGTACTACTATGCACAGCAAAAGTGTCTTTATCAGGCCAAATTACTTTTAGAATAAGTGCAAAGGGTTATAGTAAATAGAGGCTGTTGTAGTCACAGAATGGGATGCCCCAACCGGAGAGCACCTGGCAGCAGTACTACTATGCACAGCAAAAGTGTCTTTATCAGGCCAAATTACTTTTAGAATAAGTTCAAAGGGTTATAGTAAATAGAGGCTGGTGTAGTCACAGAATGGGATGCCTCACAGCAGACTTGAGATCAGTTCAGTATATATGCACAGTAAGTGTATAAGCAGCCTGAAAACGCTAACAAAGCCAGTCAGCCAGCCAGTAACACACAGGCTGGATGAAAAAAAAAAAATCTCCCTGTGACTGCCTCCGATTTTTCCTAACTTTCCCTGCTTCTCGCTGACTTTCTGCCTGTCTCCTGCCTGTCTCCTGCCTGTCTCCTGCCTGTCTCCTGCCTGTCCCTGTCTGTCCCTGGCTCTCTGTCTCTCCCTCACTACAGCAGCGTCCTGTCTCTCACGAATGCAATAGAGAAATGAGGAAAAGCAAGATGTCCGCCGACTTAAATAGCGCTGTGACGTCACCGGGTTTGCTGGCTGCTGATAGGCTGCATGTGACTGCCCCAGCTTGCACTGGCGCGGGGTAAATGTCTGGACATGTCCCGTCCGCCATCTTAGAATGCCTGTAATGTAAATGAATGGATGTTAAAGGAAAACTTTGAGCGATCGAAGCACGGGGAAATTCAGATTCGATCCGAATTGAATTTTTCATGAAATTCGGATCGAATCCGGGTTCGTCCGGATCGATTCGCTCATCCCTAACCATAAGCTATGTTTATTTGCAGACGATGTACTGTTATTTCTCACAAACCCGTTTGTTTCACTCCCTGAATTAACTCAAATTGTAAGTAATTTCGAGTCTATGGCTTTGATTCACAGCCTCCTTTTCCTTCACTTTCACATGTGTTTGTGTATTTTTGGTGAGTTTTTGCAGCCATTAACAGGATTTTGATGTCTTTTTTCATGTGTATGTGCATTTCTGTTAACGCGAATAAGCATATTCAATGATCGGATATTTCGCGTTAATAGTTCACCTTCTCAGGAATGTTACGTTATTGGAATGGGCTTACGCATGATTCCAAGCCTTGATTGTTGCTTAAAAGGGAAATAAAAGGAGGGTGTTTCCACTAAACTTATGGGGTGTATTTCCTGGTGAAAGTTTGCTGTCGTTGTGTGAGTTGCAGTGTGATGGAGGCGGACTACCATGTTTCAAAATTACATTTGTTTCCTTGATAACGTGGTAGCCTGGAATGCGGTGAAGTTAGGCTTTTATGATATTGCCGATATGCCTAACGTCATGGGTGCGATCGACTGTACGCACGTAGTGCTGGTGCCTCCAGCAGCGGAAGAACATCTATATAGGTATGTGGTTTTTCTGCCCATCCTTCCATATATGTAACCTAATGTAGCCTTGCATTGTATATGTTAATGTGGAGCTAAATCTAAATGTAAAGCTACTTTGTATTTTCACTGTTATATATGTTGTTTTCATAACAAAAATTAACTAATAATGACCCCTTCATAATAAGAAATTTAAATTTTATATATATGTTTTGCTAATTGTTTTTTTAGTTTGCAATTACAGGAACAGAAAGATGTTTCATTCCATAAACGTCCAGTGTGTGGTTGGTCCAGACCTTCGCTTTCTCAGCGTCATGGCTGGATTTCCTATGCCTATATTCTGAGGAATTCCAGTCTCTATGGGCGTTTTGAGACTGTCAGTTTGTCTGGTGGTTGGCTACTGGGTAAGTGTTTATTAATAGCTGACTTGGGTTTGCAATGTGTAACTACTATAAATGTTGGAGTCCCCTGCCTCAACATATGATGTACTTCCCCTCTGATTTTTTGAGATACAATGTAATTATTATATAGAGCTTATTTATTTATTTTTTGGTTATGGGTGATTCGGGATACCCCCTTTTGTTGGCGTCTACCCTTTAAATAGTTGTCACAGTCTATGATGTCAGTGCGTACGGCCGTGTGCGCCCCGGAAACCGCTGGGGCGTGCCACATAATGAAAGAGAACCTCCCCAAGATGGCCCCCACGCTCTTCACTCGCCAGCAGCAGGAGCCCATTATGCGCGTGAGTGTTATATGCAGGTATTTATTTGCATGCCAAATGCGTGCATAGGCGTTTATGCATCACGGGCTAAACATGTGGATTTAAACGCACCTAATGCAGCGAATGTTTGTGGGCACATGTGCGCAACAAATAAATGTACTATCTGAGGATAGGTCCTGACATTAACAATGGTTTCACATGTTTGGAGGAGTGCTAATAATAACCTGCTTGCATAATTTGAAAGAGCTGTATGATGCTTTATTTAATGACATCTGTTTTTCTTCCACCTTTTAGATGATGCTCAGCCATCGCTATGATTACCTGCCTAGCAGCTTTGAAAAAAGGACCTTGGCACTGGAAATAAAAAAACATTTGTAATAAATTTTTTACTACTACCTCAGCCCCTAATGCCATTGACCTGCTGACCACTTTTGGCCGCATCTCAGGCCTTAAACTAAATGCCTCAAAGTCCACTGCACTAGACGTCTCACTCTCTGCTAGTACAAAGCAGACTTTATCCCAAAACTTTACGTGGACTTGGACACAGAGACTGCAGTATCTGGGGATCAAATTAACAGCCAACTATACAGATTTGTATAGTGCCAACTACCCAGAAACATTTAGAAAACTGGACACTCTACTTCAGTCCTGACAATTTATAAAATTGTCTTGGCTAGGGAGAATAGCAGCTCTCAAGATGACCTTTTTACCAAAAATGTTATATCTCTTCAGAGTGCTCCCAGTTTAGGTCCCTAAACGTGCCCTCGACATCCTACAACAGAAAATCATGTCTTTTACATGGTGCAAATCTAGACCAAGGATAAATAAAACAACCCTCTTCTGTAAAAAAGACCAAGGCGGTCTGGCCTTCCCATCCCTGCATAATTATTATACAGCAGCTCAAATCGCGCCCCTAGTACTCCTACACGCCCCACAGCATAAACCATTATGGGTCCTAAATGACATTGCCACTTGTGACCCAGTCCTCCCGGCATCTCTGCTCTGGATCCCTAGAACAATTAGACCAAAATGTATCCCTCCAATCCTAATGTTCTCCTTGACAATATGGGACAAAGTCAAACATGAATTCACGTCACCTCATTTGCCAGCTTCCCCCCTGCTAGGTAACCCAAAGTTTCCATCAGGCGTCACGTACCCTAAAAATTACAAATGGTGGTCACAGAAAGGATCAACCTCTGTAGACAAACTCTGCACCCCAAAAGGGATGAAAACCAAACAAGACCTCGCACCCCGCGATAGCATCCCACCTTCTGAGGTATTTAGACACCTACAAGTCCAACATTTTGTTAAAAGCCTCCTAAAAAAGTCCCCTCCTCCATATAGGAATACGGACTTCGAAATCAGATGCATCAGGGACCATTTTGAAAGGGGCTTAATATCCAGACAGCTCTAGTTACACCCCCAGCCCCTGTTCACCACAACTATATGATAAGATGGGAACAAGAGCTGGGAACAACTAAAGATCCTGAGACATGGCAGAAAATCTGGAGGGATACAAGAAAATTATCCTGTAATGCGCTGGTTTTAGAAAATGCCTATAAAATCCTCTTCAGATGGTATTACACTCCAGACAGAATCCACAAATTTTCCCCCTCAGATTCACCATTATGCTTTAGAGGGTGCCAAGAAAGAGGCACAATGTCCCACATCTGGTGGGAGTGCCCTGTGGGATAAAGCCTACAAATTGATATCTGACATCCTACGCATATCCAGTATTGGCGATCCATAGGATGTCAGATATCATGTGCAATGAGAAAATCACTGCGATAGTAAACGATTCATACAACAAATTCCTTAGTACCTGGAACCCATGGATAGAGTATATTGGACTGAGCCCTCATCAAACAGACCCGTCCCTCCATATCTAACCACTAGACTCCGGACTGATCAGGTTCTAGTTCTCACTCTCTTATTATAACATGATCCAGCATACCTGGGCTCCCACAATCCCCCCTTCTCTTTCTGCCCCCCCTCTCCCCCCCAACCCTCCTGAGATATACCCCGGACATCTACACCAGTCCAATGTTCGTTTATCATAGTTAGAAGTTTGCCCAAAGTCAGCCAGGATGCTGAACACCCAAAAGTGAATAAAATAGCTCTCAAAATAATTTTAATGAGAATTCGTAATCTCAATTTATACTACTTAAGTTCCACAAGACGCATATCCCTTGGTTAGACACTGTCTGATTTTGCGAGCTACTTTTGCTGACACCAAAAGATACTGTGAGCATTTTGTTGACTTATCTTTACTGTTTATCTGCATTCCATTATGCATTCAACTATGTACATGTTGAATTACTGCTTGTTCAGTACGCCTGTCTTTAAAAATATACTGTACATCACGTGCAAACTTCAATAAAAAACTTTGTAAATAAATTTTTTACTACTTAAAAATGTTTATGATGTCTTTCATTTCAATAAAACTAATATAAATGTCATGATTGCACACATTCCCTTATGCACATAAATCAGAAAAAAGCAAGAAGGAAATGAAAAATATGTAAATAATCCATGAAATAAAGGTAAGCATGAAAATATGTGGATAGAGAACAAGAAACAGTGCCAAGGTAATGAGGTTAGCATTAATAGAGTGGGACAGAGGAAGACATACAGTGCCAAGAGAGTTAAGGTAAGCATTAATAGTGGGCCAGAGTATAAAAAAACACAAGGGAGTTAAAGTAAGCATGGGAGCAGAAGTGAGTGAGAGAATAGTTGACAAGGGGGGCGAGTGAGTTAATAAGCTGCGTGCATGCGTACATGTGTGCATACATAGTAGCTTGTACCACAAAATTCCGTTACTATGTATATTTTGAGAAACATGCTAGCTGAATATCGTGGGACACTGAAAATCTACGTTGGAAGGTACGATGAAAAACGCTGAAAAACGGTAGTATACGAAGATTACTAAGCAACGTAAATGAAAACCTCATCCTCTCGCATACTCAATGAAAGCTGTAAAAAGCCATTCACGATGGCGTACGCAGCTATGAAAATTAAATGGAACGTTCCCGATGGCGGCTCTGCATCATGCGTATGCACGTAGACATACGGGAAAATAGTGAAAATTACACATTATGAGACAAAAACAAGACGGTTTTGAGAAGGCTAGGAATCAACCCTTAGATCTGGTCTTCGGGTCAACACAGCTAAGTCTAAAACTCTGAATGTTACAACCACCAGAGTGAATTGGGACATACTTAAGGCCTCGAGGTGGTGGAGCATGCACTACGGGATGAAATATCTTTGCAGATATCTTTTCAGATGACTCTTCACGTTTATATTGACTATCACGAAAGACGAAGGACTTTATTTGCACTTTGAGCTTTTTTGCTTTATTGTTAGCGCTGTATTTGTCCTTGTTATATCATTTTGCTATTTTCCTTCATTATACTTGCTGCTGACTATTAGTAATTATCTGTTATGGATATTTTTAGCTTCAACTCCCAAGGAGGGGCAGATTTTGGGGATCTGACCATTATAGGTCAGGAGTCATCGGCTGAACCTGACTTAGAGCATGAATTAAAAAATCTCTATAAGCTACTTAACAAGGAGTTGCGATTAAAATGGGACATCGCAACCCTTGAAAAGTATGTCAGTAAAAAAATGGTTCCACAGCAATTGCGATGGACATTGCAAATTTATGATGGCGATGATGCCCCAGATGCCAAGCAAGAGTGGTTCGTTTTTTTTTAATATGTGCGGCCTTCTTCTTGTGGAAAAACTGATAGAAAAAAAGAAAATTCAATTAAGGGGCGTAGAGTCTGTCAAAGATGATCTGAAACTACGCCTGGACCCTTTAAGCCATTCTCAATTATTTGCAAATAAATCAGCTGAACTTAAAGCTTAGCTAGTGAAAGAAGAGGCAGCGATTAAGAATTGCAAAGTAAGAAAATGACAACGAGATATGAATGACTACTCTTCTGATAGAGTTTTCAAATGGCAATTTATGAATGGGATCCCCACTGATATTAAGATCAAGGAGGGTATCCCGGATCCCCATACTGGGCCCTCCCGGTCTCAACATGAAATGGGCTTAAAGTCAGGGGAGAGGAGGAGGAGTAATATGCCCACCATGAATCCCTCAGACCATCTGGATAGGAGGATGAGTACCAATGGAATGAGTTGGTGTAAACGCACTCTGTCCTGGAGGGATAGAGAAAGGGCAGATTTCAGGCAGCAGGATATTTTTTTTATGAAGAGGGGCGAGAACCAGCCTCACCTGCAATAACCCATTCCCCTGTCCCTTTTTGGGAGGACCCACAGAGACCCCAGAGGCCGAGAGAGATACTACCAAGAGACAGGGGCAGATTACTGAATGGCGTAGGGAGACAGTCACTAAAAAGAAAAGAATGGGACAAAGAGGACGGAGAGCAGGAAATAAACACAAGAAGGCCAAGACAATCTAGGCCAAGGCATTTTTAACCTCAGTTCCGTCCAAGTAACAATTGAGGAATTGAAAGTTTTAGATCGAGGTTTGAAGTTTGCTCCCCCTAAACAATTAGATAGATTTGCTACGCACATATGGGTTGATTCAAAGAAACATGTAACAGCTTGGATTTGGGTCACGATCATCCTATTTTTCACGTCCGCTCGTGCGTTCGTATGAACTTGCGAGTGATTCAATAAGCAAATACGTTTCTATCCTAAAAGATACGTCCGTTCGTATGATATCTCCCGAACTTGCCTCAGTCAGTTGGCAATCGTAAAAATCACGTTCATGTGCTCACCTGTTGCGGCGGCAGCCTGTTTTTTCTGCTGCTTCCATCGTCCACCTCTTCCAATTACTTGCGTTTGCCTCTGGTTTTCATTGGTTTTTGGCCTCTTAGATTCGTGCGTTCGTATGTTTATAAGATCTTGCGCATGCGCACCCTCAACCAGAAACTTACCTAAACCCCTTAGCGCCTGCATCCAACTTCATTTCTCGGTCCCTAAAACTTACCTAAACCCCTTAGCGCCTGCATCCAACTTCATTTCTCGGTCCCTAAAACTTACCTAAACCTCTTAGCGCTTGCATCCAACTTCATTTCTCGGTCCCTAAAACTTACCTAAACCTCTTAGCGCTTGCATCCAACTTCATTTCTCGGTCCCTAAAACTTACCTAAACCCCTTAGCGCCTGCATCCAACTTCATTTCTCGGTCCCTAAAACTTACCTAAACCCCTTAGCGCCTGCATCCAACTTCATTTCTCGGTCCCTAAAACTTACCTAAACCTCTTAGCGCCTGCATCCAACTTCATTTCTCGGTCCCTAAAACTTACCTAAACCTCTTAGCGCCTGCATCCAACTTCATTTCTCGGTCCCTAAAACTTACCTAAACCTCTTAGCGCCTGCATCCAACTTCATTTCTCGGTCCCTAAAACTTACCTAAACCTCTTAGCGCCTGCATCCAACTTCATTTCTCGGTCCCTAAAACTTACCTAAACCCCTTAGCGCCTGCATCCAACTTCATTTCTCGGTCCCTAAAACTTACCTAAACCTCTTAGCGCCTGCATCCAACTTCATTTCTCGGTCCCTAAAACTTACCTAAACCTCTTAGCGCCTGCATCCAACTTCATTTCTCGGTCCCTAAAACTTACCTAAACCTCTTAGCGCCTGCATCCAACTTCATTTCTCGGTCCCTAAAACTTACCTAAACCCCTTAGCGCCTGCATCCAACTTCATTTCTCGGTCCCTAAAACTTACCTAAACCTCTTAGCGCCTGCATCCAACTTCATTTCTCGGTCCCTAAAACTTACCTAAACCTCTTAGCGCTTGCATCCAACTTCATTTCTCGGTCCCTAAAACTTACCTAAACCTCTTAGAGCCTGCATCCAACTTCATTTCTCGGTCCCTAAAACGTAAGAAAACCACATAATGTACATATGTCTATATGTTTCTAAGCGTGTTTTTTCTGGTTTGTGTAATTTATTTTGGGTGTGCATATTAGAAAAGACACATTTAGGAAGGCTTAAAATATAATTTATTTTAATTATTTGGTTTGTTTTGTTTTGAGTAATTTTCAAAACTTTTTTTTTTTTTTTTTGTTTTGTTTAAAACATAGTCTAACTTTTTTTTTTTTTGTAAAACACATATAAAATTTTTGTTTTTGTTTTTTTTAAAAAACATATTTTTTTTTTTTTAAAAACATAAAACATGTTTAAAATTTTTAAAACTCTACAAACAAGTTAAACAAAGTAGCCAGGACCAAGGGCACTATTCATCATCCTCTTCTTCATCTGTTGGCCCCAACGTCGCCTGTATGGCCAGCAGCTCGGCCACCAACTCCTTGATTCTTTTTTTTTTCTCTGCATTGGTTTTTGGGATAATCCCTGTAAGCAATAGAGAAATAAACATAAATAGGAGTACCAGACCGGTTGGTATGCTGGAAATAGATTTGGGGTTAATCAAATACATGTAAATGCATGACATATGTCATTCTTCCAAGGGATAAAGTTAATGCATTTCCCACAGGTAAGTGTTTAAACTCCTGAAACCGGACCTTCAACATTATTTAATGAAAACCAATAACTATTCCCAAATGATTAGGCACCAGATCAAAGTACATTTAGGAGGTTTTTGGATTACAGCGCCGCCATCTGGACTCTGAAGCATAACACTTAATGAGGAGTGGAGAGTTGGCTAAAGTACAGGGGAGTAGCTTACAGTGGTGCGTTGGGAATCCAGAGCATAGCTGGGTTGAGGGAAAGGTCATCACTCCCACAATGCATGGCAGCACCTTACTTTTTTCAATCTGTATCCCATGCTGCCTGTAAATATTGCGCATTCCATATTCCGCAATATTGGTTTTGTTCAGTCTAATAACATGCATTAGATGGCTGAAGGGTGTTTTTCCATGTTTCAAATCTGTAGGTACAGTGTGTTGGCTAATTCTTATGTTCTTAATACAAGTTAGGGTCCTCTTTAAGCTAACGAAGTGCCCACATGAAAGTGTGAACTACACATTGGCTACGCCTTTAGTTATGTGTGTGTTATTAGCTAACCAAACATTAATATGAATAATGGCATGGAGACTTACGGAGTTGGTGGCCGACAGATGGCTGGTTGGGGCCAACAGGCTGCCCTTGGTCCTGGCTATGCTGTGAAGAAGTCCCTGGAGAAACATGTGACATTTGGTTAGTACTTGTATAGAGTCACTATTCCCAACATATCTGGCTCCCAGTCTGGCTGACATCACTCACCTTCGCCAGGATCGACTTCCAGCATCTCTGCTGCCTCCTCCTCCACTATCTCACCCGCACCAGAAGCTTCTACAAATACATAATAAAGGATAACTTAGTTTTTGGCCTGCCATGTATATCTTTGTGCCTATACATGAAGAGTGACATACCAGAGCCTTCCCCATGCCTGGCCAGGTATGACTCCACGCCCACGCGGTTGGGCCCCTCCTCTGTGGTAAGGTCCAGGGGCTGGTCTGAGGAGGCCACAGAGGAGGGGTAGGTCCGTCGCCCGGGAGATCCACCACCTTCACTCACAGATGCAGACTCATACAGCACTGGTCGGCCTGTACGCCTCCGGGTGCGGCGAATTCTGAAATCCATTTCCAACACTACCAAAGAAAAGTCATTATAAATAAAGGCATAACTTATACATTTGGAACATATACCATGCAATTGCTTTGTACTTACTTGGGAAATGGATTCCAAAAAACCTCCGCACCCGGGGCATGTGCAGACGTTTCAGGTCCGACCAATGCTGCATTATCTGGGTGTGAGTGAAGGTGGTGCTGGTGACACGGTGTATCTCCACGATGATCTCCCGGGCGATGTCCCTTTTCTCGCACACATTGGGCGCGAAGTCATACCGGCGCTGAAGCATGATCTGAAAAACATAATGGACACAGAGCTTTTACTTTTACACACAGACCCATATGTGTTGCATCACAAGTTGAGAATTTCATGTTATTAACACACACATTTAGAGTGGCAGCCATTTTTGGGGAGTGCCTTAAAGAGGACGTTGACTGTGAATGAGAGTCTGGTCTTATGTTATATGTATCACACACCATGTACATACAGATAATAGCCAACATCAAAAATCAGGCCACCTGCATCTATGGCATGTTAGGATGGTTTAAACATCCAAGATGTAGGCTTATGCTTAGGCTTTTGGACCACGTGTGTGGCTTCCCGTTGTGTTTTTATGGCTTAGGAAAACAGTGTTCCTCAAACATCCGCATCAAGGTCCGAGACAGGCCAGGTTTGCCAGCTAGCCCCGCTACTCCACAGGTTAATTAACTGTTGCTAAGCCTGAGCAATTGCCCTAATTAGGACATCAGCATAGACAGGTGAAAACGTGGCCAGGCTCGGCCCTTGAGGATGAAGTGTGAGGAGCCAGTTATTAAACATTAAGAGACCCCAAACTAGTTCCAAACGCATCATTTACATTTAGGCCATCATTGACTATTAGATTAAAATGCACAGGCAGCCACTTACCAGCATGAGGATCTCTTCCTGTTGACGGGTGAAGATAGTGGGCGCCATCTTTATGCTTCTTCAAGGCAGCAGATAAGTGAAACCCCAGCGGTTTCCTGGTTCCGCTCGAACGTACGTTCGTACGAGCGCGTAGTCGTGCGCATAGGCGTCACACGCTGGGCTCATTATTTAAAGGTCCCTGCACCCAAAGCTCATTCTCTTTGAGCATTTGTGGAAGATGGCACCTAAAAAGGCAATCTCCAAGCGACCCCAGCAAAGCCAGACCGCGGAGGGCCCAACAACCAGGTCCCAGCAAGGTAGGATAAAGCTGAGAGCCAAGACTACTACCTCTGCCCCACCAAGGGACACTGGACCCTCTGGAACCCAAAAAAGGGGCCCCAAGCCACGTGCCCCTGCAGCCAAAAAGCAGGCAACAGCAGCACCCACCACCTCTGCCCCCAGAAGAGGCCGCACAAGGGAGCCCACACCGGCCATGGGTTCAAGTAGGGCAGTTCGGCAACCCAGGCCCCGCAGCAGGGCCCGAACCCCATCCAGGGCCAGAAGCCCAGCCAGGGCCCGAACCCCATCCAGGGCCAGAAGCCCAGCCAGGGCCCGAACCCCATCCAGGGCCAGAAGCCCAGCCAGGGCCCGAAGAACCCCATCCAGGGCCAGAAGCCCAGCCAGGGCCCGCAGAACCCCATCCAGGGCCAGAAGCCCCTACAGGGCCCGCAGCAGGGCCAGAAGCCCACGACCTGCCACCAGCCGGGAACAGAGCCCCCGACCTGGCACCAGCCGGGAACATAGCCCCCCAAGAGGGCCCAGAATTTCCACCATGACCACATCTACACCTGGAAGTTCGGTGGCCAGCCACGCAAGAACACCCAGTCCCTTGGCCAGTCCAGTCCAGTCATTGGGAAGCCAACAATCCGGCCATTCCCCTACCCAGCCCCAGGCCATAATGTCACCACATGTGTCTGCACACATGGAGGAGCAGCCAAGCCAACCATCTGGCCGCACATTGCGCCGCGGCCAGTTGAGTGGGAGATTCTCCCATGACCAAAATATGGCATTGGCTAGTGGCCTTACATTATACTATGACGAGCTCTATGGGAGCAAATCAAAACACACCACAAAGCAGCGCAAGATGGAATTGTTTGAAACCATCCTACGACAAGTAAATGCAGCGGGGGAAGAGAGGAAAGATGTGTCCCAAATTCAGAAGAAAATCTCTGATCTGAAGTATGCTGTACGGCAAAAAGAAATTAAAAGGCATAATTACAGGTAAATAAATGATGTCTCCAAATATAATGTTTAGGATGTACTGTATGCACCTTTTCTGAGTACCAAACGATTTTCTCTTTTCAGCCTTAAAACTGGAGGTGGCTTTCCTTCAAAATTGGAGTTTACCCCTGCTGAGGAGATTGTGCTGGGACTTCTCCATCCGGTCGCGGTCGGTGGACATGCTGGTCTAAGGGACACAGACTCACCGACCCGTACCCACGGTGAGTACTCTTAAATCTGCATGTTTGCCTGTTTGCTAAATAATCTAAAGTTCACTAGTAACAAGATGACGGGATGGCCCTATGGTTTGCCTTGCTTGGCCTCGCACTACTGTGCCTGTTTGTGTCCTCTTTTGGTCCCTGTGAATCACACATTTAGGACCACATCCATTATGGCAAAGATCAAATTTCAAATTGTATTGGTCAAGTCATGAAGTTTCTCCTGAAAAGTGATATATTTTGAATCAATCACAAAACACACATCATTATGGATGGGTTGCCTATTTGTTGTGTGAGTTGTGTTTGAGTTAACAATTTAATTACCCACCCCCAAACATATCTGACCTAGAGCAGCGAGACTCAACTGGCGGGCCGGGGTCCCAATGCGGACCTTGGCACCAGATTCCAGGACCCCTGCCCAGACAGCCCTGCACTCAGTTACTTCTGTGTTGACGTGCTCAGAGCTGCCCCCTTGATCGGCGATGTAGTGGTTGTTCTCCTGCCCAATGTCATGGCTCCCTGAAACATAGCATTGCAATATGAAGTACTGCACAGGAAGTGGCATTGCAAGGTACACAGTAACTTGGTACATCTTTCTCTTGGCACAATCGTGTCCCGCTGCCCCTGCTCTGCCCCATCTGCCACAGTCCCCCCATGCCCCCCCCCCCACATAAGCCCCATACATTTGTAACAGATTTGCTCCATCCATCCCATCACCATCAATTCGTGAACTCCCCCCTTTAGCCATCCAATCCCTGTCCCCTCAGCTCTGCCCCATCCAGCCCAGCAAGGGCAAGCAGCCTTTATTAGTTTGCACTTTGAAAGCTCAAGCCCCTCCACCAGTGTGTTTATTTCTAACTAGACACCCCCTGCGTCAGCCCCATGGCCAGACATTCACCTCTCACCACATACCTTTAAATGGACCTTTACAAGAATTGTTTGAGTACCCCGGACCTAGCGAATGGTACTCTAAATCCAAAAATGTGCGTGGCAAGTTGTATGCTGACTGGGTACACTTCCTGACTTAGAACTGAGGTCAGTTAGCAGTTTTCGCGAGCCATTGCACCTATCTAAACTTGCGTGTCTTTTAACAAATGTCCCCATTGCTCTAGAGTTGCTTAATATTACAAATAGTGGTTTATTTGATTACCTATCCAAAAAATGGTTATGTGTGTGTTTACCTTGTTTGTTTTTCTCTTCTTCAGCCCAGCATGATCCCTCAGCAAGGGTAAACTCACCCCCCAGTTTGGTTATGCCTACCAGGTCCGTACAGCATAGGAGCCCAGATCCGAGATTTCCGGTAAGTTAATTTAGTACCATAAATACTACCAAGTGCTTAAGAATGTGTTAAACTGTGGGAATCCCAAATTTGGACGCCAACTTACACTTTTTTTTTATATGTCCCTACAGACCCGCACACTCATGGAAGAGATCCAGGAAATGGAGGAATGTGATGATGTCTCCATGCAGGGCACGTCGGATGACCTCCCCCTGGGTCCCAATTTGGAACTGCTCCATAATGTTTCTCTGGCCAATCCTCAGCAGCAGAGTGAATCTCCATCCATTGTGCATGCACATGGGGAGACTGACACAACAGTCCCCAGTGTTCACTCTGCTGCTGAGGATTTGCAAAGCAGGCCTGTTGCTGTTGAGGGGACGACACCACGCGGCAGGGCACGCCCAAGAGCCAGGGTAATTGTGCGGCGGACTCCATTACGCCGCCCCACAATTTCCCAGGGGAGGCAGAGTGCCCTGCTTCAATTATGGACCCAAGAAAGGGACTCTTATGAGGCACAGCTCGTTACAGAGCGTGAGGAAAGGCATGCCGACATGGTCACCATCAATACCAGTTTACAGGGCATCCTCGCGGAGTTGCGTACCCTCAACAGCAACGTGGTCACTGCAAGTAATGGCATCCAGTCAGCCATGGCTGAGATGACCAATATGCAGAGAAACATTGTGGAGCAGTTTCAAATTCACAATGCTGCCATGGCCCAGGCTAGGTCCCATTCACATGGACCTCCACCTGGACCTCCACCTGGGTATTATGGGCAGCCACCCTATTAAGCCATGGGTGTGTGGGACATCTTTTCTCTTAACCCCCACTGTATTTACTTGTCCTTTGAGGTTTCAAACAATCCATTTTGTGTTGCTCATGCAGGTTGTGTTTTGTATTTGCTCCCATATAGCTCCTTAGAGTAATGCTTAAGGCCACTAGCCAATGCCATAGGTCTATGTGGAGTGTATCTGGCCACTTATGGCTTTAAATATGTATTTGGTTGGTGCTCCTCCTGTTTGCAGACATGTTTGTGTGACATTATGGCCATGCCCAAATATCCCTGGGCACAGGCAATATTAATGACAGGACTAGGCTGGCCTTTGGACTGGGTGTCCTTGTTTGGTTGTGCCACTCACTTCCAGGTGTAGATGTGCTCGATGTTTTTTTTGTTATGTCATCCATTTGTAACCACAGATGTATGTGGAATGTTTTCTGTTAAGCACAATAATTTTTACTTTCGAGGGGATAGACTTCCAAAAATGTATTAGGAAGCTGACACTTAAGAAGTTTTTCTTGGGTAGAGAACCTCACAACTGTATACCTGTCTCCATTACATCTAGTGATGAACAGGATGTTAATGAGGGTAATGCATTAGGCGTTGTCCAGCATACAAGTCAGTGTTTAATCCCCTGGTTCCTGCCAATGCCCAGTTGGAGGTTTTCAAGAAGCTGGTGTCTAGGGACCTTAGGAATATAAAGACTAGACCTAATAGAGGTCCCTCCCTCATGCTGAAAAGCATTGAGGATTTAGAACAGAGATATGAGATTGTGATCAAGCCCGCCGATAAGGGAGGAGGGCTAGTAATCCTTAACAAAGGGGATTACATTGCAGAAATGCAAAGACTTTTGGCAGATACGGAGACTTATAAACTGCTTGAAAAGGATCCCACCATTGATTTTCAAGTCGGTCTGGTTGCCCTCTTAAAACGTGGGCAGAAGGAGGGTATTATTAACCTGAAAGAATTTAATTATTTGAATATTCATGCCCCCCGTATCCCACAATATACTACCTTCTGAAGGTTCACAAGCGACTGGACAGACCTCCAGGGCACACCATCGTGAGTGGTGTCAATTCCTTGACCTGCCGAACCTGTCTCCCTAGTTGATAGTTGAGACCCCACCTACAGGTTTCTATAGGTGTGGTAGATGTTGTGGATGCAGAACAGCTATGGGGACTGAGAAAACAATCAAAATCTTTGACGATACTCACTCTGGAAGATCCTTTAAAATTAGGACATTTATCACTTGTAGCTCCAAAGGAGTTGTGTATGCCATCTGGTGTACTTGTGGCCTCACATACATAGGAAGAACCACTCGCGAACTCAGAATTAGGGTTCGCAAACATATTTATAATATAAAGAGGGGCTATGATGGGCACAGTCTGTCCGCTCATTTCAATTTAGTGCATGCCTCGGATCCGAGGTTCTTGTTCTTTGTCGATTTGGATAAAATTAAACGCCACTGGAGGGAGTCTAATTTGGTTAGGGAGTTGTCCCAACGTGAAAGCAAGTGGAACTACGAGCTGGATACTCTGGCTCCTGGAGGTTTGAACATAGAGTTCGACCTCAATTGTTTTATTGATGATTCTTAATTTTTGTACTCCCTTTATAGCTGTATATTGTTTTGTGTGCCTCTGCATTTTTTATGTGTTTTTAATCTTGTGATGTAATTCTCACCTGCCATGCCCAAGAGTTTCCTGTGGTTTAGTTTTTCCTGGCTATTAACTTTTGGATTATTCGTTTTAATGCTGTTTTAGATTTATGGAGTAAAATAATTTTTTAATTTTTTAAAAAACGTTTTTAATATTTCTTAACATCTCTATAATTGTTTTTATATTGGGGTCCGTTATTGGTTTTGACATATGGATTTACCTTGGGGGGCAGTTGTGGCTTTAAAACCCGCAGCCCTTCTCTGCAGCTTTCTGTTTATAAGAAGTGCTATTTTGATCTGTGCGCACATACATGTCATGATTGGTGCGCACGCACCTCTTTGTTTACACGGGGTCTGCCCAGAAGGGGTTGCTGGCCGTTCGGCGCGTCCCGGCGGAAGTGCGCGGCCGCTTGCTGTGCTGGATGCGCGTCCGCTGAAGCTGGGACGCATGCGTATGTTATGTTAACTCGGCGCCGGACGCGGCTTTCTTTATATCTTGGGTCACATGCTTTTGTCACGTGACTCATACGTCATTCTCTGTCCGGTTTAAAGGACCGGTGTTTACAATCTCCAAGCATTCCGGCAGAAGTCGCTACGGCGACGAAACGCGTTGGATCGCTTGGACTACTGGCCATTATTCATTGGAGAATTGGATTAGTTTTTGGACCCTTGGGCAGTATCGGCGGTAAGAATTGCTGATTTCCCTCATGTACTGAAAGTCTTTCTTGATTTTATCTTTGTGATAAAGTACAAAACAATATTATTAGACACTCACTCAATATGGGATGCGGTTAAGTTTTCGGGCAGGTTGGCATCTCCTTTTCTCCCTCTTTTATTGATAGAAAAACCCAATGTTTCCTCCAGGGCTATAGTCATAGTTTTGTGACTTGGAGGAAGGCAGGTATAATGAGAATAGTAGATTGCTTGCAGCACTCAGCTATCCTTACATTTCAGGAGATAGGGGATAAGTATCACCTAGCGCCTAATGACATTTTCAAATATCTACAGGTTAAACACTTCATGGGGTCGATTGTTGGGGGTGGACAGGGGATAGATGAGTTAACTCCTTTCGAGAAACGCTACTGCCGGAACCCTACAGACCGTGGGGCTATCTCACTGGTCTATAGCGGCCTAATCTCGAATAGTGCAGAACATGCCCTTGTTATGCCCAGAGATGGCATGTTGATCTTGGAAGGGACCATGACCAGGAGAGCTAGGCTCAGATGTGGAATGCATCATATGGTGCCTCTTCCTCTGTGGCCTCGATTGAGGCCAACGTTAAGTTAATGATGAGATAGTACTTGGTTCCAGAAAGATTGAAACATTACACTCCGGATTCTCAGAGATATTGCCCCCCGGAGGTGCCTCTCTGCAGCGTCATATAGGCATGTATGGTGGGATTGCTCTGTCGTTCGGGGTTTTTGGTCAAAAATATTCCTGAGTCCTGAGCACAGTAGGTGGCAGCCACATTGCTAGGGATCCTTGGATTGCTCTTTTTAATGCACCAATCGCCCAAAGTACTAGAAGGCAGAAGCAGTTGGCATACCACATCCTGACAGGGGAGAACATGGTGATAGCTAGAGCATGGAAGGAACACACCTTAAGTTTTAGAGTGTTCAAAAATAAAGTTAACAACATCATGGACATGGAAAAAATGTCTGCCAACCATAATGGTACCTTGAAGCAATTTCGAGAAGTGTGGGATCCTTGGGTGCAAAACTTTTTGCCGTCGGATTTTGACATTATTAACAGTATAACTTTTACTCTTCAACATGTGGGGGTTACATTCCCCTCTCCCCCTCGCCCTCTTAATATTTTTTTTTCCCGGTGTGTTTCTTCCCTCCTTCTACCCCCCCCCCCCTAATTGTTGGCTTGAGAAATTATGTAACTGATATCTCAATTAAGGTGCCGGAAACTTTATTCTTTGTGAAAGGCTAGAGCGATATATCAGTTATGGATGTAATTGACATTTGCTCTGTGCTTAATAAAAATGTATTGAAAAGAAAAAAAAAAGACATAGTGTCCCTCCTCTCGGGGAACCCCATTTTGGGGGGATTTTTAAGGGTAATTAACCCTTTTTGTCCTATAACTCAGCAGGTATAAAATATTTCCAGAAGCAGCAGGAGAACAGAAACCAGAGTGCTCAGTGTGGGACACAGTGTTCAGGGAAGGATTGAGGTAAGCATTAAAAAAATTAAACAATAAAAAATTCATTTTCTGATGTGTGTTTATGTTTTTTTATATTTAACCCTTTGTGAACTGGTAAGGGATCCATGAGACCCCTCTACCAGTTCACAAGGCTTGGGGGCTAGAAAGGCTTCCCAGTGACCCCCAGCCCCCTTTTACCTGCCTTCCCAAAGACCGGGGGGCAGAAGGACACGGGGGCTGCAAAGGCTGTGCAGGCTGGCTTCCGCGGCCTGGTCTACAAGCCGCCCTAGCTGGTGCCCAGGCTGGTTAAGCTGGGAAGCTTGCAGGAACTAGGGGCTACTGATACATATGTGGTACCGTTGTAATCAGGAAAAATGGGGCTTTCATACGCAGCGATGGGCGTGGCCGACGCTCTTTTCACATTCGCCCAATAAGATGCACAGAAATTTTCCCCCCACTTTTGGGAAAATTAAGTGCGTCTTATTGGGCGAATAATACAGTATTTTATTTTTTTGCACACATTTCACCCAAAAATATTGAGAATACACTAAAAAATGACAAACAAGACATTTCAAGTTTTCTAGAAAATCCCTTCAAAAATCACAGTTGAACATGTATAGTGCAAGATATTGAAAAATGGTCTGGCAACAGAGGGTGACAAAATCTCAAGATAGGCTGGCAGTTAAAGGATTAATCCTCATCACTATGAAACCCAGCATCGCTAACAAGAATTAAAAATGAACATTTTATTTATAGTAATGTTAATTTTTCCAATTACTTTAGAACCTCTGAAATGAGGAGGCTTTGTAGAAACATGGTTTCAATTCCTAAATGTTTTACACCAGGGGTGCTCAACCTTTTGAAGAGCACGAGCCACTTAACCAATCTGTTAACTGGTTACAGGCCACAATGAATACGTACAGAATTTAAAAATATAAATTTTGAGTAGCATAATGAAGATTTTCTATGAAAACCAAGGACCCACAGGTCTCCAAAAATCCATTAGAGTATTTTTTTACACTTGTATGTCCTTCCACCCTAGTACCACATTCAGATGTAACAATCCCCACATTCACACGCTGATCGGCTTACCTTTCCAAAACTGTTATCTTGTTATTGTGCTAGAGATTTCACTCAGTAGTGGTGTTGTACAAACAGTGTAGCTTACGCGTCCTGAGGGCATGTTGGCAGTGAGTTCGGGATGCTGGGCTTGGGCTACGGAGGGCCTTGTGGGTTGCATGTGGAAATGGGATGCTGGCAGGCTTCTTACACTTGCAGGGTACACATTCACTGCACAATAGACAAGCCTCTTAAAAGTAGTTACTTTATTAGTTGCTCCTGGTTACCATCAGCAGGCACAGATATAATCCACGACAAACACTTCCATCAACAGCTCACAAAGACCTTTCCCCTTTGGTAGACACAAGGCTGCAGCAGGTTCTATTGGCCTGATGCAGAGCCTCCTCTGATCTGCCCTTAAAACCTTCCGATTGTCCGGGGCTCCCGTTTGAATCGTGGCTCAAATGTGATGCAGAGCCTCTGTCGGAATGGCTCCCTAACTGATCCGTCAATTTGACTTCACTCGGAAAGCTTTTTTTGCTCTCTCCAATTTGATCGGGGCTTCCGTTCCCGTTCACACGGGCGGCCCGTTTTTCCCTGATTTTTCCTGCCTTTTTGAACGTACCTGCTTGGTTTCCGTCGTATTTGACCTTCCATTTTGGTGGTTTTAGCAAGTATACTTACATCTCCATGGCTCTTCAGTTGCCAATCTGGCTACACGCAAGCGCACATCCCTCAAACTCCATTGAAATATGCATATGGCCACAAATGCAAATTTGACACACATCTTTTTTTTTTTTTTTTTTTTCTGGGGGTTTCCTTGTCCTTAATGCATACCTTAATCATCTAGTAGTTCCTTCTTCCTTGTCCTTAATGCATACCTTAATCATCTAGTAGTTCCTTCTTCCTTGTCCTTAATGCATACCTTAATCATCTAGTAGTTCCTTCTTCCTTGTCCTTAATGCATACCTTAATCATCTAGTAGTTCCTTCTTCCTTGTCCTTAATGCATACCTTAATCATCTAGTAGTCCCTTCTTCCTTGTCCTTAATGCATACCTTTATTGTTTGTGTATTTTTATGTTTTATTGTCCCATATCTAAACCTTTTGTGTGTCATGTAAATGTGTGCTGATGTTGTGTGATGGTACTTTTGCAGGAAACACAACTCTCGAAATTTTAAGAATTATTTATTAGTTAAATTTGTTTTTTTTTTTATAAATAAAAACATTTTTGTTTTTAAAACGTAAAAAAAAATATTTACATTGTGTAACAAAAAATTTAAAATTAGGCCTCGGGGTCTGTAGCCTGTTTTCTTTGATCTGTGAATGAAAAACCACATTACTTTAGCATTGTTTTTTTTTGTTTTTTGTGCACTTTTTAAATCGGACCTTCTGCGTGATTTAATGAAAAGGCCAAACTCTTCAGAAACGTTTCCACAGCATCTTAAACTAAGATATATTAATTTTTTAGTCAATAAATTATTATTCTTTCCCCCACTGGGCTGCAACTCAGTCCCAGAATTTAGGATACGTGCAACGCCATGTTGACTCTGAAGCATCACACTTACTGAGGAGAGGAGAGTGGGATAAGGTACAGGGGGTGGGTTATAGCTGTGCTTTGCTCACACAGAGCCGAGCTGTGCTCTTGAAAAGGTTGGTAAGATGATTTGTAAGGTGGTCAATCTGTATGTACAGGGTGTGGGAAATATCTAAGATAGCCTCCTATTCATAGTTAAGGTCCGCTTTAAGGGCTTTTTTGGATACATTTTGATGGAAATGTTAAAGTTTTTTTTTTTTATAATGGTATTGTTTGCTCATTTACTTTAGTTTAAATAAACACCACTTACAAGGTTTAGGTTGCACATTGCGTTGGGGGCAGAGTCTCCCTTCATCCTCCCTCTGTGGCAGTTGGGAATCTGTATGAATGACAAACACACTGATATTAGAGACTGTTGTTCTTTCATTAATATAATATTATGTTAGGCTTTTAGGTATCAATCTACTCACCTTCCCCAGCAACCTCTTCCTCCTCGCCCCCTTCCTCACTCATCCCTTGGGATGTTCCAGCGACATCTGAATCTACAACAATAGTGCACATGAGTATCTGTATTTAATGCATGGCTTACCACATATCTAACTTTATTTCCCTTACCGGAGTCCGGTTGAGGCTCTGTTCTGCTCGACTCCCTGCCGTCAGATTGCCCCCTCCCCTGCATGCTGAGGTCCAGCGGCTCCTCCGAGTCACTTACAGAGGAGGGGGTGGCCATTGACCCTGGCGGTGGGCCACCTACACCTTCACCTGTTTCATCCAACACTGGGCTGCGTGTCCTGGTCCGGGTGGGGCGGAACCGTATATTCCATTCATGGGCTGAAATACAAACACAATCATTAAACCACGCCCAGGCGATGCCAGGGTTATAGGTGCATTTACATTTTCAACACTTACATGGGAAATGTTTTGCGAAGTACCGCCTCACCCGGGGCTTATGTCTTCTTTTTAAATCAGACCAGTGTTGGGCGATCTGGGTGAAGGTATAGGTGGTTTGGGATCTTCGTTCAATCGCGTCCACCACCGCCAGGGCCAACGTCCGCTTGTCATAATCTGACGGCAGGAAGTCGTAGCGATTCCTCAGCATCATCTGTCAAAAATAGTTACAAGGACCCACCATTAATACACAAAATACATTAACAAGTTTCTTGGCCTAACTCAAGTCACTTTATTAACCTCTTGCTGCCTCACATTGCCCTAGTTCTGCTATCTGCATGTAGGCTAGTTTGTAGCTGCGGACATGTGTTAAACTAAGGTGGGCTTGTATTTCACGTCACAAACTAAGTTGTTTCAGACTATTCTTGCGTTTTTTTTTTTTATATTAGAAGGAATGTGTGCGCGCACATAAACGCACGCTCGCACGCTCGCATACTCACATCCATGATGATGTCGTCCTGCTCCCGGGTAAAGATGGCGGGCGACATCTTTTCTTGTTTTGCAAGGTATAGCTCTGATGTTCCCCCGCGGTGACGTGCGTGCGTGCGCGCAGGCGCGCACCCGCTGTTGACCACGCCCACACGGGAAACATATTTAAAGCACAAGGCACTCAGCTCTGTGTTGGATACCATATCATTATGGGCAGACCTAAAGGGAGCAAAAAGAGCCAACCAAGGGCCGAGGCACATAGCAGCCGCACACATGCCTCTTCCTCCCAAAGACAGAAGAGCAGGCACCAGACACAGGCAGAACATGCCCCAACTAAAACGCAGGATACTCCACACACACAGGCACATTCAAAAAAACGCAGGACCAAGGAGACATTCACCCATTCACCACCACCTGCCAAAAAAGCACGAACACACAAGGGTGCAAAGTCGAGTAAGACCCTGCAGCATCCTCAGCCTCAACACACAAAACATACCCACAAAACAAAACACATCAGCAAGGGAAAGCGTATTGCCAAACCCACCACCCCACCAAGGTCACCCACCCCTCCACCTCAACCCTCTGGTTCTCCCAATTCCAGTACCTCACATTCCACATGCAGCTCCACATCTGATAGCTCAACAGGAACCCAGACATTAAGCCATAGCAGCACACACACAACATCACCCTCCCCCATAAGCCCCAGAACCACACACGACTCACCAGATAGCCAACCATCAATTTCCACAGATGCAGGGGACACCACACACCCATGTGGCCGACAACTACGCCGTGGCTCCCTAACTGCACGTTTTTGCGATGCTCAAAGCATGGCTGTGGCAAATGCAGTTTGTGAGCATTATGATGCCCTATTTGGCAGGACCTCCAAATCCACCACTAAGCAGGCTAAGCTGGAGATCTGGACGAATATTTGCCGCCAAGTAAATAGTGTGGCATCTGTCAGGTGAGATATTCAACAAATCAAAAGGAAATTTGGGGACCTGAAATACTACAGTAAAAAAAAATGGACATGTGCCGTCAGCAGAGGTAAAGGGCAAATTAAATGCATTTTTAGTTGCATGGTTAAAAGGATATAACACTTATTAGGTGTGATTTAATCTTCCCCAGCCAACAGACAGGGGGTGGCTTACCCACTAAAATAATCCTTACTCCCGCCGAGGAACATGTATATACATACATACACCCGGCCAGCATCCAGGGCCTGGCAGAGGCACAAGACACAGACCGGAATGTAAGGTCCCAAGGTGAGTCTGATTTTGCCATGACCTATTACAAAAAGTTAAACAAGGCAGTGTTATGCTACACAACACACTGTACTTGGCCATTTAGCTAATCTTCCTATTTACATTCTAAGGACCAAGTCAACAGGACACACCAGGCCCCCAAACCCCTGCGTTAGCACCGAGGCCAAGGGCACACCAGGCTTCTACACCACAAACCCAAATTGTGGATTGCGATGAGGTAAGCCAATGGTCCTTGGTGTGTACTTTTAACATTGATATTTGAGAGCTTTTGTGGACAGAAATAAACTAAAAGGATGCTATATTTCTTTACAGACCACAGGAAGCCCACCCATCATCGACCATATACGAGATTTGGAGGAGGACACCCCACATATGTCACTAACCACTACTGAACCAGTGGCAGCAACGCAGTCAACCCCGGCACAGCCACCACATCCACAACCACCTTCGGAACCAGAACCAACCACCCGTCCCACTGCTCCAACCCAGTCTAGACGCCATATTTCCCAAAGAAGGCAACTTCAAATTTTGGAGGAAACATGGAGGCAGGAAAATATAGCCTTTGCTGCAACAACACAGCAATTCAATGAGACTGTGTGCACCCAACTCACAAACCTCAAAGCCCAAATAGAGGTATTAAACAGAAATATCTCTGCCCTAACCAGCCATATGGGTGAGATTAATCAAAGCCTGGCCCACACTGCAGCCAATTTGCAGGCACAACATCATTCCTCGTCACCATGCAACCCAACATACCACTAATTTGTGGGGAATACATTTTCTGACCCCACGTGTAATTTTTCTTTTGGTCCCAAAAAAACAAATGACAAAACAAAATTTGTTTGAAAAATAAAAAAAACCAAAAACCCCCAAAAAATTGTGGTCTCTGAGGTCTCTGAAAAAACACTAAACACTAGTTGTGCACGTATGGTTTGCACGGTGCCACTTTGGGTGCAAGAAAAAGGAGGGGTGGGGAGGGCTGAAACTAAAGGTGGTGGAGTAGCCCACAAGCCATGATTAGGTTTAGGACCGTTGCAGGCGTCTATTGTAGTGCCCCCCCAGTCTCATCAAGACAACGGAACCTCATCTTCAAGAGAACAAAGCCTCGCTCCAACACAGAGCGAGTCCTCCTGGGGGCAGTATTGTAGTGCTCCTCTGCCTGTGAAGATCGGTGCAGGATGGGGGTCTTCATCCAGGGGACCAAAGGATAGGCAGAGTCTCCTGCCCTAAAACCAAAAAAATAAAAAAATAAAAAAAAGGTGTGCATTGCAACAATAGAAAAGAGGGACAAATAGGTGAGCGGGGTAGGGTGGGAGGAAAGGACATTTGTAATGAGACTACATGCACATCCAACCTGTACTCTCATTAAAAAAGTCTGGGGAATACTACTTACATAAGAGGGCAAGAACATGACGCAATAGGGTACAATCACTTAACCCATTTAATTTGTAGCTCAATAATTGGGCTCCAAATATACTACGAAAATATTTACCAAATAGTGGGTTAAGGGAAAAAACACAGTCAGACAGGGTGCGTAACCAATACAAGTTTCAAACACATACCCAGTAGCCAGCCACCAAAAAGATCGCCAGATTTGAATCGCTCATGTAGGCAGGAATTCCTAGGCAGGGAAAGCCAGAAAAACGACTCCCAAAAACCAAATCAGGGCCAGCCAGTGCCTGCACATTTATGCTATGTCCCATCTTCAAATTCCTGCACACAGACAATAAAAAAAAAAAAATTAGGGAGACCCTGTAAAAAGGACCCCGCAAAAAAACCCCTAAAAAATATCAAATACTCATGCCATCGATGTCCAAAGGCGTGCGGTGCAGCCTGGTTTCTGCCATACTCAGCAGGACAAGACCGCGGAGCTGGCCCGCTGATGTGCTCCAACAGAGGACTGCATATTATTGCCCGAGTGCAAATACGGCTGCTCTGACTTGCCGTAAGTGAAGGCTCGGCGGCCCCGTTTTATTAGGGTGATTTCAATCGGAAATCAAGGCTCTGCATCACTGAAAAAAACGGACCAATGAACGAGGCGTCCATTTTCCCGGGAAACAGCCTCGTGCGAGCCGACAATTGGAAAGGCGGCTGAGCGCACACCTGAGCGCATAAGCGCACACTAAAATCAACGTAGCACCCTTTCCTGACCCGATCAAAGCCCAAAACCAACGGGAAAATGCACGGGGGAGCTGAACGGGGAGGCTCTGCATCAAGCCATATATCTCTAATGGTATCCTGGAGTTATGTCTCACTCCTCCAAGAACCAATGGCTTGATGCAGAGCCTCCCCGTTCAGCTCCCCCGTGCGTTTTCCCGTTGGTTTTGGGCTTTGATCGGGTCAGGAAAGGGTGCTACGTTGATTTTAGTGTGCGCTTATGCGCTCAGGTGTGCGCTCAGCCGCCTTTCCGATTGTCGGCTCGCACGAGGCTGTTTCCCGTGAAAACCGCCGCCTCGTTCATTGGCCCATTTTTTCCAGTGATGCAGAGCCTTGATTTCCGATTGAAATCAGCCTAATAAAACGGGGCCGCCGAGCCTTCACTTACGGCCAGTCTGACCAGCCGTATTGGAGCTCCGTGCTTTTTGGGAATGCATTCTTCTGTGGGCCAACATCAAAGGCGCCAGTTAAGCCGTCTGATAGTTCTAAGTATGGCAGAAACCAGGCTGCAGCGCACGCCTTTGGACATCGATGGCATGAGTGACGTTGACCTATTCGAGCTCACCCGCCTTAACCGTGTTTCTCTCCATGCCTTGTATAGCGACCTGCGGCCATGGTTAGCCCCCACCACAAGAAAGGGGCATGCAATTGCAGGTATGACCAAATTGGTTGGCTGCCTGCAATTTTTGGCGAACGGCTCGTTCCAGAGACTGGGTGCCTTCTCCCTGGGGATGTCCCAGTCTACGCTGAGCCGCAGCCTAACCAAGTTTTTGGATGGCATGGCTACCCTGGCACAGAATTACATTTTTTTTCCTCAAACAGGGGAAGCCTGGAATGCGGTTAAGTTGGGCTTTTATAACATAGCCGACATGCCCAACGTCCTTGGTGCAATCGATTGCACACATGTCTCGCTCATCCCCCCTATCTGTTCAGGTATGTGGTTTGGTTCGGCTTTTTTTCTGGTTAACAAACATTTTTTAAGGCTCACACTAATTCCACTGTTGTTTTGCTTGGTGCAGGAACAGGAAGATGGGCCATTCCATCAATGTTCAGGCAGTGGCGGGCCCTGATCTTCAATTTTTCAGTCTGTTTGCTGGCTTTCCTGGGTCCACGCATGATGCACACATTTTGAGGAACTCCAGCCTCTATCAACGCTTTCAATCTGGAGATATTTCTGGAGGATGGTTACTGGGTATGTGTATTAAAGTTGTATTTGTTGGCCCCCAGGTTTGAATGTGGATTTGCCACTACCCCACTAATCTGTGAGACCTTTCCTTGAAACTTGAAAATGTTTTTTATTTAGTTTGTTTAAAAATTAATGGGTGAAAGTATTCACCACTATTGGTTTATGTTTTGGCACTCTTATCTAAGTAGCATTACACAGACATTTTTAATGAGTGTACAGGTTGCATGTGTTTGTAGGCTCATTAAAAATGTCAATTACTACCACCATACCTAGCTCACCGATTTGTCCCTGTGTACTAATGTTTCTATGCACACCTAAACCTTTTTTTAGCCACCTTATGTTTGTCTTTTGGATTTTTGCAGGTGACTCAGGCTATCCCTTGTTACCATGGCTGCTCACACCCATCCTGCACCCATCTTCCCAGGCACAGGAGCGCTACAACACAGCCCATAGGAGGTCTCGCTCTGTGGTGGAACGTGCCTTTGGGTTGTGGAAGATGCGTTTCCGATGTCTGGATCAGAGTGGGGGTTCTCTCCAGTATCAGCCTGGCAAGGTTATCAAAATAATTATTGCTTGTGGGGTCCTGCACAACCTTGCCATTAGAAGCAGGATTGCTCGATATACTGACCTGGGTGCGGAACCTTTACCTATTTCTGACGAGCAGACCCCTCCTTACACTGGTACACAAAGTGGGCCAGCACACACAATCCGTGCCGACCTTGTGGCCAATGTATTTTCTTGAAACCACCCCCTGTCTGCAGGCTGGGGAAGATTAAATCACACCTAAGAAGTGTTACATGCTGGTCCAAAAGCTCTAAATGCATTTGGGCTTTACCTCTGCTGCCGGCGCATGTCCATTTTTGGACAACTATATGATTTCAGGTCCACAACTGTCCGCTTGATTTGTTTAGTATCTCGACGGACAGAACCCCATAATGTACCCAAACAGCATTGGCAACAGCCATGCTTTGTGCTTAGGTTTTGTGGGTATGCTTGGTGTGTTGAGGTTGAGTATGCTGCAGGGTCTTACTAGATTTAACACCCTGGTGTGTTTGTTTGTGTTTTTCTGGCGGGGGTGAATGGGTTAATGTCTCCTTGCTCCTGCGTTTTGGGGAATGTGTCTGTGGAGTACCCACCGTTTTAGTTGGTGCATGTTCTGCATGTGTGTTGTGCCTGCTCTTCTGTTTTATTTAGAATGAGGCATGTGTGCGGCTGCTATGTGCCTTTCGCCTTGCTTTGCTATTTTTGATCACTTTAGGTCTGCCCACATTGATATGGTATCCTACACAGAGCGGAGTGGCTTGTTCTTTAAATATGTTTCCCGTGTGGGCGTGCACAACAGCGAGTGCGCGCACGCACGCACGTCAACGCGGGGGAACGTCAGAGCTATAGCTTGGTAAAGAAGACAAGATGTCGCCCGCCATCTTTACCCCGGAGCAGGAAGACATCATCATGGATGTGAGTATGCGAGCGTGCGTTTATGTGCGCGCACACATTCCTTGTAATTTAAAAAAAAAAAAAAAACAAGAATAGTCTGAAACAACTTAGTTTGTCACGTTACATACCAGCCCACCTTAGTTTAACACATGTACGCAGCAACAAACTAGCCTACATGCAGATAGCAGAACTAGGGCAATGTGAGGCAGCAAGAGGTTAATAAAGTGACTTGAGTTAGGCCAGGAAACTTGTTAATGTATTTGGTGGATTAATAGTGTGTCCTTGTATTTTTTAATAACAGATGATGCTGAGGAATCGCTACGACTTCCTGCCGTCAGATTATGCCAAACGGACGGTGGCCCTGGAGGTGGTGGAGGCGATAGAACGCCGATCCCAAACCACCTATACCTTCACCCAGATCGCCCAACACTGGTCTGATTTAAAAAGAAGGCATAAGCCCCGGGTGAGGCGGTACTTCAACAAATATTTCCCATGTAAGTGTGGAAAATGTAAATGCACCTATAACCCTGGCATCGCCTGGGCGTGGTTTAATGATTGTGTTTGAATTTCAGCCCATGAATGGAATCTACGGTTCCGCCCCACCCGGACCAGGACACGCAGCCCAGTGTTGGGCGAAACAGGTGAAGGTGTAGGTGGCCCAACGCCAGGGTCAACGGCCACCCCCTCCTCTGTAAGTGACTCGGAGGAGCCGCTGGACCTCAGCATGCAGGGGAGGGGGCAATCTGACGGCAGGGAGTCGAGCAGAACAGAGCCTCAACCGGACTCCGGTAAGGGAAATAAAGTTAGATATGTGGAAATACATGCATTAAATACAGATACTCATGTGCACTATTGTTGTAGATTCAGACGTCGCAGGAACATCCCAAGGGATGAGTGAGGAAGGGGGCGAGGAGGAAGAGGTTGCTGGGGAAGGTGAGTAGATTGATACCTAGAAGCCTAACTTAATATTATATTCATGAAAGAACAACAGTCTCTAATATCAGTGTGTTTGTCATCCATACAGATTCACAACAGCAACAGAGGGAGGCTGAAGGGAGACTCCGCCCCCGACGCAATGTGCGGCCAAAACCTTGTAAGTGGTGTTTATTTAAACTAAAGAAAATGAGCAAACAATTACATTTGAAACTGAAAATTCATAGACATTTCCAAATCAAAACCTTAAAGCGGACCTTAACTCTGAATAAGAGTCTATCTTAAATATTTCCCACACCCTGTACATACAGATTGTCCACCTTACAAATCATCTTACCAACCTTTTCCAGAGCACAGCTCTGCTCTGTGTGAGCACACCCACCCCCTGTACCTTATCCAACTCTCCTCTCCTCAGTAAGTGTGATGCTTCTGAGTCAAGATGGCGGCGCACGTATCCTAAATTCCTGAATTGAGTTGCAGCTCAGTGGGGGAAATAATAATAATTGATTGACTAAAAACTTACTATATATTATTTTAAGATGCTGCGGAATCTTTTTAAAATAGTTTGGGCTTTTCATTAAATCACGCAGAAGGTCCGGTTTGAAAAGGGCCCCAAAAAAACCACGCCCAACCAAACAAAAAAAACAATGCTAAACTAATGTTGTTTTTCATTCACAGATCAAAGAAGACAACATCCACAAGACCCCGAGGCCTAATTTTTTGAAAAATTTTAAAAATGTAAATATTTATTTCTTTCTGTTTTACCCCCCCCCCAAAAAAACTTAAAAGAACAACAAAAAAAAACAACGTTTGAATAATAAAAAAATTAGAATATTTTGAGAGTTGTCTTTCCTGCAAAAGTACAATCACACAACATCAGCACACATTTACATGACACAAAAGGTTTAGATATGGGACAATAAATCAGAAAAACACACAAACAATTAAGGTATGCATTAAGGACAAGGAAGAAGGAACAACCAAGGAGATTAAGGTATGCATTAAGGACAAGGAAGAAGGAACATCCAAGGAGATTAAGGTATGCATTAAGGACAAGGAAGAAGGAACAACCAAGGAGATTAAGGTATGCATTAAGGACAAGGAAGAAGGAACAACCAAGGAGATTAAGGTATGCATTAAGGACAAGGAAGAAGGAACAACCAAGGAGATTAAGGTATGCATTAAGGACAAGGAAGAAGGAACAACAAAAAAATTCTTAAAATATATACATATGTGTGAAATTGGCAGTTGTTGCCATATGTATATTCCAATGGAGGTTGAGGGATGTGCGCTTGCGTGTAGCCAGATTGCCAACTGAATAGCCATGGAGATGTAAGTATACCACCAAAATGGAAGGTCAAATACGATGGAAGGCAAGCAGGTATGTTCAAAAAGGCAGGAAAAATCAGGGAAAAACGGGCCGCCCGTGTGAACGGGAACGGAAGCCCCGATCAAATTGAAGGCACCCGAGAGAGCAAAAAAAGCTTTCCGAGTGAAGTCAAATTGACGGATCAGTTAGGGAGCCATTCCGACAGAGGCTCTGCATCACATTTGAGCCACGATTCAAACGGGAGCCCCGGACAATCGGAAGGTTTTAAGGGCAGTTCAGAGGAGGCTCTGCATCAGGCCTCTTATTCCACTTCTACAGGCTTTGGCTGGATTCCTCTGTCGATCTCGCTACTCTCTCCCTCCTGCACAAGTCTAGTCTCTCCCGTTACTACATTGATGAGAGCAAAAGCTATCTCTAACTGGTGTCCTAACTCTTATATAGTATTCTATTAACTGAAGGTTAGAGTTCCTCCTAACTGTGAGTCACACCAATTTATCAATCCATCAACAGTCTCTGCAGGTGTCAGGATGTTTACAGGATCTGGACTCTTAATATTGATACATTAACCCTTTAAATGCCAGCCACGTAAAATTTACGTGGTTGCCTCTCCGTCACTTAAGTGCCAGCCACGTAAAATTTACGTGCATGGCATTTACCCCTGCTAGTGGGCAAAAAAAAAAAAAAAATTACTCACCTGACCCCTCTTTGGATCCGGCCGGGTCTCCTCTTTAATTTGGTGCCATCCGATCCCCCGTGGGGGGTCGGATGGCTCCAGGAGAGCCCCCAGAATAGGCCGCCCCCCCCCCCCCGCTTCTGCAGCAGCAGCTGCTAACTGTAAAAAAAAAATAAAAATGACATTCACTTACCTGCGTGTGCGCTGGCTCCCGCTGTCCCTCCTCTTCACCTGGGGGGCCTCCGATCGCCCCCCAGGACTTACCGATCTTCAGGAGAGAGCCCGGGAGGCTCTCTCCTCTCTCCTCCTCGATGGCGGCCGCCATCTTGCCGCTAAGCCCCGCCCCCTTGGGGGGTATTTTTTTAATAAAATACTTTTGTGTGGTGTTTTTTTTCATTTAACCCTTTGTGAACTGGTAAGGGGTCCATGAGACCCCTTATACCAGTTCACAAGGCTCTGGGTATGGCAGGTCACCTGCGGCAAGCGGGTGACTTGCCATAACCCCCAGCCCCCCATTACCTGCCTCCCCAACGGCCAGGGGGGGGCAGAAGGGCCCGGGCCACTTAGTGGCTATGTGGGCTAGTAGCCTGCAGGGCCAGGGGCCACCAACGCTGGCCCCTGCGCCCTGTTCTACAAGCCCCCATAGCTGGCCCGGGTCGGTAATGCTGGGTAGGGGGGACCCTACGTCATTTTTTGGGGGGATTTTTAAGGGTTTTTAACCCTTAAAATTCCAAAAAAAAATGGGGTCCCCCCCCCCCCCCTAGGAGGGGGAACCCTATGTCATTTTTTTTTTAATTAACCCTTTTGTTTTCGGTCATCCAGCAGCTATAAAAGGCTGAAAGAGTGCTCCACTATGGATGGGAGGTAAGTATTAAAAAAAAAAAATAATAAAATATTTTTTCTCTTTGTGTGTCTGTGTTTTTTTTTTACATTTAACCCCTTGTGAACTGGTAAGGGGTCCATGACCCCTATACCAGTTCACAAGGCTGGGGGAGGTGGCAAGTCACCTGCGCTAGCCGGTGACTTGCCATTAACCCCCGGCACCCCCATTACCTGCCTCCCCAAAGCCCAGGGGGGGGCAGAAGAGCCCGGGCCCACTGGCTATGCGGGCTTGTAGCCTGCAGGGCCAGGGGCCACAAAAGCTGGCCCCTGCGCCCTGTTCCTCCAAACCCTGCATAGCTGGTCCCGGGCTGGTTAGTTTGGGTAAGGGGGGGCCCATGTCATTTTTTTTTTTTTTATGTTAAGGATTTTTAACCCTTAAAAATCCCCCCAAAAAATGGGCCCCCCCCTCCCGGGAGGGGGGACCCTATGTCATTTTTTTTTTCTCGATTTAACCCTTTGTAGTGTGGATGGTAGTTGTATTTTATTTGTAAATGTTAAAAATTACTTGTTTCAGTTAGAGGGGTCTCCTGGGCAGGAACAGGGGGCTACCGATAAATATGTGGTACCGTTCTAATCGGTAGTAATGGGGCTTTCACATGCAATATGGTTTTCCCTAATCAAATACATTTTTTATTTAAAATAAAGGAGGCAATTTTCTAAAAAAATTTTTTATTTATTTATTTTTTTTTACTTAATAATAAATAAAATGAATAATAAATAAAATTTACAAACAAGACATTTCATGTTAAAGCCTAAACTCTGCTGCAAAAAATATATATATAATTTCCCTGAAAATTCCAGCAAAAATGACGCAAAACATGGCGCAAAACATGGCGCAAAATGGGGAAAAATGACCTGTCAACAGAGGGTGACAAAATCTCAAGTAAGCTGGCAATTAAAAGGGTTAATAGTACCTCTGCATGTTGGGTATTGTTCTGTTCGGGGGACCTTGCGCTTTCAGACTTAGCTTGTTTTTTCTTGTTTGCATATTTATATTTTAGGAAAAGGTGTTTTTTATTCTGCTTTTTTATACATTTTTTAGGGAAACACTGCGCAACCAAAGAGTTCTTTGAGGGATTAATTCCAGAAAGATGAGCCCACTACAACAAGCTGGGCATGCTTAGAAAGCTTAACATGTGTACTTTCAGGGAATATATGGTTTATGGGGGATATTCCAAATGTAAAGGGTTGTTTTGGTTGAAAAATCGCAAGGTGCGCACTTTGTCTGCAGAGCTGAAATTTTCAAGAAAAATGTCCGTTATGCTCATGCTTTACTTTGGGGTGTTTGGCAACTCTTCCCTTGACAGAACCTATGCATGTTGGGTATCGTTCTGTTCGGGGGATGTTGCTTTTTCAGATTATACTTGTTTTTTCTTGTTTGTATATAGTTTTTTTAGGAAAATGTGGCTTTGATTCTCCTTTTTTATCCTTTTTTTAGGGAAACTCTTTGCAACCAAAGAATACATTGAGGGATTACTTCTAGAAAACTGTGGCCACATCAACAAGCCTGGTACATCTAGAAAGCTTGAGGTGTGTACTTCCAGAGAATATATAGTTTGTGGGGGGTATTTCAAATGTAAAGGGTTGTTTTTCTGGAAAAACTGCAAGGTGCACATAGCCCATATCACAGTTGTTTTTTTTCTGAAAATCCCCTAAAGCTCTGTTTCAGTTTGGGGGAGTCTCCTGGGCAGTAAAAGGTGTCTACCTATACATATGTGGTACCGCTGTAACTGTGAGAAATTGGGGTTTCACACGCAATAAGATTTTATTGACAAACTTACATTTTTTATTACAAAAAAACACTACAAATTGTAAAAAATAGATTTTTTTAATTTTTTTGCACATATTTCGCCAAAAAATATTGAGAATACACCTAAAAAATGACAAACAAGACATTTCATGTTAAAGCTCAGACTCTGCTGAAAAAAACAATATATCATTTTCCTGGGAAATCCCTGGAAATCCCTTCAAAAATCACATTTGAACATGGGGAGTGCAAAATAGTGCAAAATGGTCTGGCAACAGAGTGTGACAAAAACTCCAGGTAGGCTGGCACTTAAAGGGTTAAACCTATGTCCTTTCTCTGCATTTCCACAGAACTAACTGTGGTTTAGCTTATGGAAGTTAACCATTTTCTTAGTTAAACTAAACTAGAGTGTAAGCTCTTCTAGATCTAGAGTTGAAATGTTAACTAAAGGTAGTGTAAATTAATGCATACCTAAACTAATGTTGAACTGGTTCATACCCACTACAACAGCATTCCTCCAAGGCACTGCTGCCAACTTTATTTGCCAATGTGTCCCTCCTATATCACTCCTTGAGCAACCTCCTATCCTTACTGAGCCTCTATCTACCTTTACACTTTCCACTTTCCCCACAGTTGGTCAGGTGCCACACCAGATGGCTCCGAGGTCCACACATGGCACCACGGCCACAGACTGAACACGTTTTACAGGGTATTTTGTTAATTGAAGATTCTGCCACTGTCTCAATATTAAGGGACCTAACTGTAGCATTAATAGTATGGGTTGGAGGCTACGGGTTAAAGTCCCTGTCCAAGCAAAAACTTTCTTCCACCTTATCCCAACTGGAAAAGTGTAAAATTAGCCATTTGAAAAATGCTAACTATATGTGAATACCTTCTAGGCAAATGCATTCTAGGCAAAGCCACTTTCTTTGCTTCAGTTTCTGGGTTGCGGCTGTACTGGAAAGGAAAGTGTGTGAGGGTAATCCCCACCCAAATAAGTGCCATGGTGAAGTTTTAGGATTCATGTGAATGCTCTGCTGTGTGACCGCTGTGGCCTGCCAGGCTCACTCATGGTGAGAGCTCGAAGGGAAAGAGAGGCTGTTAGACCACTTTTTTTAGAAATGAAATTAAAAGGAGGGTAAAGATTCTTCAGAGCCCTGCCATAGCTTCTACCTGGCACTGTAGAAAATGAAGGAGAGGCACATGTGGTAGGCATCAGGTTGCTGCATTATTATGGCTGTTGGTTGGACGTTCCCTTTAAAGCTGAACAAAACCTGGGTTTCTTTACTTTGCCTGATTTCGTTTTGCTTTCCTGGGGCATCCTGAATCAGCATCCTAGGCCACCCGCTGCTGGGTTTTGTTCCTCTTTAAGTCCTGTGTGTCTACCAATTACATTATCTCTTCATTTCCTTGGGCCAGAATGTGGCACCTTGGTATGTTATGGTTTGCTGGGTAGGAGGCTCCTAAGTCTGGGAGATACTCTCTTAGCTCTGACCTCTGGTTCTGTAGTTGAACTAGATACTCTTTCTAGTCACATCCTGGGACTCAGACTCCCTAGATGTGGCACATTGGAATGGAACAGCTGTCTGGGTAGGAGGCTCCTAGTTCAGGGAGAACCTCTCCTTTCTCCCAACTTTAACCCCTGGCTTTGTATTTCCTCTAGCTAACCTGGCTCTTTATTCTCATGGACTGGGAATTAGAACAGGAAGGGGCTGTCATCAAGTCTGTAGTGACTAGTGCTAGTGCTCAGCACTAATCCTAATAATATCAAATCTAGCACTCACCTGCACATAGCGATATAATGCCAGCAGCTGTGCCATCGGCAGGGTGGTGGAGGAGCTGTGGTCTCCAATAAAGGCAATCACATTTTGTTGTAATCTACAGGAGAAGTTTGGTACCATCTTTCCTGGTCCCGTTAAAATTTGCAATGCATTTTTAATGGCTTTCCTGGGTTCTTTACAGGAATCATACAGGTGATATCCTAGAGTAATGTTTGGTAGAATAATTTGCTCCTTGTTGATTTCATCAATGGCAAAAAAGAAAGCCAAAAGATTCTTGTAAAACTGAGTCTCAGGGCTGTTGAAACAAGTTTAAAGAATTTATATGAAAGGCCAAACAGACCATAGAACAAACTCTTGTGGTATTGCAGCCGTATATTTACAAGTTGCAGTGCTAAAAGCTAAGTAGCTAACAGTGTGCTCCAAAACAGCCCATGCACACTAGTGGTGGGGCAATTACATTGTGTGCCACCTGTAGCCAATAAACGATGCAGGCTGCTATTTTAAAGAACAACAACAGAGGCCCTGGAGTCTAAAGGACTCCATGGCTGTCCAAGTACTACTCCTTTGGGCACCCCCGATTTGGATCCCCCATTTCACTCATCTGCTCCTAGAGCCCCTGTTGTGTCTCGGTACCGTGGACGCATTCCCGCTCACCTTTAGCTCACCTTTACTAATGCAGGCCTTTCTGAATGGGCGGTGCAGGCACGCCACAGCTAAAAACTGAGCAAGGGATGTGACCAGCGGTGCACTCTGTGCAGCAAATCAGTGCTCGGTTTTGGCCACGCCTGCGTCATGCAAACAAGAGGATCAATTTTAAAAATGATTTCCATGTTTTTCCCCTCTCAATTGTAACCCACATGTCAATAATTTTTTTTTTAAGGTACATATGACAAAGGAACAACACAGATGAAGGTGTACCAAAATGCCATTAATGAGTAAAAATTTGGTTGCTAAAGCGGCAGATAAGGGGGAAATATTGTGGTCATGACTACTTCATAGTACAAGCATATGTGCTATAAAATTCTCAATAAGGACTGGTATGGCAGGGTTTCCACATTGAGGCTATAATAATAGTTCATGCCTATCAACATAATATTATTACCAAATAAACTTGGGAATATTTACAATATTGAATCATAAAATTGCAACTTTCTATACACTTCCAAAAGTGCACAAAAATGTTGAACAACCATCCAGAAGACCCATAGTATCTGGGATAGGTGCACTAGGTGAACAAGCTAGCATTTACATAGATCATTACTTGCAAAAACATCTACCGACATACATTAGAGATACAAGTCACTTACTTAATCTAACACTGGATATTTCATTATCTCCATACATGTTGCTTGCCACCCTCGATGTGGAAGCCCCATACTCCAGTATCCCACACCACCTGGAACTCCAGGCGTAATGCACATTTTTTGATGAATCCGATATTCAGTTTCATGAGCACGTTTTCCTCCTTAAGTTATTGATATTTATACACACCCATAATGTTTGTTCTTCAATGGGGACCTATACCTCCAGGTGCAGGAGGTGGCGATGGGGATGACTTGTTTTCCATCGTACACCAACCTGTACCTGGGGGGTATGGGAGTGCTGCCTGCTTGGTATGGAAAACTTGTCGATGTACCTGTGCCACTTTCTCATTTGGCACAGGTACATCGACCACATCCTCCTGTTCTGGGCAGGACTACCAGCCTTACTGGTAGAATTTGTGGAGCTCCTCAAAGTTAATGATCAAAATTTGAAATTAACGTTAACTTATGATACACAAAAAACATTGTTCTTGGAAATTGAACTGATCGTTGATTTACCAGGTAATTTAACCACAACCTTTTCGTAAAAAGACAGATTCGTACAGCATCCTTAGGGCTGAGAGCTCTCATCCCACTTCACTGATACAGAGCATACCAGCAGATGAGTACCCGAGAGCTTGACACAACTGTAGCACCATTTAAGATTTTAAATCTGATTTTTAATATAAGGTCCAGATTACAAGCTAGAGGCTACAGTGCACGCGTCCTTAAGAGAGCATACCATAGGGCCCTACATAATGAAAGAGAACAAGTGCTTCAAAAAACCTGTCACACCAAAGCCGATAGAATGGCACTAGGCCATTATTCATCACACCATACAATATGCTACATTAACAGATTCATCATATACTCAACAAACATTGGCACATTCTGGCATGTGACCCTGTATTAAAGACCCTAGGAGGAGAAAGACCAAAAATAGTCTATAGATGGGCAAGATTGAGGGGCAGTTGTGGCCTAGAGGTAAAGGGAGCATACTTGAGGAGGGTGGCAGGTTCGAATCCCGGTCCTGAGACATGACTGAAGTGCAAAGCACCTAACCCCGCAACTGCTCCCCGGCTGCCGTAATTAGGGCAGCCCACCGCTCCGGGCATGTGTACACTCACACTCACGGATGGGTTAAATGCGGAGAATGAATTCCTATGTGTGGGCAAGCATACAATGGCCATCTATGCATTAAAAAAAAAGATCAATTAAACATCTAGTAGTGAGCAGCCATTACAATCCTAAACAAGAAACATGCACTTATCAGTGCCAACACTGTAACCAATGCATATATATCAAAACGGTAAAACAGTCTTGTTACCAACAGGTAGAATACTCAAACACTTTGCTAATTGTCAGACAAAGCATGTCATTTATCTCCTTACATGTCAATGCAGTGCCTTTTAAGTGGGCAAAAAAGAAAAACTAACCCTACAGGCAGGAACAGAAACAGATATTGTAAGAGCCAAGCGTTTACCTGCACTTTTCAGAGTATCAAAACATCATTGCGGAAACACAGACTAACGCGCTTAGGGGCCCGCGCCTCATATGTGTGGCGGCGTATTGCAGCTCGCTGTGGTCAGCGAAGCTTAAGTACAGTTAATGGTTAACTCAGAGGTTCTGTCTGGCTCACTGGGAGTAGAGTGTCAATCAAGCAACTGCTGTGCAGCCCGGCCTTCCAACCTCCCATTGGCCAGCAGTCACATAAAGCTGTCCAGGCTTCAGCACACACTGCCTGTGATAGCGTCTAGCTTGTGGTGTGTTATGCTGTTGGTTTATTTACTGCTGACCGGATTAATTTGCTTTGCATCCTGACTACGCTTTTGCCTGACCCTTTGGATATTGCAACCCTCTGATTTATGATTTTGACCTTTGGTCTTTCCTGGACTTCAGCTTTCTTTACTCCTTTTGTCAAGACACTGGTAGGACTGATGATCTGTTGCAGACCCGGCTATCTCTGACTTCTCCTCTGTACTGTTAGTTTTGCTCTGCTGTACATCAGCCTTTGCGGCCTCAGGTGCCATCCTTTGCACCCCTTAAATCCTGGGGGCAACCGTGTTGGGGCAGGCGTGTAATGTCTCCCGGCAAATGAGGGTTTTACTATAGGTGAAGACGGCGGTTTTAGATTGGGGTTGACATCTGAACTTAGGCTGGTGATCAGCTGGGCATTACAGATATGCTCTTTGAAAGGCAGACCTATTTCCAGGTCTAAATGAACATGTTTTATGTCCCCTTTTTGGGAAGAAAATAGGAGAGAGCTAGATTTGAGATAGATAGATAGATAGATAGATAGATAGATAGATAGTAGATTATGAAATACATGTAAATGATGAGATGAGCACCTATTTGGACCCATCAACACATATAGAGAATAGCGCATAGGAATCTCTTTTGGGTCCAATCAATCGATATGTTAATATCCCCCCTAGGGGGAACAAAATGTGATAAAGAATATACATTAATGTTATATTAGGTGATCTTAGCAAAAGGATTATCATTTTTATTATAATGGATGGGTGGTTAATCTGTACCTATCTTGTCCAAATATATAATTATTTATTTTAGTTTAATTTAATTCTAATTACCGTATTCCTCGCCCTATAAGACGCACATTTTCCCCCCCCAAAAAGTTGGGGAAAATATCAGTGCGTCTTATCGGGCGAATGTAAAAACAAAAAAACAACAAAAAGTCAACTCACATGTTACGGCGTTTCCGCGTTGCTGGCCTAGCTGTGAGAGGCTAGAAGAAGATGGAGGAGCAGCGGGCTCTGTCCCCATCCCTTTCACTGCTGTCGCTTGCTTTTCCAGCAAGTAAGCTGGGTGTTTGCGTGTCCCAGCCAGTAAGAATAAGAACTTATTCTGCCACCTATGGGGAATGGGAGGGTGGATGCCTCACTGCCTATAGGGAATAGAAGGGGGGAATGACACACTACCTATGGGAAATGGGAGGGGGTGCCACACTGCCTATGGAAATGGGAGGTGGAAATGACACCCTGTCTATAGGAATAGGAGGGGGGAATGTGACACTGCCTATGGGAATGTCACACTACATATGGGAATGGGATGGGGGGATGCCACACTTCCTTTGGGGAATGGGAGGGGGAAATGCCACACTGCCTATATGGGGATTGGGAGGGGGAATGCCACACTGCCTATTGGGAATGGGAGAGGGAATGCCACACTGCCTATATGGGGATTGGGAGGGGGAATGCCACACTGCCTATTAGGAATGGGAGAGGGAATGCAACACTGCCTATTGGGAATGGGAGGGGGAATGCCACACTGCCTTTTGGGAATGGGAGGGGGAATGCCACACTGCCTATTGGGAATGGGAGGGGGAATGCCACACTGCCTATTGGGAATGGGAGGGGGGTGCTACTCTGTCTGTCTGTTTGAGGATTCTGCACCTTGCCTATTATTTGATTCACAGCATTTTGTTCATTATTTTTCTTATTTTCATCCACCAAATCCCAGGTGCGTCTTATGGGAAGGTGTGCCTTATTAGGCGGGAAATGAAGTATATAAAATGAACGCATTAATTTACTGATCTCAGCTTAATTTAATTTAATTTTAGTCATAACATAATATATTATTAATCATTTTAATATTAATTAAAAAAGGACATATATATAACATCAGTTCATATCGTTAATCGGTTCATATAGTTAATACGTTTATTAAATTCATTATTTATTTTGATTAATCTATCAAATTATTGTCCCATATAGAGATTGCAGCACCCAGTGGGAGCCACTGCTAAAGCTCAGTAGCCAGACCTAAAAAAAACCTGCCTGTCCACCATTCACGTGGCTGCAGGTGAACGGCTGCATGTTTCAAACGCTCCGCCAGAGCGCAGCGCCACTGACGTTTACACGAAGCCCTATGTGCTCCATAGTGGAGTACAGGTCTTCCTGATCTACAACAAAGAACAGGGGTCACTTCCGGCCCGTGTGGCCCCTTTGGTCTGACACACTGATGGCTTTCAGTAGTGCCGGAAATGGAGATGCGCGTAGCTGTGGGAGGAAAGGCAGCGCACACACACGACCCATCCTCGCACAGGCTGATGTTGAGCTCTGGCAGATGGGCTCCTCTGGGCAGCCTCAGGTGTGAAATACCATATTTAAAACCCTCAGGCAGAACATGTATTTAATAATCTGGTGCACTGCCCTGATGCATATCGGGCACCCATAAACCTCAAGAATACAGACACAAAAACACATACAAGACAATTGGTTCTGATAGGGCTGGCACTTCCAAGCAAGAACTCACATACACGGCTGCTTAACCAACAACACCTGAATTTATTGAATACTGGCACATTTACATATAAACCCCAATGTCCCTAAAAAATTAAAAAGCTAGTGTAGCTTGAATAGATACGGGGGCCCCCCATACACACCACACCCCCTTACATAGCCATGCACACCACCACACATCCGCAAGGCTAATGGCTTGCCAGCCAATATTACACGCTCTGGGCTCTAGCGATCAATAACGGAGGGTTAATAAAATTTGAAGGGCCGCTTCACATGTGTAGTAAAGTGCTTGGTGCTGTATTGTAAACAAGGCTCAGGCTCAGACTGGCAAAATAGCAGCAAAGTCTAAGAGATGGATAAAAAAAGTGCTTGGTGCTGATTATAGCCTGGATTCAAATTCATGTGTGTAATAGCCACATCAAAACATCGTATCTGTGGTAAGGTGTTTAGTGCTTATGCTTAAGTATGCCAAAGAGCAGGAGCAGGAAGTGTGATGAAATAAAAGCCAGGCAGTGATTGGCTCTTGCCACCCTGACAAAGCCCCAGTAGGCGGGGCGAAACGGCGTTGGTGGACGGCCGGCCCGGCCACACCCCCTCCTCAGCTCTCCTCACCACACAAGCTGGCCGGCCATGACGTGATGCTGACTATGGGAGACGCAGGCGGTCGAGCTGCGGTGACTAGGGTTGGAGGCCAGACGCATCCGCGCGTTTCAACTATACTGCCAGCTTATCAGCATTGCTAATTCTGATACACGGAGGACTTGAGCTTGCTGTGAAGTCTTTATTGAGCTCCAGCTCTTTGGCATACTTATAAGCACTAAGCACCTTACCACAGATACGATGTTTTGATGTGGCTGTTACACACTTATGAATTTGAATCCAGTCTACAATCAGCACCAAGCACTTTACTACACGTGTGAAGCGGCCCTTCGAATGTGATTAACCCTCTGTTATTGATCGCTAGAGCCCAGAGCGTGTAATATTGGCTGACAAGCCATTAGCCTTGCGGATGTGTGGTGGTGTGCATGGCTATATGAGGGGGTGTGGTGTGTATGGGGGGCCCCGTATCTATTCAAGCTACGCTAGCTTTTCAATTTTTTAGGGACATTAGGGTTTATATGTAAATGTGCCAGTATTCAATAAATTCAGGTGTTGTTGGTTAAGCAGCCATGTATGTGAGTTGGTGTCAGGTGTGAAATATAATGTTAGAGAAAATGATTGATCAATTATGTTCTTTGAAATTATATTGCTGTTACAAATAAGATGAATTTATGGATATTAATGGTTACAAGTAGGGATGAGCGAATCGATCCGGACGAACCCGGATTCGATCCGAATTTCAGGAAAAATTCGATTCGGATCGAATCCGAATTTCCCCGCGATTCGATCACTCGAAGTTTTCCTTTAACATCCATTCATTTACATTACAGGCATTCTAAGATGGCGGGCGGGACATGTCTGGACATGTATCCCGCGCCAGTGCAAGCTGGGGCAGTCACATGCAGCCTATCAGCAGCCAGCAAGCCCGGTGACGTCACACAGCGGTATTTAACGGCGGCCATCTTGCTTTTCCTCATTTCTCTATTGCATTCGTGACAGACAGAACGCTGTGTAGCTGAGGCACTTAGACAGGCAGGGACAGACAGGGACAGGCTGGAGACAGGCAGGAGACAGGCAGGAGACAGACAGGAGACAGACAGAAAGCCAGGGAAAGGTAGGAAAAACGGAGGCTGTGACAGGGAGATTTTTTTTTTTTCATCCAGCCTTTGTTAGCGTTTTCAGGCTGCTTATAGTAACTAACTGTGCATATATACTGAACTGATCTTAAGTCTGCTGTGAGGCATCCCATTCTGTGACTAAAGCAGCCTCTATTTAATAGCATAATAAACATTTGCACTTATTCTCATAGAAATCAGGCCTGATAAAGACACTTTTGCTGTGCATGCTCTCTGGTTTTTGTGGCACTGGCATCCCATTCTGTGACTAAAGCAGCCTCTATTTAATAGCACAATAAACATTTGCACTTATTCTCATAGAAATCAGGCCTGATAAAGACACTTTTGCTGTGCATGCTCTCTGGTTTTTGTGGCACTGGCATCCCATTCTGTGACTAAAGCAGCCTCTATTTAATAGCATAATAAACATTTGCACTTATTCTCATAGAAATCAGGCCTGATAAAGACACTTTTGCTGTGCATGCTCTCTGGTTTTTGTGGCACTGGCATCCCATTCTGTGACTAAAGCAGCCTCTATTTAATAGCATAATAAACATTTGCACTTATTCTCATAGAAATCAGGCCTGATAAAGACACTTTTGCTGTGCATGCTCTCTGGTTTTTGTGGCACTGGCATCCCATTCTGTGACTAAAGCAGCCTCTATTTAATAGCACAATAAACATTTGCACTTATTCTCATAGAAATCAGGCCTGATAAAGACACTTTTGCTGTGCATGCTCTCTGGTTTTTGTGGCACTGGCATCCCATTCTGTGACTAAAGCAGCCTCTATTTAATAGCATAATAAACATTTGCACTTATTCTCATAGAAATCAGGCCTGATAAAGACACTTTTGCTGTGCATGCTCTCTGGTTTTTGTGGCACTGGCATCCCATTCTGTGACTAAAGCAGCCTCTATTTAATAGCATAATAAACATTTGCACTTATTCTCATAGAAATCAGGCCTGATAAAGACACTTTTGCTGTGCATGCTCTCTGGTTTTTGTGGCACTGGCATCCCATTCTGTGACTAAAGCAGCCTCTATTTAATAGCATAATAAACATTTGCACTTATTCTCATAGAAATCAGGCCTGATAAAGACACTTTTGCTGTGCATGCTCTCTGGTTTTTGTGGCACTGGCATCCCATTCTGTGACTAAAGCAGCCTCTATTTAATAGCATAATAAACATTTGCACTTATTCTCATAGAAATCAGGCCTGATAAAGACACTTTTGCTGTGCATGCTCTCTGGTTTTTGTGGCACTGGCATCCCATTCTGTGACTAAAGCAGCCTCTATTTAATAGCACAATAAACATTTGCACTTATTCTCATAGAAATCAGGCCTGATAAAGACACTTTTGCTGTGCATGCTCTCTGGTTTTTGTGGCACTGGCATCCCATTCTGTGACTAAAGCAGCCTCTATTTAATAGCATAATAAACATTTGCACTTATTCTCATAGAAATCAGGCCTGATAAAGACACTTTTGCTGTGCATGCTCTCTGGTTTTTGTGGCACTGGCATCCCATTCTGTGACTAAAGCAGCCTCTATTTAATAGCACAATAAACATTTGCACTTATTCTCATAGAAATCAGGCCTGATAAAGACACTTTTGCTGTGCATGCTCTCTGGTTTTTGTGGCACTGGCATCCCATTCTGTGACTAAAGCAGCCTCTATTTAATAGCATAATAAACATTTGCACTTATTCTCATAGAAATCAGGCCTGATAAAGACACTTTTGCTGTGCATGCTCTCTGGTTTTTGTGGCACTGGCATCCCATTCTGTGACTAAAGCAGCCTCTATTTAATAGCATAATAAACATTTGCACTTATTCTCATAGAAATCAGGCCTGATAAAGACACTTTTGCTGGCCAAAGCCCTACTGGACCCTGCCAGGTCGATTCCTGCCCGGGGCATCCCATTCTGTGACTACAGCAGCCTCTGTTTAAGACCATATAAGCATTTGCTCTTATCATATTTGAAATTAGCCTGATAAAGACACTTTTGCTGGCCAAAGCCCTACTGGACCCTGCCAGGTCCATTCCTGCCCAGGGCATCCCATTCTGTGACTAAAGCAGCCTCTGTTTAAGACCATATAAGCATTTGCTCTTATTATATTTATATTATAAGACACTTTTGCTGGGCATAGGCTTACTGCTGCCTGCCAGGTGCACTTCTGTTGAGGCATCCCATTCTGTAACATAGCATACCCCTCTTTATTTACACTAAGCAGCTCTCTTATTTACACTAAGCAGGCCTGTTGGAGGCTGAGTGTTACTGCTCACTTTTGGTGTGCATTATATTCTGTTTTATATAGACCCACTGCTGCCTGGGGGTTCTTAAAATATCACCTACTACCACGCCAGTTAGACTATGTCGGGCAGACAAGTGCCTGGAAGTGAAAAGAGGAGTGGCAGAGGCCAAGATTCCGCAGGCAGAGCTCGCATCAGACTGGGGGCCAGTAGCAGCAGGAGTCACGCTGAGAGACCTAATCTGCCAGTATCTGCTAGCGGTCGGGTCTCCACCAGTAACGCATCTGCCGTGGTAGATTGGCTGACGCGCTCATCAACAACATCATCACAACTTACATCTGAGACCCCCAGTCTAGGGTCGGTAGGTTCCTCTGACACAACCCTGAGTTGGCATGCCCCGAGAGCAGTCCCTGTCCTCCCATTGCCTCTGTCCTACGCCGTTCCCTCCCCCAGCGACGTATCCTATGCTTTGGGTTCAGCTCCACTCTTTAGTGAGGAGGACGATCAGATACAGGAGGACAGTCAGCAGCTACTGCCCAGCCAAGAAATGGAGGTGGCTTCTTTAGCTAGGCAGACAAATAGTGATGTGGACAGTGTCGTGGGTGCTGCGAGCGTTCCAGCTCCTGCGCCAGACACTGTTGACGAATCCACGAACATCAGTGACGTACAGCCACAACCCGGTGATGATGATGATGATGACGATGAAGCCGATCGCACTTGGGAGCCGGGTGATGAAGGGGCTTCATCGTCATCATCAGGAGAAGAGGGGCGCAGGTTGCCCCGGAGTCAGCAGCTGAGGCAGCAAGGTGGTAGCAGTCAGCATGGGGGCACAATTCCAAAGGCTGGAGCCGGCCGGGGCCGGGGCCGGGGTAGAGCACCTGCTGTGCGGCAGTCTACCTTATCGGGAGGTAGTGGAGCAGGGGTTCCTGGAGTTGGCAACAGCAGCAGTGAATCAGTGAGGCCAGGGGGTGGGAAAAGTAGCTACTCGGCAGTGTGGCAGTTTTTCCTGAGGCATCCGCAGGAGGGTAACATGGCCACATGCAAGATATGTAGGCAAAAGGTGAAGCGTGGCCAGGGTCCAAATGTTGGCACCACGGCCCTGCGTCAACATATGATGCGTCACCATAAAACGACCTGGGAGAACCGAGGCTCCCAAGGGGTGGTCCAGTCTGCTTCCTCACCAAGTGAGCTCCCAATTTCTGCCAGCCAAGGCTCCAGCACCTCAGCCGAAGGCAGCTGTGCGTCACACCCATCCTCTGTCGCTCCTGCTCCTCCTCCTCCTCCTCCAAGTCATGCATCCCGCCAGCAATCCATCAGCGAAGCCATGTCCAAGAGACAGCAGTATGCGCCCACTCATCCTACGGCGCAGAAGCTGAATGTGCTCCTGTCCAAGTTGCTGGTGCTGCAGTCGCTCCCTTTTCAGGTGGTGGAATCTGCACCTTTCAGAGAACTGATGGCTTGTGCCGAGCCGAGGTGGAGAGTCCCAAGCCGTCATTTCTTTGCCAAGAAGGCAGTACCAGCGCTGCACACTTTTGTTGAACAGAAGGTGGGCCAGTCCTTGAGCCTGTCGGTGTGTAGCAAAATACATGGCAGCGCCGACATCTGGAGCTGTAACTACGGTCAGGGGCAGTACATGTCGTTTACGGCCCACTGGGTGAATGTGGTCCCTTTGCAGCAGCAACTTGGACAGGTCACGCCGCTTCGGCCTCCGCGCTCTCTGCCCATTGGGCCTGTGACACCGTGCGACTCGGCCTCCTCATCCTCCGCCATCTCCTCACCCTCCACTGTAGGCTCAAGTCTCAGTGCCCCTCCAGTCTACCATGTGTGCAGGGCACGGAGGTGTCACGCAGTGCTTCACATGGTTTGTCTTGGCGAACGGAGTCACACAGGGGAGGAACTGCTTAAATGTATTCATCAGGAAATCCAAACATGGCTTACTCCGAGAAAACTTAAAATGGGAATCATGGTTACCGACAATGGGAAGAACATTTTGTCTGCGCTGCGCCAAGGAAGCCTGACCCATGCCCCCTGCATGGCTCACGTCTTCAATCTGGTTGTCAAGCGGTTTCTGAAGTGTTCCCCCCATCTGCAGGACATCCTAACAACTTCACGGAAACTTTGCATGCACTTCAGCCACTCCTACACCGCCAAACACACCCTTCTTGAGCTACAGCGTCAGAATGGTATCCCCCAACATAGTCTGATTTGCGATGTTTCCACCCGTTGGAATTCCACCCTTCACATGTTGGACCGATTATATGAACAGAGAAAAGCCATCACGGATTTCCTGATGATCCAAGCAGATAGGGGGACTCCCCTGTGTAACTTCAATGTCAACCAGTGGCAGCTCATACGTGACACCTGCCGTTTGCTCAGGCCCTTTGAGGAAGCCACTTTATTTGTCAGTCGGCAGGATTACGGGATGAACGACGTGATTCCACTGCTTCATGTACTACAGCACATGTTGGAAACCATGGCTGGTCAGGGCACTGGAGACATGGCGTTTACATCTTACGGCCACATGAACCCCGTTGGAGCTGAACTGGAGGAGGAGGAGGAGGAAGAGGAGGAGGAGGAGTTGCCCAGCGAAACACAGTTTAGGCTTGGCGAAATGGCTGGTTTATCTAGTCAGCGGACAGGAGAGGAGGAGCAGGAGCAGCCAGAGGAGCTAGAGGTTTTTGAGGAAGGAGAGACAGAGGACCCGGGCACACCGTGGCAGTATGCAGTGGAGATGGAGACAGGTAGTCCATCCGAGTCACTTGCGCAAATGGCACGAAGCATGCTCACATGCTTGCGTAGTGACCCCAGAATTGTTTCCATCTGTCGGCGGGATGACTTCTGGCTGTCCACCTTATTGGACCCTCGCTTCCGGCACAAAATGGGGGCATTTTTTAAACCCACCGAGAGGGAGGACAAACTCAACTACTACAAAGACATTCTACGTAGGCAGTTGGCCGATGCCTATCTGCGCCATGGTCCATACTCTCGCAGGTCTGACTCGAGGGGACCTCTGCGCTCACCTTCCACTGCCATGGCCGCTGGGGGGGTTGGCAGCAGCAGCAGCAGAAGCTCCATCAGCAGCAGCAGCCTCAGTCTTCAGTCGCTAATGAGTAGCTTTCTACACCCGCATAGTGAGGCTACTCATGAGCAGCAGGAAGACCTGGAGCAGGACCTGAACCAGCAGGTCATGTCATACTTTGACATGACCATGCCAACACACCTTGAGGATCCGCTGGACTTCTGGGCAGCCAAACTTGATTTGTGGCCGCAACTAGCAGAGTTTGCCCTGGAAAAGCTGTCCTGCCCGGCAAGTAGCGTGCCATCTGAGCGGGTGTTTAGTGCGGCGGGGGCCATAGTTACGGCGAGGAGAACTCGTCTGTCAACTAAAAATGTGGAGAGACTCACCTTTGTCAAAATGAATCAGGGATGGATCAGCCAGGATTTCCACCCACCAATGCCTGATGCATGCGACTAGATTCAGCATGGTGCCACGTTTTACACTTTACAAATGGTGCAAAACATATTTATGTCTTTAGGCCATTTTTTGGGCTCCTGCTGCTGCTACTGCCAACTTCTGCCAACTCCAGGGTGTGATTCATCCAATTTTTGGGCTCCTGAAGCCAACTCCAGTGTATATTTGGGCTCCTGCTGCTACTACTGCCAACTTCTGCCAACTCCAGGGTGTGATTCATCCAATTTTTGGGCTCCTGAGGCCAACTCCAGTGTATATTTGGGCTCCTGCTGCTGCTGCTGCCAACTTCTGCCAACTCCAGGGTGTGATTCATCCAATTTTTGGGCTCCTGAAGCCAACTCCAGTGTATATTTGGGCTCCTGCTGCTGCTACTGTCAACTCCTGCCAACTCCAGGGTGTGATTCATCCAATTTTTGGGCTCCTGAGGCCAACTCCAGTGTATATTTGGGCTCCTGCTGCTGCTACTGCCAACTTCTGCCAACTCCAGGGTGTGATTCATCCAATTTTTGGGCTCCTGAAGCCAACTCCAGTGTATATTTGGGCTCCTGCTGCTACTACTGCCAACTTCTGCCAACTCCAGGGTGTGATTCATCCAATTTTTGGGCTCCTGAGGCCAACTCCAGTGTATATTTGGGCTCCTGCTGCTGCTACTGTCAACTCCTGCCAACTCCAGGGTGTGATTCATCCAATTTTTGGGCTCCTGAAGCCAACTCCAGTGTATATTTGGGCTCCTGCTGCTGCTGCTGCTGCCAACTTCTGCCAACTCCAGGGTGTGATTCATCCAATTTTTGGGCTCCTGAGGCCAACTCCAGTGTATATTTGGGCTCCTGCTGCTGCTACTGCCAACTTCTGCCAACTCCAGGGTGTGATTCATCCAATTTTTGGGCTCCTGAAGCCAACTCCAGTGTATATTTGGGCTCCTGCTGCTACTACTGCCAACTTCTGCCAACTCCAGGGTGTGATTCATCCAATTTTTGGGCTCCTGAGGCCAACTCCAGTGTATATTTGGGCTCCTGCTGCTGCTACTGTCAACTCCTGCCAACTCCAGGGTGTGATTCATCCAATTTTTGGGCTCCTGAAGCCAACTCCAGTGTATATTTGGGCTCCTGCTGCTGCTACTGTCAACTCCTGCCAACTCCAGGGTGTGATTCATCCAATTTTTGGGCTCCTGAGGCCAACTCCAGTGTATATTTGGGCTCCTGCTGCTGCTACTGCCAACTTCTGCCAACTCCAGGGTGTGATTCATCCAATTTTTGGGCTCCTGAAGCCAACTCCAGTGTATATTTGGGCTCCTGCTGCTACTACTGCCAACTTCTGCCAACTCCAGGGTGTGATTCATCCAATTTTTGGGCTCCTGAGGCCAACTCCAGTGTATATTTGGGCTCCTGCTGCTGCTACTGTCAACTCCTGCCAACTCCAGGGTGTGATTCATCCAATTTTTGGGCTCCTGAAGCCAACTCCAGTGTATATTTGGGCTCCTGCTGCTGCTGCTGCTGCCAACTTCTGCCAACTCCAGGGTGTGATTCATCCAATTTTTGGGCTCCTGAGGCCAACTCCAGTGTATATTTGGGCTCCTGCTGCTGCTACTGCCAACTTCTGCCAACTCCAGGGTGTGATTCATCCAATTTTTGGGCTCCTGAAGCCAACTCCAGTGTATATTTGGGCTCCTGCTGCTACTACTGCCAACTTCTGCCAACTCCAGGGTGTGATTCATCCAATTTTTGGGCTCCTGAGGCCAACTCCAGTGTATATTTGGGCTCCTGCTGCTGCTGCTGCCAACTTCTGCCAACTCCAGGGTGTGATTCATCCAATTTTTGGGCTCCTGAAGCCAACTCCAGTGTATATTTGGGCTCCTGCTGCTGCTGCTGCTGCCAACTTCTGCCAACTCCAGGGTGTGATTCATCCAATTTTTGGGCTCCTGAAGCCAACTCCAGTGTATATTTGGGCTCCTGCTGCTACTACTGCCAACTTCTGCCAACTCCAGGGTGTGATTCATCCAATTTTTGGGCTCCTGAGGCCAACTCCAGTGTATATTTGGGCTCCTGCTGCTGCTGCTGCCAACTTCTGCCAACTCCAGGGTGTGATTCATCCAATTTTTGGGCTCCTGAAGCCAACTCCAGTGTATATTTGGGCTCCTGCTGCTGCTACTGCCAACTTCTGCCAACTCCAGGGTGTGATTCATCCAATTTTTGGGCTCCTGAAGCCAACTCCAGTGTATATTTGGGCTCCTGCTGCTACTACTGCCAACTTCTGCCAACTCCAGGGTGTGATTCATCCAATTTTTGGGCTCCTGAGGCCAACTCCAGTGTATATTTGGGCTCCTGCTGCTGCTGCTGCCAACTTCTGCCAACTCCAGGGTGTGATTCATCCAATTTTTGGGCTCCTGAAGCCAACTCCAGTGTATATTTGGGCTCCTGCTGCTGCTGCTGCCAACTTCTGCCAACTCCAGGGTGTGATTCATCCACTTTTTGGGCTCCTGAAGCCAACTCCAGTGTATATTTGGGCTCCTGCTGCTGCTGCTGCTGCCAACTTCTGCCAACTCCAGGGTGTGATTCATCCAATTTTTGGGCTCCTGAGGCCAACTCCAGTGTATATTTGGGCTCCTGCTGCTGCTGCTGCCAACTTCTGCCAACTCCAGGGTGTGATTCATCCAATTTTTGGGCTCCTGAGGCCAACTCCAGTGTATATTTGGGCTCCTGCTGCTGCTGCTGCCAACTTCTGCCAACTCCAGGGTGTGATTCATCCAATTTTTGGGCTCCTGAAGCCAACTCCAGTGTATATTTGGGCTCCTGCTGCTGCTGCTGCTGCCAACTTCTGCCAACTCCAGGGTGTGATTCATCCAATTTTTGGGCTCCTGAGGCCAACTCCAGTGTATATTTGGGCTCCTTCTGCCCCTCATAGTGATGCCACTTCAACTCTCTGCAATTGTGCCGCTCTGCGATTCTATTAGCGATGCCTCTGATCTGCATGTGATATTTCTTCAAAGTATTATTTAACAAACCCAGCACGCATCCTGTGCGTGTTACAGCAAGGCTGAATGGTTTACAACCCTATTGAGGCTGTAGGAGGCTCAGAAATAGCCGTTTTTAATAGCGATTCGTCGCGAATTTATTCGGGTCGAAACGATTTTTGTCGGAAAATTCGGCGAATCAGTCGAATCGAATTTTTCAAAAGTTCGCTCATCTCTAGTTACAAGCCTATGTATTTTTGAAAGACATGACTATAGCAATAACTAAGTCACAAGCCTCTTGATTTCTTGAATCTATATAATAATTTAAGATTTGTCATTTATAGGTTATAAGTTATATAGGTTATAAGTTATAAAGATAATTGTATTCATTTAGTTATGATTATTTTTAAAAAGTTTCTTACGTTTATAACTAATTTTATTATTACCACTATTGATTTAATTATTATTATGATTTTATTAAAATAATTTATGATGAATATAATAAGGGACCCTAATATTGAGGTTTTTATCAAAGACATTTTATCAATGCGGTTTATTGTTATTAATTAATATAGAAATAATGTTAAAGGGAAGAGGGGACAGATTATACATTCATAAATATACCTTAAAAATACATACATACATGAAATGATTTTCTTTCAAATATACCAGATAGGTAGTCATCTTTTAAAGTAAGTCTCATTTTTTGTTCACAAACGCAATTATGAGTTCTATTGAGTCCACTGAGGAAGACTATCGGAATATGTTGGTACAACACTTTGAGGCTGATTCACTGCTAGTGCCACGTATTGGCAGGTGAGCATCTGTATAGCGGCGCTTAGAGCGACCATTAGTAGACGCTGTAAGCGGCTGTCAGGCACTGTAACCTAGCGTAGCGGTCTCTGTAGTATCCTGACTGGCATTGATGGATTTGATGTGTGGTGGGCGCTGTAGAAGCGCTGTCCCTGATTCACTGCAGAGCCAATAGAGATTGCTAGGTCGTGTCCTAAGGTCAATATAGTTTTTAGGAAATGCACAAGCATTAAAGAGGACCAAATTAAATGCCAAAGTGCAAGATTGGGGCCTTTAAAGGGTTTTGGACTAAGAATTTCATCTGCAAGAGCAGCAGGCCAAATATTCAGCATAAAGTCAGGTTAAGTGGGGGGGGTCGTTGTAAACAGTATTTAGCTTTAGTTTTGAAATCTAACAATTCCTTTGAGTGTTCAAACTGTAAAAGCATTATTTTTAAACTATTAAATGGAAGAATGTAGCCATTTTCTATCATCATAAAGTAAAAGGCAGTTAACAAGGAAAGATGGAGTAAATAATTATAACCTTTAAAGCAGAACAAAACCCACTGTAGCTGGCTCTGGAATCTAAAAGATTCCAAGACTGGCTGCTGGCCTTCCTGCGGGAAACCCCCAAAAAACTCACCTACTTCCTGGTTTCTTTGGTGATTTAAACAAAAGGCGGCCATATCTCCAAATCTTCGAGTCCACTCAAAAAGCAATGGCGTGGCTATGAATGGCAATGGTGGGGTCGACCTGAGTAAGGCATTTTCTAGCCTGCAGCATAGGCAAGGAGTGTGTAGGCCACTGGGAATGTGGACTCTGCATGACGGATTAAAAATGTGGTAGCTTTTTACCCCTTTACTCCATAAAGGGAGTAGCGCAAGCTACCAGCATCTCTTTAGTGAGAGTGAGTAGGCCCTGGAGCAGTGATGGTGAGGATTGATGCCATCCGCCGAGTCCAACAGTGGTGGAGAAGAAGAGATTTGGCTGCTAGGGCTGCAGTATTTACCCAGGACTAAATTACTGAGTGAGTAACAGACACCATAACAGGTGTGTTCAGAGGGGGTTTGCACAGGGCTATTACATTAAAGGAAAAATATACTGTATCAGGGTCTCCACTAGGGATGAGCGAATCGATCCGGACAGAACCCGGATTCATTCCGAATTTCATGAAAAATTCGATTCTGAACGAATCCGAATTTCCCCGCGATTCGATCGATCGAAGTTTTCCTTTAAACTCCATTTATTTCAATTACAGGCATTGTAAAATGGTGGAGGACATGTCTGGACATATCCCCTGGGGCAAGTTATCATGGGAAGGTCAGATGCAGCCTATCAGCAGCCAGGAGCCCCGTTGACGTCACAGCGCTATATAAAGCGGCGGCCATCTTGCTTGTGCTGCAGCTAGGGAGAGAGAGTTAGCGATAGGTAGGGAGATTTACAGATAGGTAGGGAGCTTTACAGATAGGTAAAGAGAGAGACAGATAGGGAGATTTAGAGTGGTAGACAGAGCTAGGGAAAGATAGTTAGATAGATAGAGTTTAAAACCGGAACAATCCAGCAGCATACAAGTCACATTGACAGGGTGCCTAGTGCTGGCTATGATTCATATTTCATAATTACTGGGTTACTGTTAATATATTTGGTTTGGTTTAAATACAGCTGCGCACTGTGCATGCAATGCACATGCTATTTAACCCTTTCTGCTATTTAGCCCTGAACGCTATTTTAACCCTACCTGTTAAATACAGCTGCACACTGTGCATGCAATGCACATGCTATTTAACCCTTTCTGCTATTTAGGCCTGAATGCTATTTTAACCCTATCTGTTAAATACAGCTGCACACTGTGCATACAATGCACATGCTATTTAACCCTTTCTGCTATTTAGGCCTGAATGCTATTTTAACCCTATCTGTTAAACAAAAGCATTTCTCATACTTGGATTAGTGTTAAAATTTTCTGTTCAGCTTAAAATATACCAGGCCACACGGGCATCCCAAGGCACATGCTATTTAACCCTATCTGTTAAACAAAAGCATTTCTCATACTTGGATTAGTGTCAAAAGTTTCTGTTCAGCTTAAAATATACCAGGCCACACGGGCATCCCAAGGCACATGCTATTTTAACCCTATCTGTTAAAAAAAAAGCATTTCTCATACTTGGATTAGTGTCAAAAGTTTCTGTTCAGCTTAAAATATACCAGGCCACACGGGCATCCCAAGGCACATGCTATTTAACCCTATCTGTTAAACAAAAGCATTTCTCATACTTGGATTATTGTTACTTTTTGTTCAGCTTAAAATATACCAGGCCACACGGGCATCCCAAGGCACATGCTATTTTAACCCTATCTGTTAAGCAAAAGCATTTCTCATACTTAGATTATTGTTACTTTTTGTTCAGCTTAAAATATACCAGGCCACACGGGCATCCCAAGGCACATGCTATTTAACCCTATCTGTTAAACAAAAGCATTTCTCATACTTGGATTAGTGTCAAAAGTTTCTGTTCAGCTTAAAATATACCAGGCCACACGGGCATCCCAAGGCACATGCTATTTAACCCTATCTGTTAAACAAAAGCATTTCTCATACTTGGATTATTGTTACTTTTTGTTCAGCTTAAAATATACCAGGCCACACGGGCATCCCAAGGCACATGCTATTTTAACCCTATCTGTTAAGCAAAAGCATTTCTCATACTTGGATTATTGTTACTTTTTGTTCAGCTTAAAATATACCAGGCCACACGGGCATCCCAAGGCACATGCTATTTAACCCTTTCTGTTAAGCAAAAGCATTTCTCATACTTGGATTATTGTTACTTTTTGTTCAGCTTAAAATATACCAGGCCACACGGGCATCCCAAGGCACATGCTATTTAACCCTATCTGTTAAGCAAAAGCATTTCTCATACTTGGATTATTGTTACTTTTTGTTCAGCTTAAAATATACCAGGCCACACGGGCATCCCAAGGCACATGCTATTTTAACCCTATCTGTTAAGCAAAAGCATTTCTCATACTTGGATTATTGTTACTTTTTGTTCAGCTTAAAATATACCAGGCCACACGGGCATCCCAAGGCACATGCTATTTAACCCTATCTGTTATACAACATAAGCATTGATCAGCATCAGCTGCTTTATTAAGCTACTTCAGTTTGCACTTGTTTTTGACTGCTTTTAATAAACCAGGCCGCAGGGCACCCCAAAGCTGCACCTTGCACCCTATCTGTTATACAACATAAGCGTTGATCAGCATCAGCTGCTTTATTAAGCTACTTCAGTTTGCACTTGTTTTTGACTGCTTTCAATATACCAGGCCGCAGGGCACCCCAAAGCTGCACCTTGCACCCTATCTGGTATACAACATAAGCGTTGATCAGCATCAGCTGCTTTATTAAGCTACTTCAGTTTGCACTTGTTTTTGACTGCTTTCAATAAACCAGGCCGCAGGGCACCCCAAAGCTGCACCTTGCACCCTATCTGGTATACAACATAAGCATTGATCAGCATCAGCTGCGTTATTAAGCTACTTCGGTTTGCACTTGTTTTTGACTGTTTTCAATTTACCAGGCCGCAGGGCACCCCAAAGCTGCACCTTGCACCCTATCTGGTATACAACATAAGCGTTGATCAGCATCAGCTGCTTTATTAAGCTACTTCAGTTTGCACTTGTTTTTGACTGCTTTCAATAAACCAGGCCGCAGGGAACCCCAAAGCTGCACCTTGCACCCTATCTGGTATACAACATAAGCGTTGATCAGCATCAGCTGCTTTATTAAGCTACTTCAGTTTGCACTTGTTTTTGACTGTTTTCAATAAACCAGGCCGCAGGGCACCCCAAAGCTGCACCTTGCACCCTATCTGGTATACAACATAAGCGTTGATCAGCATCAGCTGCTTTATTAAGCTACTTCAGTTTGCACTTGTTTTTGACTGCTTTTAATAAACCAGGCCGCAGGGCACCCCAAAGCTGCACCTTGCACCCTATCTGGTATACAACATAAGCGTTGATCAGCATCAGCTGCTTTATTAAGCTACTTCAGTTTGCACTTGTTTTTGACTGCTTTTAATAAACCAAGCTGCACCTTGCACCCTATCTGTTTATACTAAATAAGCAAATACATAAAAATGTCAGGCAGACAAGTGCCAGGATGTTCAAAGAGGAGTGGCAGAGGCCAAGATTCAGCAGGCAGAGGTCGCAGCAGACTAGGGGCGAGTGGCAGCAGGAGTCACGGTGAGAGACCTGATCTGCCAGTATCTGCTAGCGGTCGTGTCTCCACCAGTAACGCATCTGCTGTGGTAGATTGGTTAATGCGCTCATCAACATCATCACAAGTTACGTCTGAGACCCCCAGTCTAGGGTCGGTAGGTTACTCTGACACAACCCTGAGTTGGCATGGCCCGAGAGCAGTCCCGGTCCTCCCATTGCCTCTGTCCTGCGCCGTTCCCTCCCCCAGCGACGTATCCTATGCTTTGAGTTCAGCTCCACTCTTTAGTGAGGAGGACGATCAGATAGAGGACAGTCAGCAGCTACTGCCCAGCCATGAAATGGAGGTGGCTTCTTTAGCTCGGCAGACAAATAGTGATGTGGACAGTGTCGTGGGTGTTGCGAGATTTCCAGCTTCTGCGCCAGACACTGCTGAGGAAACCAAGAACATCAGTGACGTACAGCCACAACTCGGTGATGATGATGATGAAGCCGATCGCACTTGGGAGCCGGGTGATGAAGGGGCTTCATTGTCATCATCGGGAGAAGAGGGGCGCAGGTTGCCCCGGAGTCAGCAGCTCAGGCAGCAAGGTGTTAGCAGCATAGTTGGCAGTCAGCATGGGGGCACAATTGTAAAGCCTGGAGCCAAACGGGGCCGGGGCCGGGGTAGAGCACCTGCTGCGCGGCAGGCTACCTTATCGGGAGGTAGTGGGGCAGGGGTTCTTGGAGTTGGCGACAATAGCAGCGAATCAGTGAGGCCTGTTGGTGGGAAAAGTAGCTACTCGGCAGTGTGGCAGTTTTTCCTGAAGCATCCGCAGGAGGGTAACATGGCCACATGCAAGATATGTAGGCAGAAGGTGAAGCGTGGCCAGGGCCCAAATGTTGGCACCACGGCCCTGCGTCAACATATGATGCGTCACCATAAAGCGACCTGGTAGAACCGAGGCTCCCAAGGGGTGGTCCAGTCTTCTTCCTCACCAAGTGGCACGCCGCTCCCAATTTCTGCCAGCCAAGGCTCCAGCACCTCAGCCGAAGGCAGCTGTGCGTCATACCCATCCTCTGTCGCTCCTCCTCCTCCTCCTCCTCCAAGTCATGCATCCCGCCAGCAATCCATTAGCGAAGCCATGTCCAAGAGACAGCAGTATGCGCCCACTCATCCTACGGCGCAGAAGCTGAATGTGCTCCTGTTCAAGTTGCTGGTGCTGCAGTCGCTCCCTTTTCAGGTGGTGGACTCTGCACCTTTCAGAGAACTGATGGCTTGTGCCGAGCCGAGGTGGAGAGTCCCAAGCTGTCATTTCTTTGCCAAGAAGGCAGTACCAGCGCTGCACACTTTTGTTGAACAGAAGGTGGGCCAGTCCTTGAGCCTGTCGGTGTGTAGCAAAGTGCATGGCAGCGCCGACGTCTGGAGCTGTAACTACGGTCAGGGACAGTACATGTCATTTACGGCCCACTGGGTGAATGTGGTCCCTTTGCAGCAGCAGCAGCAACTTGGACAGGTCTCGCCGCTTCGGCCTCCGCGCTCCCTGCCCGTTAGGCCTGTGACACCGTGCTACTTGGCCTCCTCATCCTCCGCCATCTCCTCACCCTCCACTGTAGGCTCAAGTCTCAGTGCCCCTCCAGTCTACCATGTGTGCAGGGCACAGAGGTGTCACACAGTGCTTCATATGGTTTGTCTTGGCGAACGGAGTCACACAGGGGAGAAACTGCTTAAATTTATTCATCAGGAAATCCAAACATGGCTTACTCCAAGAAAACTTAAAATGGGAATCATGGTTACCGACAATGGGAAGAACATTTTGTCTGCGCTGCGCCAAGGAAGGCTGACCCATGCCCCCTGCATGGCTCACGTCTTCAATCTGGTTGTCAAGCGGTTTCTGAAGTGTTCCCCCCATATGCAAGACATCCTAACAACTTCAAGGAACTTTGCATGCACTTCAGCCACTCATACACCGCCAAACACACCCTTCTTGAGCTACAGCGTCAGAACGGTATCCCCCAACATAGTCTGATTTGCGATGTTTCCACCCGTTGGAATTCTACCCTTCACATGTTGGACCGATTATATGAACAGAGAAAAGCCATCACGGATTTCCTGATGATCCAAGCGGATAGGGGGACTCCCCTGTGTAACTTCAATGTCAACCAGTGGCAGCTCATACGTGACACCTGCCGTTTGCTCAGGCCCTTTGAGGAAGCCACTTTATTTGTCAGTCGGCAGGATTACGGGATGAACGACGTGATTCCACTGCTTCATGTACTACAGAACATGTTGGAAACCATGGCTGGTCAGGGCACTGGAGACATGGCGTCTACATCTTACGGCCACATGAACCCCGTTGGAGCTGAACTGGAGGAGGAGGAGGAGGAAGAGGAGGAGGAGGGGCACAGTGAAGCACAGTTTAGGCTTGGCGAAATGGCTGGTTTATCTAGTCAGCGGACAGGAGAGGAGGAGCAGGAGCAGCCAAAGGAGCTAGAGGGTTTCGAGGAAGGCGAGACAGAGGACCCGGACACACCGTGGCAGTATGCAGTGGAGATGGAGACAGGTAGTCCATCCGAGTCACTTGCGCAAATGGCAGGAAGCATGCTCACGTGCTTGCGTAGTGACCCCAGAATTGTTTCCATTTGTCGGCGGGATGACTTCTGGCTGTCCACCTTATTGGACCCTCGCTTCCAGCACAAAATGGGGGCATTTTTTAAACCCGCTGAGAGGGAGGACAAACTGAACTACTACAAAGACATTCTACGTAGGCAGTTGGCCGATGCCTATCTGCGCCATGGCCCATACTCTCGCAGGTCTGACTCGAGGGGACCTCTGTGCTCACCTTCCACTGCCATGGCTGCTGGGGGGGTTGGCAGGAGCAGCAGCAGCAGCTCCATCAGGAGCAGCCTCAGTCTTCACTCGCTAATGAGTAGCTTTCTACACCCGCATAGTGAGGCTACTCATGAGCAGCAGGAAGACCTGGAGCAGGACCTCAACCAGCAGGTCATGTCATACCTTGACATGACCATGCCAACACACCTTGAGGATCCGCTGGACTTCTGGGCAGCCAAACTTGATTTGTGGCCGCAACTAGCAGAGTTTGCCCTGGAAAAGCTGTCCTGCCCGGCAAGTAGTGTGCCATCTGATTGGGTGTTTAGTGCGGCGGGGGCCATAGTTACGGTGAGGAGAACTCGTCTGTCAACTAAAAATGTGGAGAGACTCACCTTTGTCAAAATGAATCAGGTATGGATCAGCCAGGATTTCCACCCACCAATGCCTGATGCATGCAACTAGATTCAGCATGGTGCCACGTTTTACACTTTCCAAATGGTGCAAAACATATTTATGTCTTTAGGCCAATTTTTGGGCTCCTGCTGATGCCAACTTCAGGGTGTGCCTTCCAACCAATTTTTGGCCTCCTGCTGATGCCAACTTCAGGGTGTGCCTTTCAGCCAATTTTTGGCCTCCTGCTGCTTGCAACTCCAGGGTGTGATTCATCCAATTTTTGGGCTCCTGAAGCCAACTCCATTGTGTCTTTCAAGCTATGTTTGGGCTCCTGCTGCTTGCAACTCCAGGGTGTGATTCATCCAATTGTTGGGCTCCTGAAGCCAACTCCAGTGTCTCTTTCAGCCAATGTTGAGCTCCTGCTGCTGCTGCTTGCAACTCCAGGGTGTGATTCATCCAATTTTTGGGCTCCTGAAGCCAACTGCAGGGGCTCCATTTCAAGCTATGTTTGGGCTGCTGCTGCTGCTGCTTGCAACTCCAGGGTGTGATTCATCCAATTTTTGGGCTCCTGCTGCCAACTCCAGTGTCTCTTTCAGCCAATGTTTGGGCTCCTGCTGCTTGCAACTTCAGGGTGTGATTCATCCAATTTTTGGGCTCCTGAAGCCAACTCCAGTGTCTCTTTCAAGCTATGTTTTGGCTGCTGCTGCTTGCAACTCCAGGGTGTGATTCATCCAATTTTTGGGCTCCTGCTGCCAACTCCAGTGTCTCTTTCAGCCAATGTTTGGGCTCCTGCTGCTGCTGCTTGCAACTCCAGGGTGTGATTCATCCAATTTTTGGGCTCCTGAAGCCAACTACAGTGTGTCTTTCAAGCTATGTTTGGGCTCCTGCTGCTTGCAACTCCAAGGTGTGATTCATCCAATTTTTGGGCTCCTGCTGCCAACTCCAGTGTCTCTTTCAGCCAATGTTTGGGCTCCTGCTGCTGCTGCTTGCAACCCCAGGGTGTGGTTCATCCAATTTTTGGGCTCCTGAAGCCAACTACAGTGTGTCTTTCAAGCTATGTTTGGGCTCCTTCTGCTTGCAACTCCAGGGTGTGATTCATCCAATTTTTGGGCTCCTGCTGCCAACTCCAGTGTCTCTTTCAGCCAATGTTTGGGCTCCTGCTGCTGCTGCTTGCAACTCCAGGGTGTGATTCATCCAATTTTTGGGCTCCTGCTGCCAACTCCAGTGTCTCTTTAAAACAATGTTTGGGCTCCTGCTGCTGCTGCTTGCAACTCCAGGGTGTGATTCAGCCAATTTTTGGGCTCCTGCTGCCAACTCCAGTGTCTCTTTCAGCCAGTGTTTGGGCTCCTGCTGCTGCTGCTTGCAACTCCAGGGTGTGATTCATCCAATTTTTGGGCTCCTGAAGCCAACTCCAGTGTCTCTTTCAAGCTATGTTTGGGCTGCTGCTGCTGCTGCTGCTTGCAACTCCAGGGTGTGATTCATCCAATTTTTGGGCTCCTGCTGCCAACTCCAGTGTCTCTTTCAGCCAGTGTTTGGGCTCCTGCTGCTGCTGCTTGCAACTTCAGGGTGTGATTCATCCAATTTTTGGGCTCCTGAAGCCAACTCCAGTGTCTCTTTCAAGCTATGTTTGGGCTCCTGCTGCTTGCAACTCCAGGGTGTGATTCATCCAATTTTTGGGCTCCTGCTGCCAACTCCATTGTCTCTTTAAAGCAATGTTGGGCTCCTGCTGCTGCTTGCAACTCCAGGGTGTGATTCATCCAATTTTTGGGCTCCTGCTGCCAACTCCAGTGTCTCTTTCAAGCTATGTTTGGGCTGCTGCTGCTTGCAACTCCAGGGTGTGATTCAGCCAATTTTTGGGCTCCTGCTGCCAACTCCAGTGTCTCTTTAAAGTAATGTTTGGGCTCCTGCTGCTGCTTGCAACTCCAGGGTGTGATTCATCCAATTTTTGGGCTCCTGCTGCCAACTCCAGTGTCTCTTTCAAGCTATGTTTGGGCTCCTGCTGCTGCTGCTGCTTGCAACTCCAGGGTGTCATTCAGCCAATTTTTGGGCTCCTGCTGCCAACTCCAATGTCTCTTTGAGCCAAATCGAATGTTTGGGCTCCTGCCGCTGCCAGCTCCAGGGTGTGTTTTTCAGGCAATATAGGGGCCCCTCATAGTGATTCCACCTCAACTCTCTGTAATTGTGCCGCTCTGAGATTCTAATAGCGATGCCTCTGATCTGCATGTCCTAATTATTTACAGTATTATTTCACTAAGCATGCATCCTATGCGTGTTCCAGCAAGGCAGAATGGTTTACAACCCTATTGAGGCTCTAGGAAGCTCAGACATGTTTTGGCTGCTGCTGCTTGCAACTCCAGGGTGTGATTCATCCAATTTTTGGGCTCCTGCTGCCAACTCCAGTGTCTCTTTCAGCCAATGTTTGGGCTCCTGCTGCTGCTGCTTGCAACTCCAGGGTGTGATTCATCCAATTTTTGGGCTCCTGAAGCCAACTACAGTGTGTCTTTCAAGCTATGTTTGGGCTCCTGCTGCTTGCAACTCCAAGGTGTGATTCATCCAATTTTTGGGCTCCTGCTGCCAACTCCAGTGTCTCTTTCAGCCAATGTTTGGGCTCCTGCTGCTGCTGCTTGCAACCCCAGGGTGTGGTTCATCCAATTTTTGGGCTCCTGAAGCCAACTACAGTGTGTCTTTCAAGCTATGTTTGGGCTCCTTCTGCTTGCAACTCCAGGGTGTGATTCATCCAATTTTTGGGCTCCTGCTGCCAACTCCAGTGTCTCTTTCAGCCAATGTTTGGGCTCCTGCTGCTGCTGCTTGCAACTCCAGGGTGTGATTCATCCAATTTTTGGGCTCCTGCTGCCAACTCCAGTGTCTCTTTAAAACAATGTTTGGGCTCCTGCTGCTGCTGCTTGCAACTCCAGGGTGTGATTCAGCCAATTTTTGGGCTCCTGCTGCCAACTCCAGTGTCTCTTTCAGCCAGTGTTTGGGCTCCTGCTGCTGCTGCTTGCAACTCCAGGGTGTGATTCATCCAATTTTTGGGCTCCTGAAGCCAACTCCAGTGTCTCTTTCAAGCTATGTTTGGGCTGCTGCTGCTGCTGCTGCTTGCAACTCCAGGGTGTGATTCATCCAATTTTTGGGCTCCTGCTGCCAACTCCAGTGTCTCTTTCAGCCAGTGTTTGGGCTCCTGCTGCTGCTGCTTGCAACTTCAGGGTGTGATTCATCCAATTTTTGGGCTCCTGAAGCCAACTCCAGTGTCTCTTTCAAGCTATGTTTGGGCTCCTGCTGCTTGCAACTCCAGGGTGTGATTCATCCAATTTTTGGGCTCCTGCTGCCAACTCCAGTGTCTCTTTAAAGCAATGTTGGGCTCCTGCTGCTGCTTGCAACTCCAGGGTGTGATTCATCCAATTTTTGGGCTCCTGCTGCCAACTCCAGTGTCTCTTTCAAGCTATGTTTGGGCTGCTGCTGCTGCTGCTTGCAACTCCAGGGTGTGATTCAGCCAATTTTTGGGCTCCTGCTGCCAACTCCAGTGTCTCTTTAAAGTAATGTTTGGGCTCCTGCTGCTGCTTGCAACTCCAGGGTGTGATTCATCCAATTTTTGGGCTCCTGCTGCCAACTCCAGTGTCTCTTTCAAGCTATGTTTGGGCTCCTGCTGCTGCTGCTGCTTGCAACTCCAGGGTGTCATTCAGCCAATTTTTGGGCTCCTGCTGCCAACTCCAATGTCTCTTTGAGCCAAATCGAATGTTTGGGCTCCTGCCGCTGCCAGCTCCAGGGTGTGTTTTTCAGGCAATATAGGGGCCCCTCATAGTGATTCCACCTCAACTCTCTGTAATTGTGCCGCTCTGAGATTCTAATAGCGATGCCTCTGATCTGCATGTCCTAATTATTTACAGTATTATTTCACTAAGCATGCATCCTATGCGTGTTCCAGCAAGGCAGAATGGTTTACAACCCTATTGAGGCTCTAGGAAGCTCAGAAATAGCCATTTTTAATAGCGATTCGGCGTGAATAAATTCACGAAACGATTTTTGTCGGAAAATTCTGCGAATCAGTTGAATCGAAGTTCGCTCATCTCTAGTCTCCACCAGAGTTTTTGTACAGGGGCCTCCACTACACTACTACACTACACTACACTACACTTTAGAACTGGCCATGCTAATCAAAAGCAGTTAGTGTGTCTAAGGTGTTGGTTGGCCCATGATGGCTAGAGTTCTAGTGGGACAGCAAAGAGTATGCTCAATGTATTTTAAAAAATACCTTTCATTTAAAGCAGTGATCCCCAACCTTTTTTAACATTCCGCCCCCAGGCATGGACGGAAGCCACAGTCAACATGACTGTAGAGGTTCAGTAGTTTGAAGAAGCCATATAATCATAACAGAACAGAAAACCGCCAGAAGTACTGTAAGTACTAAATAGTAATGCAAACATCAACCCCCCCCCCAAAAAAAAAAACAAAGAGCACATGTTAATCCCTCTGTCTTATTAAATACTTTCCCCACAAATACAGATCTCTCAAGACCCAGAGATAAATCACAGAATCAAAGACTAAACACTGCATCAGCGATACTCACCTTCTGCTTGTACAAGGACCCTCAACACCTTGGAATGTATAGCTTTCTGGGTGGGAGGCTCCTATTATTAAGGCTATCTCCTAAACTTCTTCTGTCCTGTGTGTCCACCACTTGCAAATTCTCTTAGTTTCCTTAGGCCTTGATTCATCAGAATTCTCATGGTAGTAAAAAATTCACTTAATGAGAAAAAAAGTCGGAGAATTTTGCTGTTGATAAATCACCAGATATAAGGACAATAAGGTTGATTCACGGCCTCTTTTATGTACATTTACACATGAAAATGCATGTGCATGTGTACATTTTCTGTATTTTTTTGGACCATTTTTGAGTTTCTCATCTGCTTTTTTCTTTGTATTTGCATTTTTGTGAGTGCGTTTAAGGCTTTTCGTTCTCATATTTAATGTGTAGTTGTTTTGTATTGATTTTGCATGGATGCGTGTAAGCCATGATTACTGAGGGCTTGCGCATGATTCAGAGCCCTGATTACCAGGCCAATAAAATGGAATATTTCTGGCTGCACTTACGGCCAGCATTTCTTCATGAGTTTGGGCTTTCATGGTGTTTCTGAGAACTGAATGGATTGCTCTGACGATCCTTTTGCTGACAAGGAGCGGCTGCATTGTCACTCCATGTGTCTCTTGGACTTGGAAATGCATCGGGAGCGTGTGGATGTTAATCACATGCATGACATTGAGCTATTTGAGCTGACACGACTTGACCCTGTTTCCCCTGAAATACTCTATTGTGATTTACGGCCATGGTTGGCACCCACCACACACAAGAGGCATGACTAAATTGGTTGGCTGCCTGCAATTTCTGGTGAACAACTCGTTCCAGAGGCTGGGCGCCCTGTCCGTGGGTATGTCCCAGCCTACGCTGAGTCACACCCTCAATAAGTTTCTCGATGGCATGGCTACCTTGGTGGACAAATACATTTGTTTCCCTGACACCATGGTAGCCTGGAATGCAGTCAAGTTTAGAGTTTAGGAGCTGGCCGATATGCCTAATGTCATGCGTGTGATTGATTGCATGTACGTGGTGCTTGTGCCTCCAGTTGCTGATGAGTATCTATAAGGGTATGTCTTTGTTTGCCCTTTGCTTCTTTCATTTCATGCACTGTATTGAATGTTTTAAGTAGTCTAGCTTTACCATATTTAATGTTACATTTCACCTTGCAATGAATTTATTTCTCCTAAGTGGACCTCAATCTCCCCTTTCAACTAGTAGCCCTGAAGGCATTAATGTATTTAGCCACTTCCTTGTTCTTTTTTAACACAAGTTAGAACAATCAGACTTTTAAATACTCAGCCAAAAGAAGCCAATCTTACCAGTGGTTGTCCCTTCTAGCTTATCATCTGTTCAGTCAGTGCATGTGTGCTTTAATGTAGCTTTGCTTTTGACCGGTGTGCTTTGTGTAGGAACTGTAAGCTTGGACATTTCATTAATGTTCAATGTGTAGCGGGGTCCTGACCTGAGTGTGATGGCTTGATTTCCGGGCTCCACCCATGATGCATACACCCGGGGGAATTCCAGTCTGTATGGGCGTTTTGAGTCTGGCGAGTTATCTGGAGGGTGGCTATTTGGTAATATTTGTCCCTTATTATTGTATTTGTGTCTGTTTTGTATGTCTAAATAGTGGTAGTGGATTCGTCAATGCATCCCTGTCACACCCCCCCCCCTTGTTTATATATATATATATATATTTTTTTTTTTTGTCAGGTAAGAATGTTATTCTGATGTATGTGGCTCATATGTTTTTGTTTATTTTATTGTAGGTGATTCTGGCTACCCCCTGCCACTATAGCTCATGACCCCTATTCAGCGGCCACAAACTCAGGCACATGCCGCCTACAACCCTGCATATTAGAAGACCAGAGCTGTTGTGAAGCATGCATTTGGCTTAAACCCAGCTCCGTTGCTTGGATCACACAGGGGGGCCCTCCAGTATCGGCCTGAAAAAGTCATCAAAATAATTGTGGCATGCATGATACTACACAATTTTGCCCTCCTGCAGAAGGTCCCCTAATATCTGGATGTTCCCCCCTCTCCACCTATGTTGGATATTCCACAAACTGTTTATCGGGGCACACAGAGTCCATTTTTGTTTTTTCCCATTGTCATTCTTGTGGTGGGTCTATGTTTATATCTTTATATGTTCATTTAAATTTGATAAAAGGCTTGTCCTTTAAGGTGTGTTATGTATGCTTGAAAGCCTATTTGCATTTATTCAGTGAGATTAAACTGAAAGACAAAGGCATTTAATTGTTTATGGGTTTATTATTGTGGCACAAACATCGTAGCCAAATGAAAAATGATTACAAAGCATAATCTTTAAAATTCACAGAAAAAGAAAAATATGGACCGCACCAGTTACAATAATGCAAAAGTGTGCACACTCCCAGGTATATACTCATGCAAATGCATGTTATCTAGGCACCAAATAGGGGTTCCCACATTCCCCAAACAATACCTGGACTGACAAAAGTGGCACCACTATGATATAAAAGAATATCAAAAATATTTATTATGAAGCCAGATACATGGAAACACTATTAGGACAATCTAAAAAACATATACACATAAGACACACAAGGGGGCACCAGCACTCTGTCCTCAAAGCGGAATCTTTACATAATAGTCTATTCTGCCCAGACTGTTGCTGTGATACTAATAAAAATATATATAATCAATACTCAATATTAACAAATATTTACAAATCATATTGTGCAAAATGTGCTATCTCCTGTAAAGTTCTAGTGCAAAATGTATAAGTGCTAAGTATTAAGGACAAGCTGGGGCAGGTTAGTTACACATCAAAAATAGGTAATGCATAAAAATAATAGGAAGGACAAACCAGCTGCCCCCCCCCCCCCCGAAATAGGCCGCCGGCGCATGTCGTAACGCTCCCACGTCACTTTATCAGGGCGCAAGAGAATATTTTTTAAAATTCAAACACAAAGTATGTCTAATCATTGGTAGAGTGGTTGGCCAGCAAAGTATGCTGGTTGTCTGGATTGTTGTAGTGCCACCAGCTTGGAAAGGTTGTTATTGAGCAACTGCAACTGCCCTACCAGTGTGACGGGTGTTATGATTGGTAGCCTCCACCAATGGATGGATCTCTTGGTGGATCCTGCTTAAATTTCGGTCTATGGTTTGCCTGAACCGACCATTGGTTTTCCTGTAGGCATGGCTCTCACCTCTCTACAATCAGCTTCCATTATCTGCACCTGCCTCATCGGTGGAAGATGGCAACGTGCCTAAGCCTGTCATCCTCTTCCCTGGGTAGGGGCACTTACAGATGGAGTCTGAGTTGGCTTTTTAACATGGTTGTTGCTTGTTGAGTTTGAGGCCAAATCCTCTACAACAGAGCTGCCCCATGGAGGTGAGGGGTGCATCTGATCCTCATGCTCCACCTGCTGTTCATGCTGGAGCTGTAGATCCAGCTGCTGATGCACAGGGAGTGGTGGAGGCTGCTGCTGCAGTGGCATATGTAATTGTTGCTGCGGCAATGGCATATGTAGCTGCTGCTGCAGTGGCATATGTAGCTGCTGCAGCAATGGCATATGTTGCTGCTGTAGCATTGACATGTTGCTTCTGTAGCATTGGCATCTGTTGTTGCTGTTGCTGTAGTAGCATCTGCAGTGGCAAATGGTGCTGCATAGACTGTTGATGCTGCTGTAGTGTTCAAGGTTGATGCAGTGGCTCATCCTCCCCAAGATCTTGTATGGCATCCAACAGAGGGGGTGTCTGTTGGGCCAGACAAATCCATTAGATTGTTATTATATCGACACTTTCAAGCTTTTAAATAAATACTGTATTTTTCGCCATATAAGACGCACTTATTATTCCCCAAAAGTGGGGGGGAAATGTCCATGCGCTTATCGGGCGAATGTAAACAAAAAATAAAAGTAAACTCACCCGTTATGGGCACTCCCGCTCCTCCATCTGCTGCCTCTCTCGGCTTCAGCCGACGCGGTGCAGGCCATGCCCACCCCATTCATGGAGCCGGCCGTTTGTCAGGGGAGCGATGTCAGCGCAGAGGTGAGTTTTACATTTTTTTTCTTTACTTCTGCCGCACTGCCTATGATAATGGGGGGTGCCACACTCCTTATGGGAACGGGGGGCACACCACACTGCCTATATGGGGAATGGGAGGGGGGGAATGCCACACTGCATATGGGAATGGGGGGGCCACATCACACTGCCTATATGGGGAATGGTGGGAGGGGGATGCCACACTGCATATGGGAATGGGGGGCACACCACACTGCCTAAATGGGGAATGGGAGGGGGGAATGCCACACTGCATATGGGAATGGGGGGCCACACCACACTGCCTATATAGGGAATGGGGGGAGGGGGATGCCACACTGCATATGGGAATGGGGGGCCACACCACACTGCCTATATGGGGAATGGGAGGGTGAATGCCCCACTGCTTATATGGGGAATGGGAGGGGGGGAATGCCACACTGCCTATATGGGGAATGGGTGGGGGGAATGCCACACTGCCTATATGGGGAATGGGTGGGGGGAATGCCACACTGCCTTTATGGGGAATGGGATGGGGGCATGCCACACTGCCTATATGGGGAATGGAATGGGGGCCCCACACGGCCTATGGGAATGGGAGGGGAGAATGCCACGCTGCCCATGAGGAATGGAATAGGAGGAATGCCACACTGTCTGTAATGGTGAGTTTTTGGTTTAAAATATTTTTTTCTTATTTTCCTCCTCCATTCTAGGTGCGTCTTATGTGCAGGTGCGTCTTATATGGCAAAATGATATGAATGTTTTGAGCATGCATCAGCAGTTTGACCACATTACACTTGCCATATCCAAATCTTTATTTGCTGCACTCCTTGAATAGGCATTCCTTGAAATATAGCACCAGTACTTGGTAGTTGTAGCTCCTGGGTGCCCATGTGTGTTTGTTGTCGTTTTTCTGCAATGATAATAGGACTTAATGTGAATCTAGACACATACTTTATGTGCATAAGCAATGGCTAATCCAAATTATGAATGCATTGCAATATACACATTACAAAACAGTTATTTAAACTATGAGTTTGCATGTTTTTTCTTTGCTGTTATCTTGGCCTTTGATGGTTCACCAACAACTGTTAGGCCATGATGGCATCAAGAACTAGACAATCGTAATGAGTCATATGTCTTTGGATACCAAGCAACCCAAACATTAGAACTACTTACCTACTGCAGTAGCATTCAGGTTAGAATCAATAGTCCCTGGCAAGCCCTGAAGTGTCCAGTACCTCTGCCGATGTAAATTTTAATTTAAGTGGTAGACCACCTCCGGTTTGCAATCTTAAAGAAACAAAAAACATCAACATCCACAAAAGCAGAATTTATCGCTACCCCTGTTGCTTGCGCTTCTTTAGTTTCTGGTGCACGGCATACTTTATGTGCGCAAATTTTCGTTGGACCTGATCCACGTCCCTTTTTTTCAGCCCTGCACTATTTACCTGCCAGGTGATGGCCTCCCAGATGCAGTATCTTACTGATTTAGGGGTTTCTCTTGAACTTTAGCCATACTGATCATCAAAATGGTCTGACGCAGCCATTGGCAAAGCCATACATTGGGCGTCACTAAATCCCCCACTCAGAGTGCCCCACCGTAGGTGTAAGCCAACTCCTCTGCTTTGTTTTAGTGGGATAGGATGGCTGAGCAGTACGCGTAGGACTGCTCTGCCATGCCCTGGTAGTTGGCCTGCCCCTGCTGGCTGGTATTTGCTGGCGTGAGCTTGCAGGTGAGTGGTGGGCCCCATGGCGAGAGCTTCCAGGATCCTGCGCTTCTGCCTGATTGCGGGTTTTGCGACGGCGTTTTTTCCTGGCAATTTTTCACTGTTGATAATGAAAATTGATGTATAGGAGCAGATCTGGCTCTATCTTAACAACTTATACTTCCCCATTACGTCCCCATGTATGCCCACGCACTGAGGTTTCAACACATGGCAACTTCCGGGAACCGCTGGGGCACGTCATATGATGCATATATCATCCCCAAAATGGCTCCATCGCTGTTCACCCGTGACCAGCAAAATACCATCATGCGTGAAAATGTCTACATTTTCACGTGCCTAGGAATAGGATTCGTTACCCAGGGTCGCAAGTGCAGAGTCAGACAGGTCAATCATACATAGCTAGCTGGGGCCCAAGGGGTGCTCCGATACAACCTCAAGAAGAAGAAGAAGTGGGTGATGTACCACACAAAAGAGAAGCCAAGAAAGACCTCAAAGACATTCACTAACTATTGTTTTATTTGTCATCTACAGACTTGGACCAAGAGGTGTGGCAGGTCCGAGTCAGGAGAGTGGCTCCCCAACTCGGGCAACCCCGCCAGCCTAGTAAGTGTTAAAACAAATGGCTCTTTACTAACATGGCTTCTTCAACAGGTTGTTAGGAAGCAGAGGCTAGACACTAATTGTTGTCATTTTTCTTTTACAGTACACACACAAGAGACAGAGCAGCACCTGCAGGAACTGACAGCCACTGTGCATGGGCTGGTCAGGGATATTGAGGAGCTGGCCACCCACCATAAGGCACTGGCAGCCTGACCTTCTTTTAGCCACCACCACCCCAAACATTGTACATAGTTTTAAAATAACAAAATGTTATATTTTTATATATTCTTTTACTTTTATAAATTTATATTATGAAACAAATCAAAAAACATTTTTATTATGAAAAAAATGATCATTATAAATAAAAATTACACTAACTATAATGTGTTTATTTAACAGAACTAACAATCATAGTAATGTTGACATTCTATCCATTATTAAAAATGGAAAAACATAAAAAAATCGAAAATTACACACCTGCCCAAAAGAACACACCTGCTGCTGTTGTAGACAATTACTGTTTTAAGTCTACTGGAGCGCATTGAACTACTCTCATAAGTGTATACGACTAAGTGTTGTACCATTTTGCTCCTGTTAAAGTTTTCAGGGCCTAGATACTGTGAAAGCCCAGACAAAATTACACACCTGCTCAAAAGAACACACCTGCTGCTGTTTTAGACAAATACTGTTTAAAGCCTACTGTAGTGTATTGCACTGTCCTCATAAGTGCATGTCACATAAGTACATCTAAGTATTGTACCATTTGTTCCTGTTAAAGTCTTCAGGGCCTAGTTATTGAAATGCCAGACAAACTTACACCCCTGCTGCTGTTGTAGACGAATACTGTTTTATCATAGTGTAGCGTATTGATCTCCCCTCATATACACACTAAGTATGTCAGGCAGAGACGTGTCAGGATGTGCACAGAGGAGTGGCAGAGGCCTAAATTCATCAGGCAGAGGTCGCAGCAGACTAGGGATGAGTGGCAGCAGGAGTCGCATCGAGAGGCCTGATCTCCCGGTATCAGCTAGCTGTCATGTCTCGACCAGCAATCCCTCTGCCATCATTGATTGGTTAACACTGTCATCCACTTCATCACAAGTGACATCTGACACCCCCAGTCAACTGCTGGGGAGTTCCTCAGACACAACCTTCAGTTGGCATAGCCTGGGAGCAGTCTCTGTCCTCCCATTGCCTCTGTCCTATGATGTTCCCTCCCCCAGAGAAGTATCTTATGCTTTGGGTTTAGCTCCACTATTCAGTGGGAATGATCTAATAGAGGACAGTCGGCAGCTACTGCCCAGCTAAGGAGTGGAGGAGACATCCGCTGCTTCCTCTGCTAGGCGGGCAAGTAGTGATGAGGAGAGTGGTGTGGGGTGGTGTTGTGAGCGTTCAGGCTCCTGAAGCAGACACTGTTGAGGAACCTGAGGAGGACATCAGTGACGTGCAGATACAACTCGATGATGAGGCCGATTGCACTTGGAAGTCGGGTGCAGAAGGGGCTTCAGGTTGCCCATGAGGCAGCAGCTGAGGCAGCAAGATGGTAGCATGGTTGGCAGTCAGCATGATGGCAGAAGTGGAAGTCTGGAGCCAAACGTGCCCTGGGTAGACCACCTGCTTCACGGCAGCCTACCTTCCCGTGAGGTAGTGAAACAGGGGTTCCCAGAGTCGGTGGCAGCAGCAGTCATTTAGTGCGAGCTGTTGGTGGGAAAGCTACTCGCCGGTGTGGCAGTTTTTCATCAAGCATCCGGAGGTTAACATGGCCACATGCAAGATGTGTTGCAGAAGGTGAAGTGTGGCCAGGGTCCCAATGTTGGCACCACCACAACCTGTGTCAACATATGGAGCATCACCATAAAACGGCCTGCTGCATCACCCAGTGGCATACCGCTCCCTGTTTCAGTCGGTCAGTGAATGTGGTTCCTGCACAACCACAACAGCAACTTGGATAGGTCACGTCTCTTCTGCTTCCATGCTCTCAGGCCGTTGTTCCTGTGACAATGTACGCCTCCTCATCCTCCACCATGTCCTCAGCAAAGACAAGTCTCAGTTCCCCTCCAGCCTACCCTGTGTGCAGGACATGGGGGTGTCACAATGTTCTTCACATGGTTTGCCTTGGTGAACAGAGTCACACAGGGGTGGAACTGCTAAAAGTCATTAACCCTTTAGCAGCAGTTGCCAACTGTAAAAAAATAAAAAATAAAAAGTGACATTTACTTACCTGGGGTCGCGCTGCCTCCTGACAGGTCTCCTCTTCACTGGGGGGCCTCCAATCGCCCCCACAGCCTCTTCCGTGGCAAGGAGAGGGCAGGGGCCGGCGGGGCCAGGTGACATCATTGTGATGTCACCAGCAGCCGGCTTCTTAAGACCAGCACCTGAGACTAAGAATCAGTCTGCTCGGGTGGAGAGAGGTCGGGCAGGAGAGAGGGCTGTGATCGCCCCCCACCAGGCTCTCTCCTCCAAACACCTGAGCAGACTGTCACCTGTCATCACAGATTGCCAGGGTACAGAGGATCGGAGGTGAGTAAAGTAAAAAAAAAAAAAAATGTCATTTTTTTTTTTTATTATGTGTGTCAGTGTTTTTATTTATTCTGTTAACCCCTTGTGAACTGGTAAGGGTCCATGAGACCCCTTATACCAGTTCACAAGGCTGGGGGCTGGCCGCAGGTGACTTGCACCCCCGGCACCCCTATTACCTGCCTCTCCAAAGCCCAGGGGGGGCAGAAGACCCCGGGCCCACATAGGCTATGTGGGCTTGTAGGCTGCAGGGTGGGGGGGGCCACAAAAGCTGGCCCCTCCACTCTGTTCCTACAAGCCCCCATAGCTGGTCCCGGGCTGGTAATGCTGGGGCCCCATTTCATGTTTTGGGGGGGATTTTTAAGGGTTTTAACCCTTAAAATTCCCCCAAAAAATGGGGTCCCCCCCGGGAGGAGGTCATTTTTTTTAAATTACTCTGAAGGCTTAAATTAGCCTGCAGGGTGGGGGGGACCGAAGCTGGCCCCCTTACACCCTGTTCTTTAAGCCCCCATAGCTGGTCCAGGGCTGGTTATGATGGGTAAGGGGGACCCCATATTTTTTGGGGGAGTTTTAAGGTTTTTTTTTTTAAATTAACCCCTTATGTTTATAGTGTGGATAGTAGTAGTATTTTACTTGTAAATGTTATAAAGTGCTGTTTTGAGTTTAGGGGTTCTCCTGGGCAAGAATGGGGGGCTACCAATACATATGTGGTACCGTTGTAATCGGGAGAAATTGGGCTTTCACAAGCATATGGTTTTCTCTAATAAAGTAAATGTTTTATTTAAAATAAAGGAGACAATTGTCTAAAAAAAATTATTTATTTTTTTTTTGTATTTTTACACAAAAATATTTTAAAAAACAGTAGAAAAATTACAAACAAGACATTTCATGTTAAAGCCTAAATGCTGCTGCAAAATATATATCTATAATTATCCTGGAAATTCCGGCAAAAATCACGGTTAAACATGGTGCAGAATGGGGAAAATGATCAGAGGGTGACAAAACTTCAAGTAGGCTGGCAATTAAAAGAGTTAATAGTACCTATGCATGTTGGGTATTGTTCTGCTCGGGGGACTTTGCTCTTTCAGATTTAGCTTGTTTTTTCTTGTTTGCATATTTATATTTTAGGAAAACATGTTATTTATTCAGTTTTTTTATTCATTTTTTAGGGAAACCCTGTGCAACCTAAGAATTCTTCGAGGGATTACTTCCATAAAGGTGAGCCTACTACAACAAGCTGGGTACTCTTAGAAAGCTTAACATGTGTACTTTCAGGGAATATATGGTTTATCTGAGATATTCCAAATGTAAAGGGTTGTTTGGTTGAAAAATTGCAAGGTGCGCACTTTGTCTGCAGAGCTGAAATTTTCAAGTAAAATTACTGTTACGCGCACGCTTTACTTTGTGGTGTTTGCCAACTCTTCCCTTGACAGTACCTATGCATGTTGGGTATTGTTCTGTTCATGTTGCTTTTTGAGATTTTACTTGTTATTTCTTGTTTGCATATAGTTTTTTTTTTTAGGAAAATGTGGCTTGATTCTTCCATTTTATTCTTTTTTAGGGAAACTTTGTGCAACCAAAGAATACATTGAGGGATTACTTCCAGAAAACTAAGCCCACATAAACAAGCTTGGTACGCCTAGAAAGCTTGAGGCATGTACTTCCAGAGAATATATAGTTTGTGGGGGGTATTTTAAATGTAAAGGGTTGTTTTTCTGGAAAAACCGCAAGGTGCGCATAGCGCATAGTGCAGTTGTATTTTATCTGAAAATCTTCTAAAGCTCTGTTTCAGTTTGGGGGAGTCTCCTGGGCAGGAAAGGGTGTCTACCTATACACATGTGATACCGCTGTGACTGGGAGAAATTGGGGTTACGCACGCAATAAAATTTTATTGACAAACCTACATTTTTTTATTACAAAAAAACACTACAAATTGCAAAAAAATAGTTTTTTTTTTATTTTTTTTGCACATATTTCACCAAAAAGTATTGAGAATACACTAACAAAAGGCCAAACAGACATTTCATGTTGAAGCCCAGACTCTGTTGAAAAAAACAATATATCATTTTCCTGGGAAATCCCTGGAAATCCTTTCAAAAATCACAGTTGAACATGTTTAGCGCAAAATAGTGAAACATGGTCTGGCAACAGAGGGTGACAAAAGCTGCAGGTCGGCTGGCAGCGAAAGGGTTAATCAAGAAATCAAATCATGGCTTACTCCACAAAAACTGCAAATGGGAACCATGGTGACCGGCAACGGGAAGAATATCTTGTCTGCTCTGCGCCACGGAAGCCTGAGCCACGCGCCCTGCATGGCATGCAAGTTCAATCTGGTTGTCAAGCATTTCTTGAAGTGTTCCCCCCATCTGCAAGACATCCTAACAATGGGAAGGAAACTTTGCATGCACTTCAGCCACTCCTACATTGTAAAGCACACCCTCCTTGAGCTGCAGCATCAGAACGGTATGCCCCAACATAGTCTGATTTGCAGCTTTTCCACGTATTGGAATTCCACGCACCATATATTGGACCAACTATACGAACAGAGAAAAGCCATCACCGCCAAGATTAGGGGATGAACAACGTCATTCCACTGCTCAATCTACTACAGCATGTGTTGGAAACGATGGCTGGTCAGGGTACTGGAGATGTCTCGCGGCCACATAAACCCTGTGGGGGCTCAACTGGAGGAGGAGGGGGAGAGGCACAGTGGAGCACAGTTTAGGTTTCGGGAGGAGCAGGAGCAGCCAGAGGAACTGGAGGGTTGTGAGGAAGGCAAGACTGAGGACTCAGACACCGTGGCAGTATGCAGTGGAAAGGGATGCAGGTAGTCCCTCTGAGTCACTTGCACAAATGGCACGATGCATGCTCACTTGCTTGCGTAGTGCATGTTCCACTTTATTGGATCCTCACTAAGGCACAAAATGGGAGCCTATTTTCCACCCACTGAGAGGTTGGTCAAACTGACCTACTACAGAGACATCCTACGTAGTCAGTTGGCTGATGCCTATCTGCGCTATCGTCCATCCTCTCGCAGGTCTGACTTGGGAGGTCCTCTGCACTCACCTTCCACTGACATGGATGCTGGGGAGAGGTGAGGTGGCAGGAGCAGTACCAGCTCCATCAGCAGCAGCCTGAGTCTACAGTCACTGATGAGTAGCTTTCTTCACCCGTATAGAGTAGCAACTCATCAGCAGCAGGTAGACCTGGAGCAGGTCCCGAACCAGCAGGTGGTGGCATACCTTGACATGACCATGCATACACACCTTGAAGATACACTGGAATTCTTGGCAGCCAAACTTGATTTGTGGCTGCAACTAGCAGAGTTTGCCCTGGAAAAACTGTCCTGCCTGGCCAGTAGTGTGCCATCAGAGTGGGTGTTTAGTGCGACGGGGGCCACACCACGAAAAATTTGGAGAGACTGACCTTTGTGAAGATGAATCAGGCATGGATCAGCAAGTATTTCCACACCTCCACACTGTGTCATTCAGACACTAAAGGCCTGATGCAGAGCCTCCCCTGAACTGACCTTAAAACCTTTCGATTGTCCGGGGGTCCCGTTTGAATCGTGGCTCCAATGTGATCCGTTAATTTGTCTTCAATCGGGAAGCATTTTTTGCCCCTCTCGGGAACATGCAATTTCCTCGTGGCTTCCGTTCACGTTCACACGGGCGTTCCGTTTTTTCCTCCTTTTTGCTTTGTTTTTTAACGTACCTGCTTGCCTTCCATGTAATTTTTCACACCAATTTTGTTGTTTTTGACAAGTATACTTACATCTCCATGGATTTCCTGTTGTCAGTCTGGGTCCACGCAAGCGCACATCTCTAAACCTCCATGTAAATGTACATATGCCACAAACTGCCACTTTGACACATACCTAAATTTAATATTAAATTATTTTTTGTTTATTTTTCCTTGCCTTTAATGCTTACCTTAATCTCTTTTTGTTTTTCTTCTTTGCCTTTAATGCTTACCTTAATCTCTTTTGGTTATTCATCTTTGCCTTTAATGCTTACCTTAATCTCTTTTGGTTATTCATCTTTGCCTTTAATGCTTACCTTAATCTCTTTTGGTTCTTCATCTTTGCCTTTAATGCTTACCTTAATCTCTGTTTCTCCTTCTGCCTTGTCTCTAATGCTTACCTTAATCTCTGTTTCTCCTTCTGCCTTGTCTCTAATGCTTACCTTAATCTCTGTTTCTCCTTCTGCCTTGTCTCTAATGCTTACCTTAATCTCTGTTTCTCCTTCTGCCTTGTCTCTAATGCTTACCTTAATCTCTGTTTCTCCTTCTGCCTTGTCTCTAATGCTTACCTTAATCTCTGTTTCTCCTTCTGCCTTGTCTCTAATGCTTACCTTAATCTCTGTTTCTCCTTCTGCCTTGTCTCTAATGCTTACCTTAATCTCTGTTTCTTCTTCTGCCTTGTCTATAATGCTTACCTTAATCTCTTTTCTTATTCTGTGTTTTCTTCTCCTTCTTCTTGCTATTCCTTGTCCCATATACTTACCTTTTGTGACATGTAACAGTATGATGATGTTGTGATAACGTACATTGCCAGGAAATAAAACACACCACACTTTTTTTTAGGTTTTTTTTTTTTTTTACTGTGATCCTTTTTTTTTTGGTAACTGTTTACATTTTTAAAAAAAGAACTTTCAAATTGTTATAAAAATGGGTGGCTCCTTTAAATTCGTTGCCATTTTCTGTGATCTGTGAAAGAAAAACATCATCATTTTTAGTGTTTTTTTATGTGATTTTTGTAATTTGGGGGGACATGAGTTTAAACTAGTTTTCCAAAAATCAACTAAAACTTACATTGCTTTTGGGCAACAGGGCGTCTGGGGCGCAGCCTCCTCCCTGGGTCCACCAGTACGTCCGGCTCTGAATCTGTTTGGATCCAAAACACAAGTATATTAGTTACTCTTTGTGCCTCCTGAATGTCAGATTAGGTTATGCTTCGAGGCATCAAATCACTCACCTTCCGCAGCCACCTCTTCAGGTTCTGCACCTCCCTCCGCTATCCCTGGGGATGGGCCTGCGACATCAGAATCTACATAGAACAATAGTGCACATTAGTCTATGTCTTTCTTGCATGTATCAGGACATATGTTATTTGGATAGTCTTACCGGAGTCAGGTTGCTGCTCACTGAGGCTAGACTCCCTGTCGTGCGATTCCCCCCCCCTGCATACTGAGGTCCAGTGGTTCCTCATACTCACTGGCAGAGGAGGGGGTGGGCGTTGGCACTGGCGGTGGGCCCCCTATACCTTCCCCAGCTTCGTCCAACACTGGGCTGCGGGCTCTTTTCCGGGTGGGGCGGAAACGCATATTCCATTCATGAGCTGAAATATAAACACAATCATAAAAACAGGCCCAGCCAAGGCCAGTGTGAATCTTGCATGTCAAGTTGTCACTCTTACATGGAAAATGTTTGGCAAAGTACCGCCTCACCCGGGGCATATGCCTCCTCTTTAAGTCAGACCAGTGTTGGGCGATCTGGATGAAGGTATAGGTGGTACCCGAAATGCGGGCAATCGCGTCCACCACCGCCAGCGCCAACGTCCTCTTCTCGAAATCGCACGACAGGAAATCGTAGCGATTCCTCAGCATCATCTGTTTGGAAAAAACACAATGGTACCCCATTAGTCACACAAAAATGTCCAAGTCTCCTGCCCTACCTAAAGTCACTTTCTGCCCCTCATTGCTACTTACATGGGCCTAGTTCTACAATCTGCATGTAGGCTAGTTTGATGTTGCGCACATGTTTAAAAATAAGGTGGGCTAGTAGTTTACTTTAACAAGTCAGTTGATCCTCATTAATCTTGCCCTGCCATAGCTATTTTTTTAAAGCGCCTTGTGCGCGCACATAAACGCACGCTCGCCTACTCACATCCATGATTAGGTCGTCCTGCTCCACTGTGTATATCGCTGGCGACATTTTTGGAGGCGTTCCGGGTATGGCTATGACGTTCCCCCGCGGTGACGTGCGTGCGTGCGTGCGTGCATGCAGGCACACAGGCTGCTGAACACGCCCACACGGTAAAAATATTTAAAGGTCAATGCACTCAGCTCTGTGTTGGATACCATATCAATATGGGCAGACCAAAAGGGAGCAGGAAGAGCCACAAAAGCCCAGAGGCGCACACATGCATCATCTAAAAAACAACATAAGAGCAGGCACAAGACCCATGCTGAACATGCCCTGACTAAAACGGTGGTTACGCCACAGACACAGGCACATCACAAAAAACGCAGGAGCAAGGATCCCTTGACACATTCTCCACAACCTGCAAAATCAACACGACCACACAAGGGTGTCAAATCTATTAAGACCCTGCAGCATCCTCCTCCGCAACACACCAAGCATACACAAAAAAACAAACACACCAGCAAGGGTAAGCGTAGTGCCAAACCCTCCACCCCACCCAGGTCAAACACCAACCTCCACCCCAACCCTCTGGGTCTCAAAGTTCCACTAACTCAGATTCCCCATCCAGCTCAACAGGTGAAAGCTCCGCAGGCACCCAGACATTAACCCAGAGCAGCACACACACACCATCACACTCCCCCTAAGCCCAAGAACCACACACGACTCCCCAGATAGCCAACCATCTATTTCAACTGATGCAGGGGACACCACACACCCATGTGGGCGCCAACTACGCCATGGGTCACTAACAGCCCGTTTATGCGATGCACAAAGCATGGCTGTTGCCAATGCTGTTTGTGAGCATTATGATGCCCTATTTGGCCGTAATTCAAAATCCACCACAAAGCAGGCAAAGCAGGAGATCTGGACTAATATTTGCCGCCAAGTTAATAGTGTGTGTTCTGTCCGTCGAGATATAGAACAAATTAAGCGGAAATTTGGGGACCTCAAATATTATAGTAAAAATAAAATGGACATGCGCCGGCAGCAGAGGTAAAGCCCATTTGAAATGCATTTATAGTCGCATTGGTAACAGGATGTAACACTTATTTGGTGTGATTTAATCTTCCCCAGCCTGCAGACAGGGGGTGGTTTACCAACCAAAATAATACTAACCCCAGCCGAGGAACATGTATACACATACATACACCCGGCCAGCGTTCAGGGCCTGCAAGAGGCACACGACACAGATCCGAATGTTAGGTCCCAAGGTGAGTTTGATTGGGCCATGAGATTTTAAAATGAGGTTCAAAAGCCTGTGTTATGCTAGACAACACACTGTACTTGCTGTTTAATCTAATCTAACACTCTCAATTCCAAGGACAAAGTCTACAGACCACACAAGGCCAAGCAACCCCTGGCTTATCCCCGAGGCCCATGCCACACCAGGATTCGCCACAACGAACCCAGATTGATATTTTGGATGAGGTAAGTCAATGGTCCTTTGTGTAGACTTTTAACATTGAATTTGGATCCATTCGTTTGCCATAAAGAAACTAATATGAACCTACATTTTTTACAGAGCATAGTAAGTCCACCAATAATAGAACATATAAGAGATTTGGAGGAGGACACACATCAGATGTCACAAACCACTACTGAGCCAGTGGCCGCAACTCAGACACCACAGGTGGCACAACAACAACATCCACACCCTCATTCTGAATCTGAACCACCCACACGTGCCACTGCTAGAACACAGCCAAGGCGCCATATAAGCCAAAGAAGACAGCTGCAAATTATGGAGGAAGCCTGGCGCCAGGAAAATATAGCATTTTCAGCAAGCACACAACAATTTAATGACACTGTGTGCACCCAACTAACATCCCTGAATACCCAATTAGAGGTTTTAAACAGAAATGTGTCTGCCCTAAACAGCCATATGGGTGAAATGGTCCAACAATGGCAGCACATTAACCAAAGCCTGGCACACATTGCTGCACACATGCACCCACACCATCAATCAACTGCAACATCCTCCCCAACCTACCACTAAATTGTTGTGTTATATTATATGACCCCACGTTCAAGTTTCAGTTTAAAAAAAAAAAAAAAAAAATGAAAATTAACAATTTGTTTATTCACAAAGCAAAAAATAAAAAAAAGCCTTGTGATTTAACCCTTCAAGTACCAAGCACGTAACACCTACGTGCTGGCTTGGCTGGGCCTTAAGTGCCAAGCCCGTAGGTGTTACGTGCTCGACTTTCCCCGCTTCTAGCTTAAAAAATAAAAATGAAAAATACTCACCTGACCCCTCGTTGGATCCGGCCGGATCCCCTGTGGGGGGTCGGATGACTCCAGGAGAGCCCCCGGAATAGCCCCCCCCCCCCGCGATTCGGCAGCAGCAGCTAACTGTAAAAAAAAAACAAAATGACATTTGCTTACCTGTGGCCGCGCTGCCTCCCGCCGGGTCTTCTCTTCACTGGGGGGGCCTCCGATCGCCCCCCCCCAGCCTCTTTGGTGACGAGGAGAGGGCAGAAAATGCCCTCTCCCCCCACTTCCTGCATCCCGACTTCTAGCCCCTTGGGGGCGGGGCCAGGTGACATCATTGTGATGTCACCAGCAGCCGGCTTCTTCAGCAGCCAAGCCCCCGAGACTGAATCAGTCTGCTCGGTGCTTGGAGCAGAGAGCAGAGGAGGAGGAGAGGGGTGTGAACGCCCCCCCTCCCCAGGCTCTCTTCTTCCAAACAGCGAGCAGACTGTCAGCGGAGATCGCCGGGGGACACAGGATCAGAGGTGAGTAAAGTTAAAAAAAAAAAAAAAATAATAAAGATCATTTTTTTTATTTGTGTCTGTGTTTTTTTTTCAACATTTAACCCCTTGTGAACTGGTAAGGGGTCCATGAGACCCCTTATACCAGTTCACAAGGCTGGGGGGGTGGTAAGTCACCTGCCCTAGCGGGTGACTTGCCATTAACCCCCGGCACCCCATTACCTGCCTCCCCAAAGCCCAGGGGGGGGCAGAAGAGCCCGGGCCCACATAGGCTATGTGGGCTCATAGGCTGCAGGGTGGGGGGCCACAAAAGCTGGCCCCCCCACTCTGTGCCTACAACCCCCATTGCTGGTCCCGGGCTGGTTACTTTGGGTAAGGGGGACCCCACGTCATTTTTTTTTAAATTAACCCTTTGTGTTCTGTCATCCAGCAGCTATAAAAGGCTTCCAGCAGGTGAGCAGAAGCCAGTGATCGCCGAGGGACACAGTGCTCCAGGATGGATGGGAGGTAAGTATTAAAAAAAAAAATAATAATAAAATATTTTTTCTTTTTGCGTGTGTGTGTGTGTGTGTGTTTTTTTTTACATTTAACCCATTGTGAACTGGTAAGGGGTCCATGACCCCTATACCAGTTCACAAGGCTGGGGGAGGTGGCAAGTCACCTGTGACTAGCGGGTGACTTGCCATTAACCCCTGGCACCCCCATTACCTGCCTCCCCAAAGCCCAGGGGGGGGCAGAAGAGCCCAGGCCCACGGGCTATGCGGGCTTGTATCCTGCAGGGCCAGGGGCCACAAAAGCTGGCCCCTGTGCCCTGTTTCTACAAGCCCTGCATAGCTGGTCCCGGGCTGGTTACCTTGGGTAAGGGGGACCCCATGTCAATTTTTTTTTTGGATTTTTAAGGGTTTTTAACCCTTAAAAATCCCCCCCAAAAAATGGGGTCCCCCCCCAGGGACGGGGGACCCTATGGGCCTGATGCAGAGCCTCCTCTGAACTGCCCTTAAAACCTTCCGATTGTCCGGGGCTCCCGTTTGAATCGTGGCTCAAATGTGATGCAGAGCCTCCGTCGGAATGGCTCCCTAACTGATCCGTCAATTTGACTTCACTCGGAAAGCTTTTTTTGCTCTCTCGGGTGCCTTCAATTTGATCGGGGCTCCCGTTCACGTTCACACGGGCGGCCCGTTTTTCCCTGAATTTTCCTGGCTTTTTGAACGTACCTGCTTGGTTTCCGTCGTATTTGACCTTCCATTTTGGTGGTTTTAGCAAGTATACTTACATCTCCATGGCTCTTCAGTTGCCAATCTGGCTACACGCAAGCGCACATCCCTCAAACTCCATTGGAATATGCATATGGCCACAAATGCAAATTTGACACACATCTTTTTTTTATTTTTGTTTTTTTGTGGGGGTTTCCTTGTCCTTAATGCATACCTTAATCATCTAGTAGTTCCTTCTTCCTTGTCCTTAAGGCATACCTTAATCATCTAGTACTTCCTTCTTCCTTGTCCTTAATGCATACCTTAATCTCCTTGGTTGTTCCTTCTTCCTTGTCCTTAATGCATACCTTAATCATCTAGTAGTTCCTTCTTCCTTGTCCTTAATGCATATCTTAATCTCCTTGGTTGTTCCTTCTTCCTTGTCCTTAATGCATACCTTAATCATCTAGTAGTTCCTTCTTCCTTGTCCTTAATGCATACCTTAATCATCTAGTAGTTCCTTCTTCCTTGTCCTTAATGCATACCTTAATCTCCTTGGTTGTTCCTTCTTCCTTGTGTGTTTTTCTGATTTATTGTCCCATATGTAAACCTTTTGTGTCATGTAAATGTGTGCGGATGTTGTGTGATTGTACTTTTGCAGGAAAGACAAATCTCAAAATATTATAATTTTTTTATTATTCAAAGTTTTTTTGGGGGGGTTTTTTTTTTGTTATTTTTTTTTTTTTGTGGTAAAACACAAACAAATAAATCTTTACATTTTTAAAATTTAAAAAAAAATTAGGCCTCGGGGTCTTGTGGATGTTGTCTTCTTTGATCTGTGAATGAAAAACAACATTAGTTTAGCATTGTTTTTTTAGTTTGGTTGGGCGTGTTTTTTTGGGGGTCCTTTTCAAACCGGACCTTCTGCGTGATTTAATGAAAAGCCCAAACTATTTTAAAAAGATTCCACAGCATCTTAAAATAATATATAGTAAGTTTTTAGTCAATCAATTATTATTATTTCCCCCACTGGGCTGCAACTCAGTTCAGGAATTTAGGATACGTGCGCCGCCATCTTGACTCAGAAGCATCACACTTACTGAGGAGAGGAGAGTTGGATAAGGTACAGGGGGTGGGTTATAGCTGTGCTTTGCTCACACAGAGCAGAGCTGTGCTCTGGAAAAGGTTGGTAAGATGATTTGTAAGGTGGACAATCTGTATGTACAGGGTGTGGGAAATATTTAAGATAGACTCTTATTCAGAGTTAAGGTCCGCTTTAAGTGCTTTTTTTTTTAAATTAATTAGGAAATGTCTCTGAATTTTAGGTTTCAAATGTAATTGTTTGCTTATTTTCTTTAGTTTAAATAAACACCACTTACAAGATTTTGGCCACACATTGCGTCGGGGGCGGAGTCTCCCTTCAGCCTCCCTCTGTTGCTGTTGTGAATCTGTATGGATGACAAACACACTGATATTAGAGACTGTTGTTCTTTCTTGAATTTAATATTAAGTTAGGCTTCTAGGTATCAATCTACTCACCTTCTACAGCAACCTCTTTCTCCTCGCCCCCTTCCTCACTCATCCCTTGGGATGTTCCAGCGACGTCTGAATCTACAACAATAGTGCACATGAGTATCTGTATTTAATGCATGTATTTCCACATATCTAACTATATTTCCCTTACCGGAGTCCGGTTGAGGCTCTGTTCTGCTAGACTCCCTGCCGTCAGATCCCCCCCTCCCCTGCATGCTGAGGTCCAGCGGCTCCTTCGAGTCACTTACAGAGGAGGGGGTGGCCGTTGACCCTTGCGGTGGGCCACCTACACCTTCACCTGTTTCGCCCAACACTGGGCTGTGTGTCCTGGTCCGGGTGGGGCGGAACCGTAGATTCCATTCATGTGCTGAAATACAAACACAATCATTAAACCACGCCCAGGCGATGCCAGGGTTATAGGTGCATTTACATTTTCTACACTTACATGGGAAATGTTGGTTGAAGTACCGCCTCACCCGGGGCTTATGCCTTCCTTTTAAATCAGACCAGTGTTGAGCGATCTGGGTGAAGGTATAGGTGGTTTGGGATCGGCGTTCTATCGCCTCCACCACCTCCAGGGCCAACGTCCGTTTGGTATAATCTGACGGCAGGAAGTCGTAGCGATTCCTCAGCATCATCTGTTAATAAAAAATACAAGGACACACCATTAATCCACCAAATACGTTAACAAGTTTCCTGGCCTAACTCAAGTCACTTTATTAACCTCTTGCTGCCTCACATTGCCCTAGTTCTGCTATCTGCATGTAGGCTAGTTTGTTGCTGCGTACATGTGTTAAACTAAGGTGGGCTGGTATGTAACGTGACAAACTAAGTTGTTTCAGACTATTCTTGTTTTTTGTTTTTTTTAATTACAAGGAATGTGTGCGCGCACATAAACGCACGCTCGCATACTCACATCCATGATGATGTCTTCCTGCTCCGGGGTAAAGATGGCGGGCGACATCTTGTCTTCTTTACAAAGCTAGATAGCTCTGACGTTCCCTCGCAGTGACGTGCGTGCGCGCAGGCGCACACTCGCTGTTGTGCTCGCCCACACGGGAAACATATTTAAAGAACAAGCCACTCCGCTCGGTGTAGGATACCATATCAATATTGGCAGACCTAAAGTGAGCAAAAATAGCCAAGCAAGGCCAAAGGCACATAGCAGCCGCACACATGCCTCATTCTAAATAAAACAAAAGAGCAGGCACAACACACATGCAGAACATGCACCAACTTAAACGGTGGGTACTCCACAGACACAGGCACATTCCCCAAAACGCAGGAGCAAGGAGACATTAACCCATTCACCCCCGCCAGAAAAAAACAAACAAACAAACACACCAGGGTGCTAAATCTAGTAAGACCCTGCAGCATACTCAACCTCAACACACCAAGCATACCCACAAAACCTAAGCACAAAGCATGGCTGTTGCCAATGCTGTTTGGGTACATTATGGGGTTCTGTCCGTCGAGATACTAAACAAATCAAGCAGACAGTTGTGGACCTGAAATCATATAGTTGTCCAAAAATGGACATGCGCCGGCAGCAGAGGTAAAGCCCAAATGCATTTAGAGTCGGTTTTGAACCAGCATGCAACACTTCTTAGGTGTGATTTAATCTTCCCCAGCCTGCAGACAGGGGGTGGTTTCAAGAAAATACATTGGCCACAAGGTCGGCACGGATTGTGTGTGCTGGCCCACTTTGTGTACCAGTGTAAGGAGGGGTCTGCTCGTCAGAAATAGGTAAAGGTTCTGCACCCAGGTCAGTATATCGAGCAATCCTGCTTCTAATGGCAAGGTTGTGCAGGACCTCACAAGCAATAATTATTTGGATAACCTTGCCAGGCTGATACTGAAGAGAACCCCCACTCTGATCCAGACATCGGAAACGCATCTTCCACAACCCAAAGGCACGTTCCACCACAGAGCGAGACCTCCTATGGGCTGTGTTGTAGCGCTCCTGTGCCTGGGAAGATGGGTGCAGGATGGGTGTGAGCAGCCATGGTAACAAGGGATAGCCTGAGTCACCTGCAAAAATCCAAAAGACAAACATAAGGTGGATGGCTAAAAAAAGGTTTAGGTGTGTATAGAAACATTAGTACACAGGGACAAATCGGTGAGCTAGGTATGGTGGTAGTAATTGACATTTTTAATGAGCCTACAAACACATGCAACCTGTACACTCATTAAAAATGTCTGTGTAATGCTACTTAGATAAGAGTGCCAAAACATAAACCAATAGTGGTGAATACTTTCACCCATTAATTTATAAACAAACTAAATAAAAAACATTTTCAAGTTTCAAGGAAAGGGCTCACAGATTAGTGGGGTAGTGGCAAATCCACATTCAAACATGGGGGCCAACAAATACAACTTTAATACACATACCCAGTAACCATCCTCCAGAAATATCTCCAGATTGAAACCGTTGATAGAGGCTTGAGTTCCTCAAAATATGCGCGTCATGCGTGGACCCAGGGAAGCCAGCAAACATTCTGAAAAATAGAAGATCAGGGCCCGCCACTGCCTGAACATTGATTGAATGGCCCTCCTTCCTGTTCCTGCACAAAGCCAACAAAAAGTGGAATTAGTGTGAGGCTTAAAAAATGTTTAAAAAAAAAAAGCAGACCCAAACCACATACCTGAACAGATATTCCTGGTCAGCAGGGGGGATCAATGAGACATGTGTGCAATCGATTGCACCAATGACGTTGGGCACCCAGTCTCTGGAACGAGCCATTCGCCAAAAATTGCAGGCAGCCAACCAATTTGGTCATACCTGCAATTGCATGCCCCTTTCTTGTGGTGGGGGCTAACCATGGCCGCAGCTCGCTATACAAGGCATGGAGAGAAACACGGTTAAGGCGGGTGAGCTCGAATAGGTCAACGTCATGCATGCAATCGATGTCCAAAGGCATTCGGTGCAGCCTGGTTTCTGCCATGCTCAGAAGTACCAGACCGCGTAGCTGGCGCCTTTGATGCTGGCCCACAGAGGAATGCATTTCCAAAAAGCACGGAGCTCAAATACGGCTGGTCAGACTGCCCGTAAGTGAAGGCTCGGCGGCCACATTTTATTAGGGTGATTTCAATCGGAAATCAAGGCTCTGCATCACTGAAAAAATGGACCAATGAACGACCCGTCCATTTTCCCGGAAAACAGCCTCTTGCGAGCCGTCGGAAGAGCGGCTGAGCACACACCTGAGCGCATAAACGCACACAAAAACCAACGTAGCACCCTTTCCTGACCCGATCACAGCCCAAAACCAACGGGAAACGCACGGGATAGCTGAACGGGGAGGCTCTGCATCAAGGCATATATGGTCTCCTCATGCTGATGCCACCTCAAGGCTCTGTCATTGTGCCGCTCTGTGACATTAATTCTAATAGCGATGCCTCTGATCTGCATGTCATACTGAATAACAGTATTATTTCAGTAACCCAGCACGCATCATATGCATGCTACAGCAAGGCAAAGTGTTCTACAACCCTATTGAGGCTCTCGGTAGGCCAGAAATATTTGTTTTTAAAAGCGAATAAATTCAGGCTGAAACAATTTTTGGGGGAAAATTCAGTGAATTCGCTCATTTCTACTAATAATGCAAGGATATTATTTTTGAACTTTAGAAACAACAGCACCCCAAAGGCTATGCAGAAAATAATTTGCTAAATTTTTACGCATTGCCCATAGAATGTTGTTTCTTAAACTATTAAACATCCTTACCTCACTGAAAAAAAAAAAGCCCCATCCTCAGATTTTAGGAAACAATTAAAGCTAAAACTTTGCAGTTTTTTTTGTGTGTTAAAAGATAAAAAGCTCACAGAGATGCATGTTGCAACCCACGCCCAAATGCACACCCAAAATTATGAGCTGCTCGCCTCATCTACCTCTCCTCTTGCTTTTTCTGTGCTGCTGCTCTCCTTCAATCCCTACAATGGATGACAGTATCTGAAAGAATTCAATTCAAATCCTAACCAAAACCTGTGAAGCCCTCTACAGCCAAGCCCCTTCATACATTTCATTACTAGTTCAAAGATACCAACCTGAGACCTCCTCAACTCTAAACACCTCATCCAACTCTTGTGTCTAAGGCTACACATGTGCGACTCTGCTGCTCTGGAATGCCGTTCCCCATATAATTCAAGACTCTCTGACCCTTAAAGTGGACCAATACCCACATTGGATTCTATGAGACTCCAGGGCAGGCATACTCGCTCCCCCCGGGGCATCAGAATGCCCTGCTGTGTCAAACCCCCCAGGTCGCCCAAAAATGTACCTTCTTTCCCGGTCCAACCGCACATGCGTGAGCAGGGCCCGCATCCCCGCTATCGCTTTAAGGACAAAGACCAAAACCCAGGATAGTCAAAATTAAAACCACTTTAAAACCTTCAAAAGCTCCCTCAAAACTCACCTATTTAGACAACTTACACTTACCATCTGGCCTAACCAAATCACTTTACAGTCACCATTCAGAGCATTTTTTACCATGCTTAATACATATTCTTTGTGACCCTACCACTTGTCTCCATCCTTTAGATTGTAAGCTCACAAGGACAGTTATCCCTCCTAATGTCCTACTCTGTGAATTATACGTATATTGTCAGTAAGTTGTTGTACCGTGTCATCAGTGTAAACAAGAAGAAGCCTAAACACATCATTAAAACCCACTATCAGCAAAACTTTTAATACACCTATATATTTTAAAAATAGAAAATGTTGTTATTCAGATAATTAAAATGGTACCACACCATACAAAATGCCTATGCCATTCCAAAAATTGTATGCTTCAAAATCTTGCATTTCAATATACTGAGTTAGCCAATAATTGGCATTACCTTAAAGGGAAAGTCCACTTTAATGGAATTTTTGAAAGTGCATTTTTTGTGCTAAAGGGCTGTCCTCAAGGTGCTAAGCTGATCTAGTATTTTTTTCCTTTGTTAGCAAATGTGTGTTTTATGGAACCGGTTTTTACTACCTGCAATCTGTTGCTATTGGCAATGTACACCAAGAGGCTGATTCATTACTAACGCCAGGTATTGCCAGATGAGTGTCTGTATAGTGGCGCTTTAGAGCGACTGCTAGTAGACACTGTAAGCGAGTATCGGTGCTGTAACAGAGCGTCTCGGTTGCTCTAGTAACCTGGCCGGCATTGATGAATGTGATGTGTGTTGGGCGCTGTAACAACAGTACAACGCCGTAGCGAGCGAGAGGTAGCGCCATCTCAGTGCGTTCCGGCACTCGGCACTCAACACCATATTTAACAAAAAACTACACACACACAGCGTCGGCGCTCTAAAGCTGGGCGGTGTAGCATAGAGCGGCAAACGCTGTGTGATTAAAGTCTGTTTTTGAACATATCCACCTGTAACAAAGTGAAAACGCATGGAATGACTTTGTGTTAACACTGCAACAATAACACTTTAGTGCCAGACCTGTAAATGCAATTCTGCATAAAAATATTAAAAGTCTAAAAAGTTTCTAAAAGTGTTTGTTTGCAGCCAGGAGAGGTCACACAATGATATGAGCAAAAAAAATGTAATTGGCAAACACGCTATTTATACACAACTAATGAAAGCCCATTAAAATGTATGGGAGAGCGATACAGAGTGAAAGGTACTACATGGCGCTCAGGAAGCTAGAGCGCCGGCACCATACACTGAGCCGTCTGTAATAATACATGTGACGCAACATGGCGCTGTTAGAAGCGTTCACCAGATTTGTTTTCTTAAATGTGGTTTTGAGTACAGCACCCCGTGTTCACTAGACGCTGTCTGCCGGTATGAAGCACTACCTGGCGCTATCCTTTCTTAAATAACCCCCCAAGTCTGCCCTTGGTGCACAGTTGCCAATAGCAACAGATTTCAGATTGTGAAAATTGTTTCCATAAAACAGACATTTGCTAAGATTAGAAAAACGCAAGAAATGCTAGACACCTTTAAGACATCATTTTGCCACACAAAATTATACACTTTCAAAAATTCAGTCGAAAGTGGACTTTCCCTTTAACCTTGGATTTCTTCCTTCTATGTATTGTCATATCTCTGTGAAAGACTACTAGTGTGAGGGCACCACCATGAAATCACAACCCAGTGGGTGCTCCTGGAATTCCACTATTCACTATGCACAACAAAAAAACCAAAAAATAGAATTCCAAAAGATTGGGCACTCCACCAGAAAAATTTCTCAATTTTTTATTCTCAGCGCATAAATTAAAAACTACATATACCACATAAAACACACATAACACAAACACATGACATAATAAAATCAATTTACCCTCCTGGATGATATAATCTACTGGTCAAATGACAATATCACAATAATTTAGTTCTCAAAAAGATTTATAAGCAGAACGTTTTCTCAAAAGAAACTGCGGACTAGGTTGCTCATATCAATTCCTATCTTTATTACATGAAGAAGATCTAACACGAACACATGACATAATAAAATCAATTTACCCTCCTGGATGATATAATCTACTGGTCAAATGACAATATCACAATAATTTAGTTCTCAAAAAGATTTATAAGCAGAATGTTTTCTCAAAAGAAACTGCGGACTAGGTTGCTCATATCAATTCCTATCTTTATTACATGAAGAAGAAGAAGAGGGTAAATTGATTTTATTATGTCATGTGTTTGTGTTATGTGTGTTTTATGTGGTATATGTAGTTTTTAATTTATGCGCTGAGAATAAAAATTGAGAAATTTTTCTGGTGGAGTGCCCAATCTTTTGGAATTCTATTTTTTGTTTTTTTTTATATCTCTGTGAAATGCGACTCTTAATGCCCTGTGTTTTATAACAGTGTTACTCGTCCTACCCTACTGTAGCTTATACTTTGTACAGCACCACGGAATACGATGCCATTTTATGAAACAACAATAATAATAATTTCCATAATCTTTCTTTTTCTTACCTTGTCTACATGTTGCTGCCCTGCCCTACCCTCCTTCATGTCCCTTGTGCCTATACATATATTATATGTAGGAGGCTGCTGGACCTATATAGCGGATCTCTGCTGATTGGCTGAGGGTCGGGCTCTATGATGTGTGCAGATGGTTAGTCAAAATAAAAGTCAAATTTAAAAAAGGGCAGAATACTCACTCTTTACACAACATGGTGGTAATAAAGCGGGGCAGGCCTAAGTTCTCAAATAACAATCCATTCACAATGTTATTGACTGTGAAAATCCCTCCGAATACGATGTCCCCGGATTGGTAATACTTGTACTCCTCACACGCCCGAAATGATTGTAGGGCACAGGCTAGTGAGGGGGCTGCTCTGCATGGCGTCACACAAAGGAGCAGTACACAGAGTAGTCCCATTAGAGTGTAACATGCCGCTGTAGATCTAGACAATATGATGCCACTGAGAGCGGCGTATACCAATGTCATGCAGAACAACATCAGCCTGGAATCATCAGACCAGAGAGGACCAGCAGCATCTCTCAGCTAGAGAATAAAACTCCTCCACCTTTTATTCAGTTTAGAGCAATCCACTTGGTGACTGTTTTATCCTCTGTTAATCTTTTCTTACAAGAAACAATTATTTTATTTATGAGACCGTAGCACTCCAAAATGGGGTTAGAAACTTTTGAAAAAAAACACTTGAGCAAAAAAGGCTAAATAATGTTATACTGTTATACACTATATGGCTGGGTGGTGGGCAAGCTGCACCATGGACTGGCAACAGTGGAGTAACAGTAACAGTGTGATGGGGCCCTGGTGTGAACATTAAATGGGGCCCTTTCTAGGCTCCTTGAGTAAAATGGAACAAAACCATGCCCCAGGGGAATTGGGATGCCCGCTATGTGAACCCCCCCCCCCCAGATCACCCAGTACAACTCACCTCTTACTGGTCCAATTGTACATACGTGGGCTCTCGTGAATGATGTCGCCATGACAAATGGCTCTGCTAGCTTTCAATGGGGAGGGAGAGCAGCTGCAACCCCAGCAGCGCGCGTACTCTTGCTCCAGTCTATCTGAATGGCTGGGGTGGGAGTGTGTGCACAGCATGAGGATGCAGAGGATGTGGCCGCTCTCATCCCCCATTCTAAACAGAGTCATTTGCCGAATTACATAGGCATGGCAAACGTCTCTGTTTGGACAAGAGACCATGCATTTCATGTTGCACCGGGGAAAAGTGAGTTAATACCAGCGACTTGGGGGGGGGTCACACCCAATTCCAGGGCCTGCCATCCTGGGTTTTGTTCCGCTTTAACCTAATTGTATGCAGCTATGCAACTAAAGGCTGAAACAGCAGAGGTGAATGGTGCTTCCTTTCACTAAATGATGCCAAAGGAGTAGAAATATAATTTAAAAAAAGGTGGAGGAGCAACAATGATGGTGCTCCCCTGACCTCTTGGGCTCTGGTGCAGTCACGCCCCCTGAACCCCCTATAGTTGGGTTCCTGTCTGGCAACCATTGACGGCAATATGTGAAGCACTCCTGACACTGTTGCCCTCCATGTCCCTGTTGCCTAGTAATAGGAGATGCTGGTGGGCCCTAAGATGATTGGAGGTGACTAATTCAAAAGGATGCAGTTCTACAGTCAGTTTCTTCTCACTTTACCACTACCTTTTGGATTACCTGTTGTTGAGACTGGCTTTCTTTATACCAAGGGTGAGTTGACATCACTCTGAGTGACGGGGACAGTATGAGTGACATCAGCTCACTCCTGCAGAGCAGAGATTGGGGAGCAGCATACGGTATGGGACACCCTGTGTCCAAGCGGTCTGCACCCATGTCCGAGTGCCCAGATCCTCCATAAATAAACAGAAGTGATGCAGTAGTCAAGTCGGGATATGACCGAGCATGCACTAACATGGAATCAGATGAGAGGAAGGGACAGATGCGTGAGACGTTTTTAAGTTAGAGGAGGCAGGAGGTGGCTAGAGTGTGAATTGAGGCATGAATGAAAGCGGAGTTCAATATGACTCCAAGAGATCGGGCTTGAGGGGTTGCAGTTATCGTACGATTTTTAATAGAAATTGTTGTGTGTGAGACTATCCCCTCGATTCAAAGAGCAAAAGTTAATTGATTTCGGATCGAGAATTGTAAATTTGGGTGGGTGTTAGTCATTTTTTCCTGTTTTTTTGGCCATTTCCGACTCGCACGAGCCTACGTACGAATTCGTATATGCTCTTACGATCATCGGAAGTTCGTTCCTAAATTGTAGGATCAAAACGTAAAACTTAGGATCAAATCCTAAAACTTAGGATCAAAACGTAAAACTTAGGATAATCGGATGTGTTTAGGTGTGATTCAGAGAACAGTTTTCAAACCTCTAAATACGTTTTAAAAGCAAGCCACTGCCGACACCTTTTAGCAGTCGGATTGCTGTTCATGAACAGGTTTTTTGGCTATGTGGAGGAGTCTGCGCGTCTTGAGCTCCAATGAACTGCATGTATCACCATGGCCAAGGCCATAAATTGTATGGCAATGCATACCTGATTCATGTATGCCTTATAAAAGCATTTTAATGTGGACCTTAATTAGTCCTTTGCATGTAAACCTTTATTTTGCAATACATCCATATATTTGCGTTAATTAAAGAAACTTATGTCCTTTGTTATTTATTTTTAAATTGATGTACTAGAATAATATTTTTAGATTGAATTTATTGGTGTAGTTGTTTACCTTTGCTTTGTTTAATTATTTAAGCACATCTTTGGTCAGATGCATCACACTTACTGAGGAGAGGAGAGTGGGATAAAGTGCAGGATGTGGGTTACTGCTGTATTTTGCACAGACACAGCAGAGCTGGGGGCACGGAAAGGTCAGAAATCAAAGAATGCAGAGCAACACAGTCACAAGGCCCTTTCTGTTTGCAGGCTGCCCGAGAATACCTGAGCTGCCATCTTGGCTGTTTCTAGGCTCATAACATGCAGAAGTTGCTGGGTGTTTTTTAATTTTTGAGAGCAAATCTGTATGTAGAGGGTGTGGGTAACCACACCCAAAATTTTAAGTTGTACCATTTGAAGCCAAAATATTTAAATTAAATCCTCAAGTAAAAAATGCAAGTTAACTAAAAATTAAACAAAGTAAGATTTACTTATGCAAATGCATTCATTAATGGTTGGTTACTACAAAATGAATGAAATAAAGAAAAATAAAAGACCAAATATTTAGAATGCACTTTAATGAGGTAAGTTTGTAGTGCGCAGCCGCAAGATCAGAAGGATTTACGTCCAGACAAAAAAGGAAAAAGGGCAAAACCAATGTTGCAACCTTAGAAATGAAACGGAAAATTCAGGATGGAAACTGACATAGGTCTGATTCCCGAACTGCCATACGAACGGACGTACATTTTAGGATAGAAACGTATTTGCTTATAGAATCACTCGCAAGTTCATACGAACGCACGAGCATACGGGAAAAATAGGATGATCGGCACCAAAATCAAAGCTGTTACATGTTTCTTTGAATCGACCCATATGACTATGCTCAAGTTCCAACCTGTTGATGAACCTGACTGGTTTGACCACATTCTAGTGACGACCGTGTTGCCTACCCTGCCACATCTGACCATATCCTAATGATATACTCTTCTACATTTGACCCTCCTTGACGTAACTTGTAGAGGGTCATGCCTGCATCCAGCCACCACTGCTCCAGCAGACTAAAGCCTCTAATTATGGTACCTGTCTTTTACTTTACGTGTTCTGTTCTTAAGACCCTGGGGAGGATTTGATTACAGCTGAACTAACATGAACTCTTGCTCTTTGACTTGCTGGCCCAGCAGCTATCCACCCTGAGGCAAATGGTGCATGGTTTATGTGGTGGATATATTCAGCTACAGGGAAGCTTAGACAAGTAACAAGATAAGCTACCATCCATAGTAAACCCTTAAACTGCTGCTCAGCATTATTTAGAGGCATCCCTTTTATCACAAGCTCCATCTTCCAAACTGAACCCCAAATTATCTCTTCCTGAACCATTCTCAGACAATCCTCAGACTTGGGATGATCACCTTATTGGACAAAAAAATTCAGTGGATTCATTGTTTTTTGCGATGTCCAACATCTATGGTGACCTCGATCTTGTGGCCCCAGCAGAACGTGCCTTCAAAGTAACAGGCCGGTCAAGCAATACACTTCAGATTTACTGGTTGCAATGAGCTAGCACTAAGTCATCAGTTATCAAAGATGAACCTAAAACCTCTGTCCACGTTCCAGAGCTGGGTGATGTCCCTATGCTTCAGTGGGCTGGTGTCTTCAGCGGGACAGAGGGTATACACAGCAAGATGATCCCAGGAATCTTCTGGTGTGTTACAACAGCCAGGCGCTCCTTTAAATAGGGCCAGCAAGGAGCTTGTTGGTAGCTAGTTGGTCAGCTAAATGAACAGCTGACCCAGTGAACCTATGAGCGAAGATGCCTGGGGAAGAAGGTGGTATTGTGCAAGACCCTGCATATGCACAGTAATGTACACCTTGCACACACACACAGGCACGCTGGGGTCTCCTGCAGATGCCTGCGCCAGATAACCAAGATAACCAACACTGCTGATCAGCCACTGGTACCAGATGGTAGGGGGCCACTTGCGTCTGGGAGAAAACCCAGGAGCCCGCTGCGTAGGTCTCCGCTGGAATGGTTTGTGTGTGCCCCCGTAAGGACAGTCCTCAAATGCCTCCCAAAGCAGATTTGCCTGAATATCTCCTATGAAATTTTTCCCCAAGGCGAGAAGCATGAACATTTTGAAAGAAGTCAGCTTGAATCATCTTGCAGATAGGAGGAAAAGCAGCAGAGATATTGCTACAGTTGCAGTATGCTTTTTCTGCCAGTTGGATTGAGGATGTTGTGCAGAGGATAAGGTTAACTTGATGTTGAGAACTTGGCATAAATGTTTCCAGAAGCGTGATGTGAACTGCAAACTATGGTCCAACATTAGATAGGGAGCCAGTGAAGTCGAACAATTGTCATTTTAGCAGCGGATGGAGGGGCCTTGAGAGGAATGAAATAGCTAGTTTTAGAAAACCAATGGATAACTACCAAGAGGAAAGAAGGGAGAGGGGGGACATGATTGAGACCTTTAAATATGTGAAAGGATTGAATAAGGTTCAGGAGGGAAGTGTTTTTAAGAAGAAACTTAACGATAGAACAAGGGGGCACAACCTGAAGCTAGTCGGGGGGAAGATCAGGAGCAATGTTAGAAAATATTATTTTACAGAAAGAGTAGTAGGTGCTTGGAACAAACTTCCAGCAGAGGTAGTTGAAACATCAACAGTCACTGAATTTAAACATGCCTGGGATAAGCACACATCTATCCTAAGATAAAGAGAACATACAGTATACACATAAGGGCAGACTAGATGGACCGTATGGTCTCCTTCTGCCGTCAACCTTCTATGTTTCTATGTTTCTAAGATGGTGGTAAAATCATCAGAAGAAGATAATTCAATGAGGAAGTACATTGCAATGCTCCCCCACGGCCAGTCAGGAATGGGCAGAGGCAGGGGTAGACCAGCAGGATGGGAATGAGAAGACTTTTTCCAGGCACAAGTCTCACAATTCGTTATGACCAAACACAATCTTCCTTCATCTTGGGCCACCAAAAATGCCTCTGGACCAGATCTCATGTTATAAGCTCCTCGAAGTGGCCCACCAAGGGGTTGTTGTGGTTAAAAGCGAGGACCTTAGACTGAACACTGTCTGAGACCACAATCTTCCTCATTTGAATAACCATGCCTTCCGAAGTTGTCCAATCTCCTCTGCCAACAGAGACCAAAGCAGTCAATTCCCTTTCGTCAAGATCAAATCAGATTCAATGGTGAGGAAGTACTGGTCACCCAGGATTGGTTCTTCAGATGGACCGGTGAGGAGGACGGCCGGTTTGCTGTTCTTGCTCCCAGGTAATATGAAAATTGAACTGAAAGAAGAACAGCGACCAACGAGTCTGTGTGGGTTTTACCCAGCAAGCCGACAAGGTACGATGGCCAATCAGGATGCGGATGGGATTCTTAGAACCCTCCAACAATTATCTCCATTCCTCTAGAACCAGTTTGATAGACAGACGTTCTCTATCTATAATGTCATGCTTATGCTCGGTTGCAGGTGTAGCACCTCGTTATCTCTGAACCTCTGGGACAGGATGGCACCCCCCACAGAATTGGAGGCATCCAACTCCAGAATGAATGAAATAGTTGGATCTGGGTATCATAGGATGGGAGCAGAGTTGAAATGGCGTTTAAGGGAGCCAAAAGCCTGTTGCCTTTTGACTCCCTTTGACTGCCTTTTGTTACCTCTGTCCACGAGAACTGCTGCTCTTTCTTCGTCAGATCAGTCTCAGGTTTGACAAGTCTGGAAAAGTTGCATATGAACTTCCGGTAAAAATTGCAAAAACCAATGAAACATTGAACTTCCCATCGGGAAGAGGGACTGTGCCAGCCCTGGAAAGTGGCTAACTTTGTAATCCTTGTATCGAAAAGTCGAAAGCCGAGGAATGTGGTTTTCTCAAAGTCACATTTTTCCACCTTGGCATAGAGCAGATGATCCCACATCCTAGAGAGGACCTCTTGGACATGCCAACAACGTTCTTGGAGAGTGGAAGAAAATATTTGGATGTCATCCAGGTAGATCAGCACAAACACATCCAGCAAATCTTAAAATATATTAACAAGATGCTGTAATGTGGCAGTAGCGTTACACAGACCGAAGGGCACCACAGGGTTCTCGAAATGGCCATACCTGGTTCAAAAGGCAGTCTTCCACTTGCCCCCCTCCCAGATGTGAATCAAACTGTAGGCTTCTCTCGAGCATTGCCCAGGCACTGCATTAATTCAGGTATCAGTGGCAGAGGATACCAATTGTTCACTGTACTCTTGTTTAGATCCCAGTAGTCAATACAGTGATGAAAGGACCCATCCTTCTTCTCCCCATAAATATTCTTGTGCCTGTTGGAGAGGAGGATTGTCAAATGAACCCCTTGGCCAAATTGGTATTGATGTACTCCTTAAGTCTGGCTCAGACTGTGGGTAGATTAGCCCGTAGGGAATCGAGGCCCCAGACAGAAGGCGGGCGATGAGGCGGTAAGGTATCTGCCTTTTTGTGACACCGATAGACAAAACGATGAATTGGCAATCAAACTATGAAATCATCGATCATGACATTTTACCATGAAACCCAATTTGAGATGTAGCAGCATCAATTAGAAAAGGCACTTAGGTGACAGCGGTTACGGACCATAAAAAACCTAGAATATGTCAGCTACGCTAAGAGGAAAAACCTACACTAGGGCAGATCGGCCCTGTTCTTATTTAATGTCACAGATACCTAAGCACCCAAGTCTTTTACAATTCTGAAGGAAGATGCCCTATCTCACAGCTTTCTTGTTGTTTAACCCTTTAAATGCCCATAATGTAGAATCTATGTAGCTGCCTCTCTGATGAATAGATTCTACATACTTGGCCTTTCCCTCAGATGCCTGTCAAAAAAAAAATGCTCACCTCCATCCGGGATCCAGCACCGGGGGATTGAGGACCCCCTGGGTTTGCTGTTTACTACAGATTTTGATAGTTCACTCCTGTCACAGGGAGAGGCCTTTTATACTGACGAATAAGCTGATGTCATCCCATATAAAAGGGCCTCCCAGTGGAAGGAGAAGGTGTCAAAAGCCTGGAGTGATAGGTGGAAGCCAGGTCTGGGGCAGGGGATTTGATTACCACACACGGTTGCTGCAGATCACTTCTGGCTGTCGGACGTTGACAGTGATCAACGTGGTACATCAGTGTTTGTTGATGGATGGAGGTAAGTAGATACACAATTACTTTGTGTGTGTGTGTGTGTGTGTGTGTGTGTGTGTGTTTTTTACATTTATTCCTTTGTGAACTGGTTTAAAGGGCAAAAGGGGTTGGCAAGTCACCTGCCAGCTAGCGGGTGACTTGCCATTACCCCCGCTCCCTTTATCTGAATCCCCAAAGCCCAGCAGAGTGCACAAGGGCTTGTGGCTATGTGGGTTAGTAGCCTTCAGGGACAGGGGCGGACACAAGACCTCCGCGACATAGGGCTGGTTTTGCTTTGATAAATATTAAGAAAACACTGAAAATATTACTAACTTTGCCAACAAAAACCAAAATATTATTTTCTTAGAAACCACTGCAAAAATCAGTTATATATACTGTATAGTGCAAAATGGTGAAAAGGGGTCTGGCAACAGAAGATAACAAAATCTCTAGGTAGGCTGAAACTGAAAGGGTTAAACAAATGAGGCTCCTTGTCAATCCGTTATTCTGCCTATTTGAGTTCTTAAACATCATCAGCGTAAAGTTTCAACAGAATATCTTTGTCCCTATGCAACTCCAGCTAAAGAATCTTCATGGAAGCGCACAGCTCTGTTCACCTGTTCCCATCTTTGCCAGCCCTTTAATAACCCTTTGCTTCCCTGATTCCCAACATGTCTGTCTAACCAAGCCTAACAGCTTTGCCTGGCTGTTGACAACCCAGCCTGTTTGACCATGTCCTAACTGTCTGCCAGTTGCTGGCTCAGCCTGTCTGACCACGCCCAATCTGTCTGGCTGAGGTACGTGACCACAGACTGTTGCTAACACAGTGATCTGTTACACCCAAGTGACAGTTCCTGTGCGTCATTCCAATGAAATTTCCATTTTAGTTATTTACTCTTCTTCTACTCTTTAATGTTACAGGTACAGGGACGGCAATGGGGGCAACATGTGCCCCATCAGGTGCCAATGTGTACTTGGACTGGTGGGAGCATTTTTTGAAGGCTGATATTGTCAATATTCTTTTACATATTGTTGTGTTGGGAATTGTGTTGCAAAAAGATACAGAATGCCAACTTGGAGCCACCTTGCCCAGTAATTGACCTGTTGTTTATAAGAGTTTGTTAAGCCTTATTAAAATCATGTTTTTAACTTATACACAATTATGACATGTACTGTATTCCTCTTGCAAAATCGCTGATTTTAAACATCGTTGCATGCCCACAGCACTGGGCATGAAGCCATCTGGTCTAGTAAATTTCCAATGAATTCTTGCGAGCTCTGGAAATATCTGGAAGTTAATTTGCTCATGTGGGAGGGGGGCATGCCTACTCAGCAAAGAGGATAAAAGCTAGTAAAATATCAATGGGTGGAGACACCTGACACAAGTTTAGGGAATGTTGTCTAGCTTGAGAATTGCAACCGCTGCAGTGGTGATTAGGTCATGACAGAATATTGGAGTATTTAACCTTTGCATTTAATTCAAAAGAGTATACTTTAAATCACCTATTGCTTATTATTCAATTAAGTTATTGTTATTCAATTAGTGATAAACAAAGCCTCTTTAATCCTTTTAACACCAGCCACGTAAAATGTATGTGGCTGCCTATCCTACCTGGATCTCGTTTGTGCAATGCAATAAGATCTAACCAGGGTTTTTCTTTTGTTGTATATTTTTTCCTTTTTTAATGTACTTTATCTGTTATCGTGGAGGGGGAGTTTGGGGCTGGGTGACATGGCTCACTCCTGGGTGCAGCTGGCAGGGGGATAAATTGGCATGGATAGGGGGTGATTTCAGCAGAGCACTGGCTGATTTTTAGTTGCCATGTGATGGATGATCACGAACAATTTGCCGCCTACATCCTCCCTTTCACCTCCCCTCCATTGCTGGATGCACCAGGATGTTTAATGACTCACTCCCAGGTGCAGCTGGCGATAGAGGGGATGAGGTGGCAAGGATGGGGGGGGATATCATGCAGAGCCCTGGCTGATTTCTGGTTGCCATGTGATGGGAATTCACAAGCCATTTGCTGCCTCCAGGCCCCCACCATCACCACCCTCACCCCCTTCCATCGCCAGCTGCTCCTGGGTGTTTACTGAGCCAGGCCCAACAGGTGCACGCAGGGCCCGACTCAGTCCTAGGTGCTGCCGGCAACTGAGGGGGGTGAGGTGGCAGGGATGGGGGGATGTCTGGCAGAGCTCTGGCTGATTTCTGGTTGCCATGTGATGGGAGATCCCCCCATCACCGCCTCCATCGCTGGCTGCACCCGGGTGTTTACTGGGTGAGCCAGGCCAGTTGTGCACTTGCCACCCATGCCCTACTCACACAATGTGATCTAAGCAGTTTTTGGGTTTGCTGTTTTTTAAAAGTATTTTTGGCCTGATGCAATGAGAAAGCCCCTGATGTGAATCCCCCCTGATTGTCGGTAAAACGTATGTTACCACCAATGGCTTAAGGTATAGCATAGTAGGGATGCAGCCCATGCATGCACTGTTGGATCTGGGATAAGGTAATTATTACTAGGGATTCATGGGTTTCACCCACCCTTCTAAATCCTTTAGGTGTGTCAGTTGGTTTTTGGTCTGAAGACTGCTTCAGTTGGACCATTGCTGGTTCTTCGGCGCGCCCAGTGGGACTGCTGTAAACCCCTAGACACAGATTAGTAGTCCTCAGGCCCGGTCATGACAGGCTGCATAAATTTAGACCCCTGAGTAATAGACCCCTGAGCATAACCCTCTCCCAAAATGTAAGTATTGATGAATCTCTTCTGCTTTTTAAAGGGAACATTGTATTTTGTAAGTATATCCCTAGCAAATGTGCCCTCTATGGGATTATATTTTACAAATTATGTGACAGTGTAACTGGCTATACCCAATTTTTTTAATATATGAAGGGACACACATCTGGACCCCCCTGGTTGTCCCCGTGATTTGAGTGCCAGTGGAAAGATCGTGTTGGAGCTCATGACTCCTCTACTGGGAAAAGGTTACCATTTATACATGGACAACCTCTATAGCAGCATGCCCTTATTTAGAGCCCTCTACTCATTGGACACACCTGACTTCGGCAACATCACCCATGCTCAAAAAGGCTTGCCCAGGTCAATTCTGTCATATGTTTTAAGAAGCCATGAGCTCTTGGCCGTGAAATACATGGATAGAAAAACTGTAATCATGCTGATGACAATCCACATGAATTTACATCAACATGGACCACGAGCCCCCTCCCAAAAGCCACATTGTATCAAGAATTATAACAAATTCATGGGCGTTGATAAGCCAGACCAAATACTAACATACTACAATGCCACCCAAAAATCCAGAGCCTAGTACAAAAAAAGGGAAATTCATCTGTAAATTTCCTTTCTCGTCCTCTTCCATTCCGAGGCACCACCAGTAGCAATGCGTGGGTTAATCTGAATCGGGACTGCAAGATAGAAAACAAACTAGCTCCTCCCGGCCTAAATAGAGCAGGCTGTGGCAGGATCTCAGGTTCAGCCACAGCCCTGGGAGGCAAACGCTAACCTAAACTTAATGGGCACAACTAGAAACAGTGCAACAAAGCTAAAACAGCGTAGTAAGCATCAACCGCCATGAACACAACATCTTACACACAAGAGCAGTATCGGCAGATGCACTGACATCAAGTCATGTAAAATTCTGTGAAAATGTGGAGAGATGACCAGGTCACTGCCTTGCAGATCTGTTCTGCCGACGCCTGGTGTTGGAAAGCCCAAAATGTGGCAATCGCCCAGGTAGAGTGAGCAGTGACCCGGATGGGCGACTCCTTCCCCTTGCAGGCGTGGGCTTGTATGACCGGGGGAATGCAGGAGTCGCTCCTTTGGCGAGTGGGGCATGGGCACAAGGAGGCTAGCACTATCTCCTGATTAAGATGGAAGGGAGAAACCAACTTCACAAAAATCCTGCTACACATGAAACACCACTTTGTCTTCATGCAGCATCAAAAAAGGTCATCTGATTGAAAGTGCTGCCAGCTACGAAACCCCTTGGATGGAGGTGATCACCACAAGTAAAGCCACCTTCAATATGAGCATCATCGAGGAAGCCTCTGCCAGGGGTTCAAAGAGGGTCCTCTGATAGGACCAGACTGAGATCCCAGGGTGGGACTATCGACCACCGCAGAGACCCTGCATGAGAGTGCATATTAACCTATGCTATGTGATCGCCCCTTGGGAAAATATGGACAAGGCCGAGACCTGGCCCTTAAGGGTGCTGAGTTGTAGGCCAGCATGCAGGCCTTGCTGAAGTAGTTCCAAGATTTTGGGTACTGAGAACCTCCTACAGGAGTGGCCCTTCCTGTAACATGGGAATGCTGGAAGCCACAAGCTTGTGTGGTCCTGAACTCGATCTTGTATCCTGCTCCAAATCATCCTCTTCAGATGAAGGGATCACAAATGTAAGGGTTTTACTCAAGGCCAGGAAAGTCACTCCCAGGAATATAAGAAAATTGGAAGCAGCATGCTGATATCACAGGTAAATCACAGGTATGAGGACACAACCCTAACACAGATGTTTATTTTGCATTCCAAAAGAGTAAAACAATAGAACAGAACACAAGTTTGGATGCTGAGTGCACATTGGGCCAGAACTGTGATATCTCCGTTCCATTTGCTTTCTTTATCTTGTAACATTAGCACGTGTGTATGTGGGGGGTGAAGGTATTCCAGGAATATATGTGGCCGCACACACTGGGAAATCACTGCTGGAGCAGGGTAAAGTGAGTATTCCTGGCACTGAATCCATTACTGATCTGGCATATGGCTGCTAATGGTGGTTATTTTTATGTAATATTTCATTCCTGTCCTGTCGAGCACCAACTGAAAGGTATTTATGCACTTTACTTCCGCCTTGCTGCCAGCCTTGTTAAAGTTGCTACGGGCAACGAAGCGCGTCGGCAGGCGGTTCATCTACAGAGTTACACATGTTTTTACGGATCTGGCCAGGTCTGATGGTTTTGGAGTGGGTGAGAGCCACCTAACGTTTCTTAAAGCTGTATATGCCTATTTTTAATGTATTGCATTAATGCGTTTTTATTGGAATAAACTGTCTGTATGTGCAATATTACGCTAGATGCGCTTTTTCTTTTCTCTTTTGGGCCAAATGCTGTGATTATTTATATGTCCAACTTTGGAGACAATACTGTGGAGTGATCCCTTTATCCTGTTGAAGCTTGCTTGTTTGGGATTAATTATCTGTGGAGCCATTCCGGGAGGAATCGGAATTATTAATAACCACTCTATTAACATCACTGTGTCCGGTAAGAGGCTTGAAAACTTGGTGGTGGACACCCAGGTGGACTTGGATTGAAGTGCATGCACCGTGGGATCGAATAATCTGAGGGAAGAGAGCTCTGTGCTAATCCAGTTTTAATATTTCATTCCTACCTGTGTAACGAGAGTTATAAAATGTCTAAATATTTCCCATAGCTCCAACTGGCTAAAACGCTGAGTGTTTGTTTTCACTGTCATCTTTTCTGGGCATGGTTTTGCAATCCTTCATCTCCTTCACCCTGCCCATTGTGCTCCAATTGTCTTCCTTGTCCTGCACAATCAATTGCCTATTCATGCTAATTTGTTTAGGTCCCTTTTAGTCTCAGCCCCTCTGTCACTCCCAGCATGACCTCAGGCTGAAGTAGCACTGCTTATATTTCATGAATGGGCAGCTGGGTGATGAGCCTCTCCCTATTACCCCGGCATCAAAGCACACAATAAAAACAAGGAGTAATAGCAGCCCCTATGCTGCCACTATGGTCATGAAAGAGTGTATCATGCTTAAAGTGGCTCAAAACCCAGCACAGGAATCTATAAAAATCTCAGGATTATTCCCTCCCCCTGGGGCATCCAAAATTGGGATGCCCCGCTTTGTCAAACCCCCCAGGTCACCCCGTTCACTCACCTTTGTTCCCGCTCCAATGGCACGTGGGCAGGTCGCGGCCACATCCCTGCTGTCCCTCTAGCAAGCTGTCAGCGCTATCACTGATGGCGAGCGGCCGTGCATGCTCCGTAGGACTGGGAAGAGGTGAGTTTCCTCGGGCGATCTGGGGGGTTTCACACAGCGGGCCACCCCCGATCCCCTGGGGGGAAAAGACCAAAACCCAGGATAGTCAAAATCCTGGGTTTTGGTCCACTTTAACTCCAGAAAAAGCAGCCACACCCACTGCTCAGCTGATTTATAAAACGCAGATGACAGAAATAGTACGTTTTCTCAGCTTTTGAACAATCATTTTCAAAAATGTCAAAAGACAGTAACCTTAGTTAGCTTTGGGGCTAACTTAAAGCGGACCTTCACTTTGAATAAGAGCCTATCTTATATGTTTCCCACACCCTGTACATACAGATTGCTCACATTAAAAATCATCCTACCTGCATCTACTGCATGTTATGAGCCTTTAAACATCCAAGATGGCGGCTTATGGAAGCCACCATCTTATCAGGCAGCCTGCAAACAGGAAGTGCCTCCTGACTGTGCTGCTCTGCATTCTGGGACTGCTGACCTTTACCTGACCCCAGCTCTGCTCTGTCTGAGCAAAGCACAGCTATAACCCGCCCCCCTATACCTTATCCCACTCTCCTCTCCTCAGTAAGTGTGATGCTTCTGAGTCAAGATGGCGGCGCCCGTATCCTAAATTCCTGAACAGATTTGCAGCCCAGTGGGGGAAAGAATAATAAGTTAGTGACTAAAAACGTAAAATATATTAATTTTAGATGCTGGGGAACCATTTTTTAAGAGTTTGGGCTTTTCATTAAATCACGCTGAAGGTCCGGTTTAAATTGTATTTTTTTGCCTGCCTAGACAAATATTCTAATCTGCTAAAAGTAGCATTGCTATTTCCCATAATTTCTATATATTTATAGGTTATTATATGTTTTAAACAGAGAATAATGGATGCTGCTATATAATGTTTGTTGGCTGATCCCTTAGGAAAGCTTTCAGGGAGAATAGGACTTGCTGTAACAGTTGGTCTACCCTCATCCCCCGGGGGATTCTTCAACTTGTAATTAAACATTATTTCAGAGACAGAGAGAGAGATCTATTTTTTCTTGCTTTTATTAGGGTTATCCAAATGGGTACAAAGTCGTATCTTTATTTTACACTCAACACACAATAAAGTAGAAACCTTTTTTCTACAATAAAGTAGAAACCCAAATATTCTAATCTGCTAAAAGTAGCATTGCTATTTCCCATAATTTCTATATATTTATAGGTTATTATATGTTTTAAACAGAGAATAATGGATGCTGCTATATAATGTTTGTTGGCTGATCCCTTAGGAAAGCTTTCAGGGAGAATAGGACTTGCTGTAACAGTTGGTCTACCCTCATCCCCCGGGGGATTCTTCAACTTGTAATTAAACATTATTTCAGAGACAGAGAGAGAGAGATCTATTTTTTCTTGCTTTTATTAGGGTTATCCAAATGGGTACAAAGTCGTTGTATCTTTATTTTACACTCAACACACAATAAAGTAGAAACATTTTTTCTACAATAAAGTAGAAACCCAACTACTCTACCTGATTGGCTTCAGAGATGTAATAGTTCTACAAGTGATGTCAAGATTTTCTTCTTATGAAATAGATATTTTATTTTAAAAGAACACCTACTGTTCTTTCCTTCAGACCTGATTAAACATTTATTCAGTATTGCATTTATTGTATTATGTTGTAAGTCTGTTATCACCAGATAGTGGCCAGTTCTGAAATAGGACAGTATTATGAGTATTTCAGCTTTGGCTTTTGGCAATACACTGCAAGGCTTTCTGGGAAGTATTATGATCATTCTCTCCTCTTCCTCATATAAAAGTCTTAAAGGAGCCAAAGCACTCAATCCTGTTAGCGTGCAACCCAACCTAAATCTGTCTCTAAATCTGGTTAACAACAGAGGACTTGGTCACACACATGGTCACACACATCTGCAGAAGTAGCTTAAGCTGCAGCACCAAGCGCCAAGGTGCATCTGTGGGGTGCAGTCCTAACTCTAATCTCTGAGAGCCCCATTTGGGACATACAATGCAATAGATAAATTGGGAGCAGGCTTAACTGAAGTTGCCCTAAAACCTCGAGTGCAGCCCATGGGGAGGAAAGGTCAAAGACCTCGCAGTACAGCCTAGACCCCACACTCCATGTGCTTGCACAAGTTCAAAAGAAACAAAGGAGGGTGGCAGCTGCTTAGACCATTCTATCTTCAGACAGATTTAGGTTGGTCTGCAAACTAACAGGGTTGGTCTCCTTTGCTCCTCCTCATATAACTGCCAGCACTAGGAGTGTCCTCACTCAGGAGAGCCGACGGCCATCATTTTGTAGCCCTGACTGGGGCCAGTTTCAAATGCTGCTGCCACCACTGCTGTCGCTCCGCCACGCTGACAAAAGAGTATAAGGTAAAGAGCGTTACAGCAAATTCCTGCTCCTGCTACCTTAGGTGAAGCTGGTTGGTTGGCTGCTCAGCAGCTTTTCAGTGTTGGGCTGGACGCCGAACTCAAACACAGACTTCAGCCAAAAGGGTTTGGTAACCCGAACTCGCAAAGTTTGGTACGAGCCCCACCTTTGTGGTTCAGGTTCACCCATCTCTAGTGAGCAGCAGTCGTGGCAACAGGGTGGAGCTCCCATTACCATCCTGTGGTGTGTTGACCAACCTGCAAGCAGTATTGGAGTGGTTGACACAGACCTCAGACTCCACGAGAGACAGAGGGCAATCACACAGCCAGGAATCTAGTGGTTTTTCAGACACCACAATTCTGTGGCAAGGCAGCTACATTCCTCTGTCCTGCATTTGCCTCTTTCCCTTGCTGAACCATCTGCCCAACTGCTTTTCAGTGAAGAATGTTGGAGGCCAGCAGTGATCTTAAGGAGATCACTATGCCTAAAAGCACTCTTCATGAGAGCAAGGGAGACATTAATGTGGAGCCAAGGGAACACCGTGCCAGGCAGTTGAGGGAGAGAACAGTGTCATTGACACCTGTATAGATGATGATGTTACTGATCTCATGTGGCAGCTGGGTCATAAGTTGATAGAGAAGACTGTGTGTCCCCAGGGCCCAACAGAAAATGACTGGCAGAAGAAGGTGGCAGCAGTCAGAGATCGCAAGCAAAGCCTCCTTCTAAATAAATGTTGCCTTTTTTTGCACTGAAAATGTGTTGTAAAACCTTAATGAATCTGGGCCATTTTCTTTTCCTTTCTCCACATCGGGGATCAAGAAATTTCTATTGGGTCGTCTATTTTATTGTATTTTACTCCACTATGTGGACTATTTCAGTGTTTTTTCAGTTGACTGTCACCTTCTGTATTTACTACTATTTCTTGATATTTTATAGACTTTCTAAGTATGTGTGTGCATATTATTCTTGGTATCTTTCTTCCTTTGCATGAATGGGATTATTTGCTCAAGGATTGCAACACCCTGAATACTTTTAAGTCCTTGCCTTGTGGTGGCCACTCACTTTCCATTTTCCAGTCAGCATGGGTGCCACTACAGATGGTGCCAAACTCCATTATATAACAACAACCCTTTAGTGTAACTGATGCTGCTTCCATCCTCAAACAGCTGTATTATGCTCCTTGGGGTCACAGAGGGTCCTGCTGCAGTTACCATCATCCACCAGCTGTCATATGCCCTTGGGGTTCCGAGAGGCTGTTGCTACTACCCTCCTCCTTTTTAATTTCTGTTGGGTTTGCTGTGTTTAGTATCTGGTGTAGGTGCAGGGTTTGTTATATATAGTTTGTTACAGTGTTTGCAGTGCTTAAGTTTATAAAAAAAAAGACTTGCATTGTGTGGGGTACTTTAGCTGGGTCTCCTGGAAGGGATTCTGACACTGTCATAGGCCTTTGGGCCCCCGAGAGAGTGCTGCAGCTGCTGTTGTTACCCTCCTTTACTGGCTGTCACAAACCATTGGAGCTCAGAGACGCTGATGCTGCAGTTGTTGATACCCTCCTCTACTTTCTGTCATAGGCCTTTAGGGCCCAAAAGAGACTGCTGCTACCCTCCTCTACTAGATGGCATAGGCCCTTGGGTCTCAGAGAGACTTTTGCTACCCTTGTTTATTGGCTGTCATATGCCATTTGGGCTCAGAGGGACTATTGTTGCTGCTGTTGTTACCTTCTTTACTGGCTGCCATAGGCCACTGGGGCTCAGATAGCCTACTGCTCCTGCTACTCACCTCTACTAGCTGTCATAGGCCCTTGGGACAGAGAGATGCTGCTGCTGCTGCTGTTGTTGCTACCCTCCTCTACTGGCTGTCATAGGCCATTAGGGCTCAAGGAGACTGCTACTACCCTCCTCTACTGGCTCATAGGCCATTGGGGCACAAAGAGACTGCTGCTGTTGCTACACTCCTCCACTGACTGTTTTATGGCCTTGGGCTCAGAGAAACTGCTGCCAGTGACCTTCTCCAATGGCTGTCATATGCCATTGGAGCTCAGTGCTGCCCTCCAATATTGGCTGTCACAGGTCCTTGGGGTACAGATAGACTGCTGCCACTGCTAGAATCCTCTACTGTCTATTGTGACTATGTGGCGTCAATAAGATTGCTGCTGTTTCCAGTTGTTTCAGTCAACCTGTGAGCACTAGGTAGCACAAATGCAGTTTCTAATTGTGTAGACCAGTAGTCCTCAAACTTCCTCCTCAAGGGCCGAGACAGGCCAGGTTTTGCAGCTCTCTATGCTGATGCACAGATGTAATAATTAGGGCTATAGCTCTGTCTGAGCACCAGTAAATTCACCTGTGGAGTAGCGTGGAAAGCTGCAAAACCTGGCCTGTCTCGGCGCTTGAGGAGGAAGTTTGAGGACTACTGGACTGTAGACATTATACAGACGCAGCTTTCATTAAAACAGTTTGCAATGACATGCTGGGGAGCTTGCAGTGCGCTATCAGCATTTTTAGAAAAGGCATATAATCTCTTATTTTCACCACTACAGGTTTTTTGCAACCTTCAGCACTGACATGATTTCTGGGTGCATCCTCACATTTGATCAATAGTGTTATTGAATGTAAATACCCCAGTAACTGGCACAAATGGAAGAGCAATGTTTTTAACTTTTTTGGGCTTCCCGCACAATTATGCTTCTGCATGATTGCAATGATCCTTGATCAGAGACACCCCGCCAAGCCCCCCCCCCCCCCCCACCAGCTCAGCTATGGCTTTTCAGAACCCATAGTGTCTAGCATGATTAACATCCCCTCCAAACATGTCCCGCAACTATGCTGTTTGGCATACCATGATCATAGCATTATATTAGACATATAGCAGGCTGGAAATATATAGTAATAGTAATACATTGCGCCTCCTGTGTGTTTATGTCTCTGCATAATTGCACCTAAATTCCAAATGCTCCCAACATGTCAGCACTGTGCTTACTGGGGAACGTGGGGTGGCAGCCCTCCCCACTGCCATCCTGTAACCCATTTCAGATTTTTTCATTTGTGCTTGCAAACAATAGCATAAATTAGATAAAAATATTTTTAAAGAGAAATAATCCTTTTAAAATATTTTTATGCCATGCTAGAAGTCCCCTTTATCTGGACCTTCAGTCAAAAGAAAGCTTAGAAAATTGCTCGCCTAAAACCCCTCTATGGCAAACTTATTGAGAGGGATTAACACCATGCAGATATTTGGAATATCAAGCAGATTCTGCAGTCTTAAATATGCATGGCAGTGGACATTTTGCCACACACATGAAAGCTGATTCTGAGTGCTTTTGTGGCCACCGTGGCCATAGAGATACATTGTAACAGCTCCCCTCACACAGATGTCTTTTGCTACATTCGGCATTTATTTAGTGTTTGAGTGTGTGAAAAATGACAGGAAAGCTTCTCATTGTTTCTGAGGCATATGTCTCTCACAATTTGGTGTGAATTGCTGCTGGCACAGCACCCCACCCACCTAATTCGCATGACTATCAGGTATGAGGCAAGATTGTTGCCCCCATGCAATTCTAAAGTAAATAATCGTTATGCCATTCCACAACATCTGTATGGGGTTAAGCCCTCTCTACTAATTACTAAACTTTCTTTTTTTGACTGAAGGTCTGCTTTAACAGAATAATAATTGCATTAAAATAACACTCAAATGAAGTCCTTTAAAACATCTGTATGTAAAGCTAGAGATGTATTTTAACACTGTGATTGTGCAGTGGAATGCTTTTCATTTTATTATACAGTATTATAACAGTTTAACAGTATAACCACAGCTATATATGGTCTGTTAAAACTCTCCAAATAAAAAGGAAATTAGCTTGGAAAACCGTGATCTTTAATAACTCTCGCTTATTTAGCTTTCAAAGGAGTGCTTGACACAATACTAACACTTAACAATAAAATGTAACACTGACTGATACATTTGTTTTCTTGGTGTTACTGTTTACACATATGTTACACTATAATATATAGGGTATTCTTCTATTTTGAAATTACATTATTTTGCTAAAGAGGACATCTAGCATCACATTCAAAAGTCTTAAAGAAGTTAAATGGGGGCTATTCTTTCAGTGTAAAAATATATTATTCTGTTAAAGGTAACCTCTAGCCTCATGTACAGATGTTTTCAAGAATTTAAAGATGGATTATTCTTTCAATGTAAAAATCTTCTACAAGGAACCTCTAACATAGATAGCCATTGTATGCTTGCGCACACATAGGAATTCATCCTCCGCATTTAACCCATCCATGCAGTGAGTGTACACATGCCCGGAGCGGTGGGCTGCCCTAATTTCAGTGCCTGGGGAGCAGTTGGGGGGTTAGGTGCCTTGCTCAAGAGCACTTCAGTCATGTCCCAGGACTGGGATTTGAACCTGTCGCGCTCCGGTCACAAGTCTGCTCCCTTACCTTTAGGCCACAACTGCCCCTAAAACAATCAGGGGAAAGCGTGAATGCAGTCCCCCACTACCACAAATTATGCAGTCGAGTTTCCCGCATTTGGGGAAATCGCAGGGGTCAGCACAGCCGGAGTGCAATGGCCGAGCCTCACCCTGGGAGAACCACCTTCGGGATCATGGTATGTCCCCTGCCAGGTAAGTATCATTATTTTAGAATGTAACATTAACATTATTTTAGAATGCATTTTCTTCTTTCTTCTTCCAGTTACAAATATATTAGTTGACTAACGTTTTTTTTTCTTTTTTTATAAAAACAACAGGGCTGGTTCCATATAACCAAATAATAATTCCCTTGGGTGTGAGCAGAGCTGGCTCCATGTGGCATGGTCTCAGAGGGCCAAGTCACATCTCCCTGAGCATATTGCAAGCCAGCAATCAAACTGGGAAAGCTAAAAACTGCTGCACACTTCTGCTTATGTGTGGCAGCACCACCTTCAGCAGTCAACAGGTGTGTATCTGAAGTGTACAGTGTTTTTCCATGTCCCCAGATGGTGGCTGGCTCATGTGAATCAGGGGAGGATTACTTTATTGTGGTCAAAACCCAAGAGTTTAGGTCCATATAGCGTGATTCTTAGGGGGCATCCACATTTAGCTGAACACTCTGCACTTCCCTCAAGGATCAGGCTATGTGGACCTAAACTCTTTTTTGGTCCACTTTAAAGTACACAAAAATACCTAATCCCAACCTGGGAGTCTAAAAGCATCTGGGGCTAGGTCAAAGGATCCCCAGGGGCATTGTGATTTTGGATGCCCCTGTGTGTAAACCCCCTCTGCTCAATCCGCTTATTATTTTCTTTGAACTGGTGAATGCACTGTGGCATGGCCAGTTTGAGGTAACAGCTGAACCATTGGGGGTTCTTTTACAAACAGGGTCATCCAAATTGAGATGCCGCTGTAAAGCAGGCCAAAACACAGGGGTGGAAATCCTGGGTTTTAGTCTGCTTTAAGTAGAAGCAGTAGATAGAGGGATGAGCAGTAGTGATGAGCGGACCAACCTGCAAAGTTTGTCTCCATGACGAATTTTGGAGGTTCAAATTGAAATCCGAGCGAGGGTTCAATTTTCAGCCAGACCCGGAGGAAGCCAGTTAGCCTTCTTCAGGCCCTAGTAATGGGCATGGCTGTGATTGGCCAGGCGGGACACGTGACCCGCCGTATAAAATGCATACTGTGGTTATGCTCCCCAGCTAGGTATGCCAGGTATGTAATCTGGGATCGGCGGAAAGGTGAAGGTATTGCGTGAGCCCTGGGGTTTCATACAGTGGGAAATCACAAATCGAGATGCCTCATAAAGCAGAAGATGACTGCCTCTAGAATTTTAAATACTCTAGAGCAGTGGTTCTCAACATTTTTATGCTATGTCCCCTCTAGCAAAAAGAAGTTCCAACCACATACCCCAAAAGGGGGGTGATCATGTTCCATTGTAAAATTAATATACTAGACCAGTCAGACACCCCTGTTGGCATGCTCTGAAACACCCCTGTGTACCCCCTGGGATAGGTGTACCCAGGATAAGAAACGGTGCTCTAGGACAGGGGTCCCCAACCCTCTTCCCCAAGGCCCACCAACAGGTCTTGTTTTTTCCCCCACATAGCTGGCAGGAAGGTTGGGAACCCCTGTTCTGGGGGGGGGGGTCTCTTCAAAAGGCTCATATAGTTAATATTAGTATATAATTTTGGGCTTACTGACCTAATCTTTGTGCCAGTTAGTTCTTGAACATACCAAAAAGCAGTTTATAATTTGATATTTACTGTTATCACACTGAAATATCATACTAGAAGAGCCTTGAATCTCATTTTATCTTAAAGCTCTCTTAAAACTCTAGAATAACTTCTTTGCTTTGGTAAAATCACACAGTATGCAATCACCTATAATAAAAGCAAAGATATTATTTAGCTCATCACAAACTAAAAACACATTTCCTGCATCATGGGAAATGGAAGCAAACATGCCTAACGATGGTTATTTTCTTTCTGTAAAAGTTATAAACCGACTATTATAACCAATCCTAAAACAAAGTTTCTTGGCCATTCTCCGGGGAAGCGCGGAAGATAATGAATGAGGACTCACTATGACAAATGTTTCATCTCCCCCCAAGGAGATTTTGCAACCTGTAATCAGCATTACGTCTTCCAGCATGCACTGAGATAAGCACATTGTGACAAACAGATTTCTCTTCTCATATTAATATTTTAAACATTTGCTATAAGAATGTCTTGAAAAGAGATGTGGGAAGGAGAATACATTTTACAGCTGAATAAAATGCGTAGAAGTCATTATTTTGCAATGCAAAGTCTAAATACAAATATAAAACATTATCATTTATAGCAGACAACTGTATTCCAATTAATAATTTGTATTGTGTGATGAACCAATTGCGTACAAACTTAAAAAAAATAATAATAATAATTTTTATACTTAGCTTAGGTAACATGAGATTCTGCGAAGCTCCACCCACTGCACTGTGGACCCGAAGCAGAAATCAGCAGAATAGTCTGGGCAAAACAATTAGTCCTGGTCAGTCGAAGAAAAAGAATTTTCCTTTGCAGAATTTTTTATATTATTTTGGTGGGTGAATCTCTTTCCTATAGATGATGGAGATGACCATAGTAGGAATGCATGTGAATTCAGCAGAGCCTCCCATACAGTAAATAAGATGTAACCTTTACTGAAGTAATTCAAATAAAGACCCCTGATACATGTTACCTGGGTCCCGGAAGCCAGATATGCATTTTGGTTAAGATCTCTTTATAAACAGCTTGATAAAGGGTTTTTGCCCGAAACACATTTCCTGCCTCTGGCATTTTTCTGTAAATACATAAAATTCAAAGAAAACAAAATCTGAACAGGTAGATGCCATAACTAATGGAAGAGGAGCAGGGAACCAATATAGACTATGCCACTGCTAGTAATACCCAATGCATGAATAATTTAAATGGCTAAATAATTTAAATGTGATTAAGACTCCAAGGCCGGATGGACTCCCCCAAGAGCTCTTAAAGAACTCAGCTTAGTTATCTCATCCCCCCAGTTCTAGATCTTTAAAGACTCACGTACAACTGTTATAGTACCAAGGGATTGGAACAAGGTAAATGTGGTACCCATTTGTAATAGAGAAAAATGCTTAAGTAGATATGGGACGAAACCCCTATAATTTCAGGTTTGGTCGAACCTTGAAGAAAAGTTTGGTTGGGGTACCTGAACTTGACCTGAATCCCATCCCCACTGAAATTAATGGGGACACAAAATGGCGACTGGTGGTTCGTGACAGGAGTGCCCCCTCTGCCTCCCTCACTCCTCACCCCCTCACCGGTTGCCCCTCATATGTAATTAAAAAAAAAAAAATTTAGTGTGCAGCAGTATTTTCTCCTATGACAGGATGTCCACAGCTGGGGCTTCAATAAGATCGTTGCCCCTATAAGTGAGAACACTACATTGCAAGCTGTTGCCAGTGTCCTCACTCAGGGGGGCGGCCATCTTATTGAAGTTCCGACCATGGACATCCTATCATAAGAAGAGAGGCCGACCCTGATTGCCGACTCCGGTAAGTGTACAGCCACTTCCTATCTGCTGCACACTCTGTGTTTGCTTAAAGGGGACCACTAACTCCCTGCTGTTAGGCTCTTACCTCCTCGCCGTCCCTGGTCCCGCGGCGCGTCGTCGGGTGGCCCGTTATACTGTAAGGACTGTACCGGACACCTTTCTGTCTTAAGCTGATAATCCCCAATCTCCACCGCCTCTTCTGCCTATAGACAAGTCCCCGCTCGCAGGAGACGCGGATTATGCCTCTCCTGACTCGGTTACCCCCAGGACTTAATGGGTGCAAAGATTACCAGCTTAAGGTGGAGACTGATGAACGGCAGGGAGTCCCAAATGAGGATGCCAGAAGGCGGAAGTCCAATAAACTAGCCGAGGTCAAAACCGGGAGATCACGAAGCGAGGTATCCAATGGAGGTAGCAAAGAGGAGTCAAACAAGCCGAGGTCAATCCAGAAGGTCACGGGGCGAGGTATCAGAAGGGTCAGGCGATAATCGTGGTCAGGCAGGCAAAAGGTTGGGGCAGGCAGCAAGCAAGAATAGTCAGAAGTAACAAGCCGAGTATAACTGAGATAGCACAATCTATAACGCTCCCAAGAACCCAGAGGCTATAACGGGCACTGGGAAAATGGAGCAGTCTGAATATAAAGGGGACACTGGCCACTAGGGAAGGGGGCAAATGGAGGGAAGGACGGTGATTGGTGCAACAGCAGCGCCGAGGGGCCGGCACGCCAGAAGACGACGCGCTGCGGGACCAGGGACGGCGAGGAGGTAAGAGCCTAACACCTGCTATGGACTAAAAGGTGGCTGAGTGTTTTCTGGGTTTTGCTGAACTCAAACACGGACTTCTGGCTGAACGGTACAGGTTTGGGAACACAAACTCACAAAGCTTGGCTCTGGCCTCTGTCGATTCCTCCCATGGGATCAGTGCATCACTGGAAGGAAGGAGCATGGAGGGTGTTTCACACTATTATCTGGGAACGCATAAGGATTTCAATAGACCCCTATATTAGTTCAAAGGATTGGGGGGGCTGGGAATTTCTGGGAGGAAGAGTCTTTTGCTCATCAGAACTGGCTTATGGTTCTTTGAGGGGTGCCCCCAGGAAGAGCACTGGGCAGGTGCCAAGGGGTATAAGCCCTGGGTTGCCAACCCCCCAATTAGGGTACCGCAACAGGGTGCCACCAGGAAGTAAAGCTCTGCATCCTGGAGCATCACAGCACCATCTTGCCCCCAACCTACCCCGCCGCGTGGCCCTAGTCAGGGCAGAGGGAAGACCATTCCCCTCTCCCTTACTAGCCATCATTTAGGGGAGAAGCATACTGGCACCTGCTCCAGCAGCTAAACCCCAGGATGTTCAAACTAATTTGAAATGTATATGGAAAAATGTCACAAGTTGTTTTAGAGATGCTCCATTAAGGGCCTCTAATATATTCCTGATCTTGCATGTCAATGCACTTGGGAAATTCCAGTCCAAATCAGGCATGTTGAAGTCCTGATAATTACAATGTCCCCCTTCACTGCCATTCCATTGATTTAATCTATTAACAGGTTATCTAAATCCTCAGATTGGTTTCCTGAAGTACCAATGCCCTGCTTCATCCTAAATGGTTTGGGACAGACATCACCCTTACAAGTCAACTCTCTGTCCCCTTCATCAAGTTTAAATCCATCCATCCAGTGATGGAGTGATGGGCAGGAGACGTTTCCACATGATCGTCTGTGCTGAGTGGTGGGACGGGTGCTATGTGGGTTGGGCCTATCTTGTCTTCTTTGGGAGGCAGGGTGGTCATCCATGCCTGCCATTCCACACCTCATCCATCCCAATTGGCCAGTTTTCCCCTAACTTGGACAGTATAATGGCAGCGTACGGATCGGATGACAGTGTGCACATGCTGGCATGACTGCCTTCTGGTACCTTTTATTCTGGGGTGAGTGCTCTATGCAAGGGGGGGGGGGGGAGCATCCGTGCTGGATGATGGAGAGAGGCAGCAGATTGAGTTTTTTCAGGGAAATTTTTTATCTGCACAAGTGACAAAATAAATCCCACGAAATTTGGATTTGTACAGACTAGACTGTTGCATTCCCCCCATCCCATAGGCAGTGAGGCATTCCCCCATCTCATAGGCAGTGAGGCAATCCCCCATCCCATAGGGAGTGAGTCAATCCCCCATCCCATAGGCAGTGAGACATTCCCCCCATCCCATAGTGAGTAAGGCCCCCCTACCCCATAGGAAGTGAGGCATCCCCCATCACACAGGCAGTGAGTCATCCCCTATCACATAAGCAGTGATGCTTCCCCCATCCCATAGGCAGTGAGGCTTCCCCCATCCCATAGGCAGTGAGGCTTCCACCCACCGCATAGGTAGTGAGGCATTCCCCCATCCAATAGGCAGTGAGGTATTCCATCCCATTCCAAAGGGAGTGAGGCATCCCCTTTCACATAGGCAGTGAGGAATTCTCCCATCTTATAGGCAGTGAGGCATTCCCCCATCCCATAGGCAATGAGGCATCCCACCCTTCCTATAGGCAGTGAGGGCATCCCACATCCCATAGGCAGTGAGGGCATTTCCCATCCCATAGGCAATGAGGCATTCCCCCATCTCATAGGCAGTAAGGCATCCCCCCTCCCATAGGCAGTGAGGGCATCCCCCATATCATAGGCAGTAAGGCATTCCCCCATCCCATAGGCAGTAAGGGCACCCCCTCCCATAGGCAGTGATGCTTTCCCTCATCCCATAGCCAGTGAGGCTTTCCCCATCCCATAGGCAGTAAGGCATTCCCCCATCACATAGGTAGTGAGGGCATCCCCCATCCCATAGGCAGTGATGCTTTCCCCATCCCATAGCTAGTGAGGCTTTCCCCATCCCATAGGCAGTGAGGGCATCCCACATCCCATAGGCAGTGGGGGCATCCCACATCCCATAGGCAGTGGGGGCATCCCACATCCCATAGGCAGTGAGGCATTCCCCCATCACATAGGCAGTGAGGCATCCCCCCTCCCATAGCCAGTGAGGCTTTCCCCATCCCATAGGCAGTGAGGGATTCCCCCATCACATAGCCAGTGAGGCTTTCCCCATCCCATAGGCAGTGAGGCATCCCCCCACTGCATAGGTAGTGAGGCATTCCCCCATCACATAGCCAGTGAGGCTTTCCCCATCCCATAGGCAGTGAGGCATCCCCCCACCGCATAGGCCATCCCATAGGCAGTGAGGCATTCCCCCATCCAATAGGCAGTGAGGTATTCCATCCCATTCCATAGGGAATGAGGCATCCTCAATTCCATAGGCAGTGAGGAATTTTCCCATCTTATAGACAGTGAGGCATTCCCCCATCCCATAGGCCGTGAGGCATCCCGCCCTTCCTATAGGCAGTGAGGGCATCCCACATCCCATAGGCAGTGAGGGCATTTCCCATCCCATAGTCAATGAGGCATTCCCCCATCTCATAGGCAGTAAGGCATCCCCCCTCCCATAGGCAGTGAGGGCATCCCCCATATCATAGGCAGTAAGGCATTCCCCCATCCCATAGGCAGTAAGGGCACCCCCTCCCATAGGCAGTGATGCTTTCCCTCATCCCATAGCCAGTGAGGCTTTCCCCATCCCATAGGCAGTAAGGCATTCCCCCATCACATAGGTAGTGAGGGCATCCCCCATCCCATAGGCAGTGATGCTTTCCCCATCCCATAGCTAGTGAGGCTTTCCCCATCCCATAGGCAGTGAGGGCATCCCACATCCCATAGGCAGTGGGGGCATCCCACATCCCATAGGCAGTGAGGAATTCCCCCATCACATAGGCAGTGAGGCATCCCCCCTCCCATAGCCAGTGAGGCTTTCCCCATCCCATAGGCAGTGAGGGATTCCCCCATCACATAGCCAGTGAGGCTTTCCCCATCCCATAGGCAGTGAGGCATCCCCCCACTGCATAGGTAGTGAGGCATTCCCCCATCACATAGCCAGTGAGGCTTTCCCCATCCCATAGGCAGTGAGGCATCCCCCCACCGCATAGGCCATCCCATAGGCAGTGAGGCATTCCCCCATCCAATAGGCAGTGAGGTATTCCATCCCATTCCATAGGGAATGAGGCATCCTCAATTCCATAGGTAGTGAGGAATTTTCCCATCTTATAGACAGTGAGGCATTCCCCCATCCCATAGGCCGTGAGGCATCCCGCCCTTCCTATAGGCAGTGAGGACATCCCACATCCCATAGGCAGTGAGGGCATTTCCCATCCCATAGTCAATGAGGCATTCCCCCATCTCATAGGCAGTGAGGCATTCCCCCATCCCATAGGCAGTGAGGGCATCCCCCCTCCCGTAGGCAGTGAGGGCATCCCCCCTCCCATAGGCAGTGAGGGCATCCTCCATCTCATGGGCAGTAAGGGCACCCCCCCTCCCATAGGCAGTGATGCTTTCCCTCATCCCATTGTCAGTGAGGCTTTCCCCATCCCATTGCCAGTAAGGCATTCCCCCATCACATAGGTAGTGAGGGCATCCCCGATCCCATAGGCAGTGATGCATTCCCCCATCCCATAGGTAGTGAGGCTTTCCCCATGCCATAGGCAGTGAGGGCATCCCACATCCTATAGGTAGTGAGGCATTTCCCATCGCATAGGCAGTGAGGCATCCCCCCTCCCATAGCCAGTGAGGCTTTCCCCATCCCATAGGCAGTGAGGCATCCCCCCCATCCCATAGGCAGTGAGGCATCCCACCCTTCCTATAGGCAGTGAGGGCATCCCACATCCCATAGGCAGTGAGGGCATCCCCCATCCTATAGGCAGTGATGCATTCCCCCATCCCATAGCTAGTGAGGCTTTCCCCATCCCATAGCTAGTGAGGCTTTCCCCATCCCATAGGCAGTGAGGGCATCCCACATCCCATAGGCAGTGAGGGCATACCACATCCCATAGGCAGTGAGGGCATCCCACATCCCATAGGCAGTGAGGCATTCCCCCATCACATAGGCAGTAAGGCATCCCCCCTCCCATAGCCAGTGAGGCTTTCCCCATCCCATAGGCAGTGAGGCATTCCCCCATCCCATAGATTGTGAGGGTATTCCACATCCCATAGGCAGTGAGGTTTTCCCCACCCACCCCATAAGCAGTGAGGCACCAGAGCTTGGGACTCTCCCTGCCCGTCACAGGCTCAGCCCACCCCCTGCACAGACCCGAGTGTTTGTGTGGGTGAGCACCAAAACAACATCCGCCTCAAGAACCAAATAATAGATGAGGTGCAGAATCCCCCCAGTACAGACATGGTAATCCCCCCATTCCTTATTATAGGCAGTGTGGTATTCCCCCTCTTCCAATCCCCATAGACAGTGAGGCATTCCTCCATCCCATTGGCAGTGAGGTATTCCATCCCATTCCATAGGGAGTGAGGCATCCCCTATCACATAAGCAGTGAGGCATCCCCTATCACATAGGCAGTGAGGCATTTCCCCGTCCCATAGGCAGTGAGGCATTCCCCTGTCCCATAGGCAGTGAGGCTTTCCCCCATCCCATAAGCAGTGGGGCATTCCCCCATCCCATAGGCAGTGAGGCATTCCCCCATCCCACTGGCAGTGAGGTATTCCATCCCATTCCATAGGGAGTGAGGCATCCCCCATCACGTAGGCAGTGAGGCATCCCCTATCACATAAGCAGTGAGGCATCCCCTATCACATAGGCAGTGAGGCATTCCCCCGCCCCATAGGCAATTAGGTATTCCATCCCATTCCATAGGGAGTGAGGCATCCCCCATCACATAGGCAGTGAGGCATCCCCTATCACATAAGCAGTGAGGCATTCCCCTGCCCCATAGGCAGTGAGGCATTCTCCCATACCATAGGCAGTGAGGCATTCCCCCATCCCATAGGCAGTGAGGCATTACCCCATCACATAGGCAGTGAGGCTTTCCCCATTCCATAGGTGGGGAGGCATTCCCCATCCCATAGGTGGTGAGGCCTTCCCCATCCCATTTCACCATCTCAGGCAGTGAAGCATTCCCCCTATCCCATAGGCAGCAAGGCTTCCCACCATCCCATGGGCAGTGAGGGAATCTCCCATGCCATAGGCAGTGAGGCATTCCCCCCATGCCATAGGCAGTGAGGAATTCCCCCCATCCCATTGGCAATGAGACTTTCCCCCATCCCATTGGCAATGAGACTTTCCCCCATCCCATAGGCAGTGAGGCATTCCCCCCATTCCATAGGCAGTGAGGCTTTCTCCCATGCCATAGGCAGTGAGGGCACCACCCAGAGCTGGGGACTCTCCTTGCTCGTCCTTCCACACACAAGGCTTGCGCACACACCCAAGTCTGTGCAGTGGGTGGGTGTTGCCTGACTCGAGTGCTTGTGTGGGAAAGCGTACAAGACCCAGAAGCGGCGGGACTATCCCTGTCTGTCCTCCCATGCCTCCATTGTTCGGCTGTGGTGCGGGAGCAAATTGTAATTTTTTTTTACATTCTCCCGATAAGACACACTGACATTTTCTCCCCACTGTTGGTGGGGAAAGTGCGTTTTTTAGGGCAAAAAAATGTATAAAGTACATCCAGTAGGGACATTATAATCCCAAATTACATTAGATATTTCAAACACAATTAAACCAGAACAACACCCATTTTTCAGAAAATGCCTGTCACCCCTGATTTCCTCTTCCTTCCATTACAATAAAAGAAAACAGGCCTGGCTGAATATTTCTTGATGTTGGGTGTATAAGTGACCTCTCCTCCCACCATCCAGCATATGTATATATATAGTGCTTCTTTAAACACACAAAGAATTCTGTAAAATGTTTTTTCCCCAAAAAATACCTATCCCTGTGATCAGGCATGTTTACAGGTGAGGTCCATTATTCTTCCAATGGTGTAAGGCTATTTTTCTAAAAAAAAGCATGCTATGGGCAATGTTCCCTCTAAGATTTGGCAGTTGCTGAGGGGGGAGTTGGGAAACTGGGTTAGGCTCCATAAAAGCAGTCCCACACCTGTTTCTGAGCAAATGTGTGCGGGGCCGCATAGTGACAGGCACAGGGGTCATCAAGATTGCTAGAGACCCCCTTCCTGCACAGTTGGCTTGATGCAGAGCCTCCCCGTTCAGCTCCCCCGTGCGTTTTCCCGTTGGAAAGGGTGCTACGTTGATTTTAGTGTGCGCTTATGCGCTCAGGTGTGCGCTCAGCCGCCTTTCCGATTGTCGGCTCACACGAGGCTGTTTCCCGGGAAAACGGACGCCTCGTTCATTGGCCCGTTTTTTCCAGTGATGCAGAGCCTTGATTTCCGATTGAAATCAGCCTAATAAAATGGGGCCGCCGAGCCTTCACTTACGGCCAGTCTGACCAGCCGTATTGGAGCTCCGTGCTTTTTGGGAATGCATTCCTCTGTGGGCCAACATCAAAGGCGCCAGCTACGCCGTCTGGTAGTTCTGAGTATGGCAGAAACCAGGCTGCAGCGCACGCCTTTGGACATCGATGGCATGAGTGACGTTGACCTATTCGAGCTCACCCGCCTTAACCGTGTTTCTCTCCATGCCTTGTATAGCGAGCTGCGGCCATGGTTAGCCCCCACCACAAGAAAGGGGCATGCAATTGCAGGTATGACCAAATTGCTTGGCTGCCTGCAATTTTTGGCGAACGGCTCGTTCCAGAGACTGGGTGCCTTCTCCGTGGGGATGTCCCAGTCTACGCTGAGCCGCAGCCTAACCAAGTTTTTGGATGGCATGGCTACCCTGGCACAGAATAACATTTTTTTCCCTCAAACAGGGGAAGCCTGGAATGCGGTTAAGTTGGGCTTTATAACATAGCCGACATGCCCAACGTCCTTGGTGCAATCGATTGCACACATGTCTCGCTCATCCCCCCTGCGGACCAGGAACATCTGTTCAGGTATGTGGTTTGGTTCTGCTTTTTTTCTGGTTAACAAACATTTTTTAAGGCTCACACTAATTCCACTGTTGTTTTGCTTGGTGCAGGAACAGGAAGATGGGCCATTCCATCAATGTTCAGGCAGTGGCGGGCCCTGATCTTCAATTTTTCAGTCTGTTTGCTGGCTTTCCTGGTTCCACGCATGATGCACACATTTTGAGGAACTCCAGCCTCTATCAACGGTTTCAATCTGGAGATATTTCTGGAGGATGGTTACTGGGTATGTGTATTAAATTTGTATTAGTTGGGCCCCAGGTTTGAATGTGGATTTGCCACTACCCCACTAATGTGTGAGCCCTTTCCTTGAAATTTGAAAATGTTTTTTATTTAGTTTGTTTATAAATTAATGGGTGAAAGTATTCACCACTATTGGTTTATGTTTTGGCATTCTTATCTAAGTAGCATTACACAGATATTTTTAATGAGTATACAGGTTGCATGTGTTTGTAGGCTCATTCAAAATGTCAATTACTACCATACCTAGCTCACCGATTTGTCCCTGTGTACTAATGTTTCTATGCACACCTAAACCTTTTTTTAGCCATCCACCTTATGTTTGTCTTTTGGATTTTTGCAGGTGACTCAGGCTATCCCTTGTTACCATGGCTGCTCACACCCATCCTGCACCCATCTTCCCAGGCACAGGAGCGCTACAACACAGCCCATAGGAGGTCTCGCTCTGTGGTGGAACGTGCCTTTGGGTTGTGGAAGATGCGTTTCCGATGTCTGGATCAGAGTGGGGGTTCTCTTCAGTATCAGCCTGGCAAGGTTATCAAAATAATTATTGCTTGTGGGGTCCTGCACAACCTTGCCATTAGAAGCAGGATTGCTCGATATACTGACCTGGATGCAGAACCTTTACCTATTTCTGACGAGCAGACCCCTCCTTACACTGGTACACAAAGTGGGCCAGCACACACAATCTGTGCCGACCTTGTGGCCAATGTATTTTCTTGAAACCACCCCCTGTCTGCAGGCTGGGGAAGATTAAATCACACCTAAGAAGTGTTACATGCTGGTCCAAAAGCGACTCTAAATGCATTTGGGCTTTACCTCTGCTGCCGGCGCATGTCCATTTTTGGACAACTATCTGATTTCAGGTCCACAACTGTCCGCTTGATTTGTTTAGTATCTCGACGGACAGAACCCCATAATGTACCCAAACAGCATTGGCAACAGCCATGCTTTGTGCTTAGGTTTTGTGGGTATGCTTGGTGTGTTGAGGTTGAGTATGCTGCAGGGTCTTACTAGATTTAGCACCCTGGTGTGTTTGTTTGTTTTTTTCTGGCGGGGGTGAATGGGTTAATGTCTTGCTCCTGCATTTTGGCGAATGTGCCTGTGTCTGTGGAGTACACACCGTTTACGTTGGTGCATGTTCTGCATGTGTGTTGTGCCTGCTCTTCTGTTTTATTTAGAATGAGGCATGTGTGCGGCTGCTATGTGCCTTTGGCCTTGCTTGCCTATTTTTGCTCACTTTATGTCTGCCAATATTGATATGGTATCCTACACCGAGCGGAGTGGCTTGTTCTTTAAATATGTTTCCCGTGTGGGCGTGCACAACAGCGAGTGCGCGCCTGCGCGCACGCACGCACGTCAATGCGGGGGGACGTCAGAGCTATCTAGCTTTGTAAAGAAGACAAGATGTCGCCCGCCATCTTTACCCCGGAGCAGGAAGACATCATCATGGATGTGAGTATGCGAGCGTGCGTTTAGGTGCGCGCACACATTCCTTGTAATTAAAAAAAAACAAAAAACAAGAATAGTCTGAAACAACTTAGTTTGTCACGTTACATACCAGCCCACCTTAGTTTAACACATGTACGCAGCAACAAACTAGCCTACATGCAGAGAGCAGAACTAGGGCAATGTGAGGCAGCAAGAGGTTAATAAAGTGACTTGAGTTAGGCCAGGAAACTTGTTAATGTATTTGGTGGCTTAATGGTGTGTCCTTGTATTTTTTATTAACAGATGATGCTGAGGAATCGCTACGACTTCCTGCCGTCTGATTATGCCAAACGGACGTTGGCCCTGGAGGTGGTGGAGGCGATAGAACGCCGATCCCAAACCACCTATACCTTCACCCAGATCGCCCAACACTGGTCTGATTTAAAAAGAAGGCTTAAGCCCCGAGTGAGGCGGTACTTCAACAAACATTTCCCATGTAAGTGTAGAAAATGTAAATGCACCTATAACCCTGGCATTGCCTGGGCGTGGTTTAATTATTGTGTTTGTATTTCAGCCCATGAATGGAATCTACGGTTCCGCCCCACCCGGACCAGGACACGCAGCCCAGTGTTGGGCGAAACAGGTGAAGGTGTAGGTGGCCCACCGCCAGGGTCAACGGCCACCCCCTCCTATGTAAGTGACTCGGAGGAGCCGCTGGACCTCAGCATGCAGGGGAGGGGGGGATCTGACGGCAGAGAGTCGAGCAGAACAGAGCCTCAACCGGACTCCGGTAAGGGAAATATAGTTAGATATGTGGAAATACATGCATTAAATACAGATACTCATGTGCACTATTGTTGTAGATTCAGACGTCGCTGGAACATCCCAAGGGATGAGTGAGGAAGGGTGCGAGGAGGAAGAGGTTGCTGGGGAAGGTGAGTAGATTGATACCTAGAAGCCTAACTTAATATTATATTCATGAAAGAACAACAGTCTCTAATATCACTGTGTTTGTCATCCATACAGATTCACAACAGCAACAGAGGGAGGCTGAAGGGAGACTCCGCCCCCGACGCAATGTGCGGCCAAAACCTTGTAAGTGGTGTTTATTTAAACTAAAGAAAATTAGCAAACAATTACATTTGAAACCTAAAATTCAGAGACATTTCCAAATTAATTTTTGGAAAAAAGCCCTTAAAGTGGACCTTAACTCTGAATAAGAGTCTATCTTAAATATTTCCCACACCCTGTACATACAGATTGTCCACCTTACAAATCATCTTACCAAACTTTTCCAGAGCACAGCTCTCCTCTGTGTGAGCAAAGCACAGCTATAACCCGCCCCCTGTACCAACTCTCCTCTCCTCAGTAAGTGTGATGCTTCAGAGTCAAGATGGCGGCGCACGTATCCTAAATTCCTGAACTGAGTTGCAGCCCAGTGGGGGAAATAATAATAATTGATTGACTAAAAACGTACTATATATTATTTTAAGATGCTGCGGAATCTTTTTAAAATAGTTTGGACTTTTCATGAAATCACGCAGAAGGTCCGGTTGGAAAAGGGCCCCAAAAAAAAACACGCCCAACCAAACCAAAAAAACAATGCTAAACTAATGTTGTTTTTCATTCACAGATCAAAGAAGACAACATCCCCAAGACCCCGAGGCCTAATTTTTTAATCAATTTAAAAAATGTAACGATTTATTTGTTTGTTTTACCCCCCCCCAAAAAAAACCTTAAAAAAAACACCCCAAAAAATCAACGTTTGAATAATAAAAAAATTTAAATATTTTGAGAGTTGGCTTTCCTGCAAAAGTACAATTACACAACATCAGCACACATTTCCATGACACAAAAGGTTTAGATATGGGACAAAAAATCAGACAAACACACAAACAATTAAGGTATGCATTAAGGACAAGGAAGAAGGAACAAGCAAGGAGATTAAGGTATGCATTAAGGACAAGGAAGAAGGAACTACTAGATGATTAAGGTATGCATTAAGGACAAGGAAGAAGGAACTACTAGATGATTAAGGTATGCATTAAGGACAAGGAAGAAGCAACTACTAGATGATTAAGGTATGCATTAAGGACAAGGAAGAAGGAACTACTAGATGATTAAGGTATGCATTAAGGACAAGGAAGAAGGAACTACTAGATGATTAAGGTATGCATTAAGGACAAGGAAGAAGGAACTACTAGATGATTAAGGTATGCATTAAGGACAAGGAAGAAGCAACTACTAGATGATTAAGGTATGCATTAAGGACAAGGAAGAAGGAACTACTAGATGATTAAGGTATGCATTAAGGACAAGGAAGAAGGAACTACTAGATGATTAAGGTATGCATTAAGGACAAGGAAGAAGGAACTACTAGATGATTAAGGTATGCATTAAGGACAAGGAAACCCCCACAAAAAAAAACAAAAAAAACAAAAGATGTGTGTCAAATTTGCATTTGTGGCCATATGCATATTCCAATGGAGTTTGAGGGACGTGCGCTTGCGTGTAGCCAGATTGGCAACTGAAGAGCCATGGAGATGTAAGTATACTTGCTAAAACCACCAAAATGGAAGGTCAAATACGACGGAAGGCAAGCAGGTACTTCAAAAAGGCAGGAAAAATCAGGGAAAAACGGGCCGCCCGTGTGAACGTGAACGGGAGCCCCGATCAAATTGAAGGCACCTGAGAGAGTAAAAAAAGCTTTCCGAGTAAAGTGAAATTGACGGATCAGTTAGGGAGCCATTCCGACGGAGGCTCTGCATCACATTTGAGCCACGATTCAAACGGCAGCCCCGGACAATCGGAAGGTTTTAAGGGCAGTTCAGAGGAGGCTCTGCATCAGGCCAAATATCCTTGCGACACCCCGAAATTCTTACCTGAACCTCTACCAAAATGTGCTCCTCTGATTGGCCGCAGAATGCCACATGGGCAGCGTGTCTCGCTGCCCATTGATGCAGTGCAGTGGTCAATCAGAAGAGCAACAGCCAGAAAGAATGAAAAAAATAGAGAGACAGACAGAAAAGATAAAGGATATATACATTAGATAGTAAGAAATAATGAATCAATGACTGAAACAAATGGACAAAAAGATAAACAGATATAGAAAGGATGGATAGATATGGGATGGATGAAAAGATAGACAGATAATAAGTAAATGAATAGCTAGATAGATAGATAGATAGATAGATATGAAAGAAACAGATACCGTAGATAGAATAAATGTATGAGTAAATGTAAGATTCATACCTGGTCCCGGCGCCCTGTCCCGCGGCGTCTCCGTGCGGCGGTGCCCGGCTCTGGTCTTCCGGCAGCCGCACCGGGCGGCCGCCTCCGCCGCGTCTACTGTGGCTCCAGCCGCCGCCGCCTCCTCTGCCTCGGCGGTGGCTGACGTCAAGGGCCCCCCCTCCACTCTTACTGGCGGCTCCTCCGCCTTGTCAGCCGGCGCGTCATCCCCTTCCCTCTCGGGGAGCGCGCCCGGCCTCCTATCACGCGCGAGCACGTTCTTTCTATGCCCCCCAGCGGCGCTGCTCCCAGCGCATTCGCTGGGGGCAAATTCAAATGGACCAGTCAGGTCCCTAACCTGGGTGGGGATGAACCCAGGGACTGGACAGCCTGACTGGCCAGGGCGGTACAGTCCCTGGGGCTGCTCCTATCAGGAGCATAATTAGTATTGCACCAATCACTCCATGTCACACCAATCAGAAATTCCCCTCATCCCATTGGCCAGTTCCCCTTTAAAAGTGTCCCTACCCCGACCATCAGCGCCCGTTATAGCCATTACCAGCTTGGGTGTGCTTTGAATTTGTTTCTAGTGTTTTCTGATCCGGCTCCGTTATTGACCATTCCTGTCCGCTGCCCGCACCGACCATCTGCCTGTCTGACCACGTCTTAGTCTAGTCCCTTTGATACCGCGCTCTGGTGACCACCTGGCTTTGACCCCTGCTCGTCTTGAACCATTCTTGTCTGGACTCTACGTTTCAGATCCTGCCCACTCGAACTACCAATTTGGGATACCCCGCTGTTCATCCTTCTTCACCTTAAGCATGCAATCTTTGCGCCAGTAAGACCTGGGGGCAACCGAGTCAGGAGAGGCATAACCCGTGTCTCCAGCGAGCGGGGGCTTGTCTATAGGCAGAAGAGGCGGTGGAGATTGGGGATTGCTTGGCTTAAGAAAGGGGGGTGTCCGGCGATCCCTTACAGTATAACGGGCCAGAAATACCCATGGACCAAATTTTGGAACAGGTGCAGGCCTTAACGGCGGCTGTAGAGCACCTGGCCCATCGTGTGGCGGCTCAGGAGAATCGTCCTACTCCTATCACCACCGGCCCTCAAGGGGCCCCAGCCGCCCACCCAGTGGAACCCAAAATTCCACTTCCGGACAAGTTTTCTGGAGACAGAAGTAAATTCTCTAATTTCCGGGATGCTTGTAAGCTTTATTTCCAGCTCCGACCGTTCTCTTCAGGGTCACAGGAGCAGCGTGTGGGACTGGTCGTTTCCCTCCTCCAAGGAGACCCGCAATCCTGGGCATTCAGCCTGTCGCCTCAGGATTCAGCATGACAATCCGTGGAAAATTTCTTCTCCGCGATGGAAGTCTTGTACGACGATCCAGACAGAGGTGCCACCGTGGATGCCAAACTCCGAACCTTGCGCCAAGGTCGTCGGCAAGCTGAGGAGTATTGCTCCGAGTTCCGTCGATGGGCCGTGGATTCACGTTGGAATGATCCGGCCTTATGTGGTCAGTTCCGCCTGGGCTTGTCTGACACCATCAAGGACATTTTAGTGAACCATCCAGTTCCCCAGTCGCTGGATGAATCTATGCAACTTGCAATCCGGATCGACCGACGTCTGCGGGAGAGACGCCTTGAAAGAGGGGCACACCCCGACACCAGCTGGAAAGCTGGAGCTCCTGCTCCGACTTCCACCGAGGAACCCATGCAGCTGGGAGCTACCAAGCTTTCTGAAGCTGAGAGACGTCGGCGTTTGTCGGAAGGGCTATGTCTTAACTGTGGTGGTTCCGGTCATCTGGTCAGAGTCTGCCCTAAGAAACAGCCGGAAAACTTCAGAGCCTAGGTGAGGTCGAGGGGACTCACCTAGGCTGCAAGGTATTTCCTCAAGTTCTATCGCCATTTATGGTTCCGGTCCAGGTTAAAGTGGACCTTGAATTTTTGAATTTGGAGGCCCTTCTAGATTGCGGAGCGGCGGGGAATTTCCTTGATTTTGACTTAGCTCAGAGTCTAGATATTCCTCTCCAATCCCTGCCTAAAGTAATTCGAGTATCCGCAATCAATGACACGCCGATTGCTGGAGGGTTTGTCCATTTTAAGACTCCACCAGTGTTACTCAGAGTGGGAGCAGGACATTCAGAGTTAATTAGTTTCTTAGTTTTGAAAATGCCCACAACCCCGTTAGTACTTGGGTTACCCTGGTTACACAAACATAACCCTCAAATTGATTGGGTTACAAGGCAGATTATTAAATGTGGCCCACAATGTTTTCGCTCTTGTCTGGAACTCCCAGTGCGTGTCACTCAACTGTCCTCTGAAGGTGTATCAGGCCCCTACCACGACTTTCTCGACGTGTATTCAGAGAAAGCAGCTGATGTACTTCCTCCCCATAGACACTTTGGCTGTCCCATTAAGCTTCTCCCGGGGACCATGCCACCAAGGGGGAAAATCTTCAACTTGACCCGGGCAGAGAACCAATCTTTGCGAGAATACATTGCTGAAAACCTTAAAAAGGGGTTTATACGGGCATCCACTTCCCCAGCTGGGGCGGGTTTTTTCTTTGTTGAGAAAAAAGATGGGGGACTCCGTCCCTGCATAGACTACCGGGGGCTGAATAAAATCACTGTCAAAAATAAATATCCTCTCCCGCTGATCGATGGGTTATTTACGCAGGTCATTGGGGCCCAAATCTTCTCACAATATAGCGGTTCTCCAGAAAGACTTCACCCCTGTGCTTTTTTTTCTAAGAAATTTACTTCTGCTGAACGAAACTACGATATTGGTAATCGTGAGCTCTTGGCAGTTAAATTGGCCTTTCAAGAATGGAGGCACTGGTTAGAAGGGGCTCAGTTTCCTGTTACAGTCTTTACCGACCATAAGAATTTAGAGTATGTCCAGTCGGCTAAAAGATTGACCCCTAGGCAAGCTCGTTGGTCCCTGTTCTTTTCCCGGTTTAATTTTACCATAACCTACAAACCTGGGTCAAAGAATGTGAAAGCCGACGCTTTGTCACGTAGTTTTTCTTCTACTAGCTTACCCGAGGGGAAAAACTTACCCATTTTGCCTCAACACCTGGTGGTAGCTGCTATACAGCCAGAGCTTCCCGATCTGAATCAATTTCAGTCTGAGGCTCCGCCTGGGAAACCTCTCCATGCTCAGTTTGTGCCCATTTCCCACCGTGCTGCGATCCTACAGCAATTTCATGCTTCCAAAACTGTAGGTCATCCAGGAGTCAGGAAGACCATTTCCTTATTGTCCCGTCATGTTTGGTGGCCGTCTTTTAGAAAGGACGCTCAAGACTATGTACGGGCCTGTAAAGTCTGTGCCCGGTGTAAGACCCCTAGACACTCCCCTGAAGGGCCCCTGTTACCTTTGTCCATTCCTTCCCGTCCTTGGACTCATCTTGCCATGGATTTCATCACCGATCTTCCTCCATCCCAAGGGTTTACCTTCATCTGGGTGGTGGTCGATCGGTTCAGCAAGATGGCTCATTTTGTCCCGTTAAAAAAGTTACCCACAGCTCAAGATCTTGCTCAACTTTTTTTAACACATATATTTAAATTCCATGGGATCCCGGAGGATGTGGTGTCCGACAGGGGGATTCAGTTTGTATCTCGGTTTTGGAGGGCCTTTTGTGCTAGGCTGGGTTTCACTGTCTCATTGTCCTCAGCATTTCACCCCCAGTCAAATGGGCAAACAGAGAGGACTAACCAATCCTTAGAACAATATCTGCGCTGCTTTGTATCCGATGTTCAGGTGGATTGGTTATCGCTTCTTCCATTTGCAGAGTTCGCCTTGAATAATGCCACTCACACTTCTACTGGGGTATCACCGTTCCGTTGTGTCTTTGGTAGAGACCTTAAATTTTCTGCTTTGTCAGACCGGCCCTCTAACGTACCCTCACTTGAAGAATGGGTGTCTCAGTGGCCGGATCTATGGGAAAAAATCCGGCAACATTTGACCAGGGCTGTTTGCCAACAGAAAACTTTTGCTGATCGTAGTCGGTCCAGTAACCCTGATTATGCGGTAGGAAAGCAGGTTTGGCTTTCCACTAAGAATTTGGCTTTACGCCAACCTTCTGTCAAGTTGGGCCCGAGGTTTATTGGTCCTTTTCCTATACTGCAGAAAATTAATCAGGTTACTTACCGTCTGGATCTTCCACCCTCTATGAAAATTTGTAACTCCTTCCATGTCTCCCTGTTGAAATCTGCCAGAGGTATTGAGCCTGATAAGTTTCCGGCACCCATTTTAGTGGATGGGCAACAAGAATTTGAGGTTGCTCGGATTCTAGATTCACTCCTCTTCCAAAATTCTCTCCAGTATTTGATAGATTGGAAGGGTTACGGCCCCGAAGAGAGGTCTTGGGTCCCAGCCAGAGAAGTTCACGCGGGGAGGTTGGTTAGGAAGTTCCACAGGGAAAACCCTCAGAAACCCAGCTTGGAGGGTCCAGTGGCCCCTCCTCGGGGGGGGTAATGTAAGATTCTTACCTGGTCCCGGCGCCCTGTCCCGCGGCGTCTCCGCGCGGCGGCACCCGGCTCTGGTCTTCCGGCGGCCGCCTCTGCCGCGTCAACTGTGGCTCCAGCTGCCGCCGCCTCCTCTGCCTCGGCGGTGGCTGACTTCGCGGGCCCCCCCTCCACTCTTGCTGGCGGCTCCTCCGCCTTGTCAACCGGCGCGTCATCCCCTTCCCTCTCGGGGAGCGCGCCCGGCCTCCTATCACGAGGCCGGGCGCATTCGCCGGGGGCAAATTCAAATGGAACAGTCAGGTCCCTAACCTGGGTGGGGATGAACCCAGGGACTGGACAGCCTGACTGGCCAGGGCGGTACAGTCCCTGGGGCTGCTCCTATCAGGAGCATAATTAGTATTGCACCAATCACTCCATGTCACACCAATCAGACATTCCCCTCATCCCATTGGCCAGTTCCCCTTTAAAAGTGTCCCTACCCCGACCATCAGCGCCCGTTATAGCCATTACCAGCTTGGGTGTGCTTTGAATTTGTTTCTAGTGTTTTCTGATCCGGCTCCGTTATTGACCATTCCTGTCCGCTGCCCGCACCGACCATCTGCCTGTCTGACCACATCTTAGTCTAGTCCCTTTGATACCGCGCTCTGGTGACCACCCGGCTTTTGACCCCGGCTTGTCTTGACCATTCTTTGTCTAACCCTTCGGATACCGTGCTCTGTGACCACCCGGCTTTGACCCCTGCTCGTCTTGAACCATTCTTGTCTGGACTCTACGTTTCAGATCCTGCCCACTCGAACTACCAATTTGGGATACCCCGCTGTTCATCCTTCTTCACCTTAAGCCTGCAATCTTTGCGCCAGTAAGACCTGGGGGCAACCGAGTCTGGAGAGGCATAACCCGTCTGCCCAGAGTGCCCACAAAGTCAAGGCTTTGGCCTATATTAATAAAAGTAATAAGCAGGGTGCAGGGACTCCCACTCCTGCCATAAAATAAAGAATATGCAGAACTGCATAAGATCAACCCCCCGGTCCTAAGAACATCAAATAGATAGCGAGCGGGGGCTTGTCTATAGGCAATAGAGGCGGTGGAGATTGGGGATTGCTTGGCTTAAGAAAGGGGGGTGTCCGGCGATCCCTTACAGTAAAACTAAATAGATAAATAAATAGAATGAAAAGATAGATAGATAGATAGATAGATAGATAGATAGATAGAATAAAAAGATATATAGGATAGATAGATAAAAAAGATATATAAGATAGATAGATAGATAGATAGATAGATAGATAGATAGATAGATAGATAGATAGAATAAAAAGATATATAGAATAGATAGATAGATTAAAAAGATATATAGAATAGATAGATAGATAGATAGATAGATAGATAGATAGATAGATAGATAGATAGAAACCATAGATAGAGAGGGAGAGAGAGATAGGAAAAGTTGGACACAGAATGCCATGACACTTATGCTCAAACTTCAGCAGCAGCAGGCCAGGCATTGGTAGGCAAGCCACTTGTCTTGTTCAGCATGCTCCTCGTTTCCCTGGGGGAAATAGCCCCGCCCCCTTGCTCACTTTCTCCCTAGCGCAGCACAGCTTGGGGTATGTGGAAGGGGAGGGATCTATCAATTGTAGGGGAGGAGACAGCCATTGATAGGCTAGGAATGTGCGCCATGCCTCCTCATTGTATTCCTAACTAGTGATTCAGCAACAGTGACATTCTCAGACTTTTTTCTCAAAAAGTGAATCAAGGCCAAAGTGTATTGAGAAGGTCACAAACAAAATTCATATAAGCAGCAATTATAACAGTCAAGAAACTTGACTTTACTACAGTATAGTAGAGCATGCCTAGCAGGATAAGATTGGCCACTAGAGGTCACTCTTCCCTTTGCATTTTTTGCACAAAAACAGCCCTTCCGGCTATTCAGCTGTCGCTGCCTAGCAAGCCGCCATTTTGTTGGTTTGTTTATGCCAGCTTCTTTACAATACGTGTGCTTCTAATTGCGGCCACCATTTTCTCGTGGTCCAATACTGCGGCTATGTATATATTCAATGTAATAAAACTACTGAACAATTCAACAATTTGTTCAAAATCAAGAGCTTACAAGTAAGTGCACTCATAAGTATCAACCTGTAAGGAAAATAACAATCTAAGAAATGTATATACTATGACTATTATTGCATATGTATTACAGTAAGTAGGTGTACTGAGGAAGCATATGTTATGTGAAACGCGTCTACACCTAGAAGGGGTATAAACCCGCTTTCTACAACTATCAACTTGCTACATACTTGTCACTTGCTACAAACCTGACCTAACAGAATTTATGTATAGGACTCAGAAGAAAGTAAAAGTACTTAATTACACAAATTATTGTTTACTGTTTTTTTGTGATCAATTTCAGAATATTTATGTATTGCAAATTGAAGCTATCTGTTCACCTGATAACATACAAGGCATAGTGTCATTTTCCCTTTTTCCTTGGTGGGAAGTAACCTGAACCCAGTGACCATACCCATAAATGAATTTATATGATTCTCTCTTTCAAGCTAATTATCAGATAAGTGTATGCATCTATTCCCTAACTTTTCTTGTATTGAGTATTATGCTAAAGAATTTGCCAAATCATTCTGTGTATCCCCATAGGGTGCTCTTTCCATACTTTGAAAATATATTAAACCATTAGAAAAATGATGGACCTCACCTGGAAAAATGCCCCATCAAAAGGGTAGGTGATTTTTACGGAGATATCAGAACAGAAATGCTTTATAGAAATCTTTTGGTGTTCAAGTTGATCAACTTGTTAACTTAAGTTCCCACTCGAAAGCACGGCCAAACATGCTAAAGATCTGGTTTTAGCAAGTTTACCTTTGGTTGTAAGGGTGCCTTTAGTTGTATAAACACTGGAAGCCGCCTGGCACACACACAGCACTGCCTATCGCAGAGGGCTGCTGTGGATTGTACCATATATCAGTGGGGGTCATGCTAAATATTTGGTGAAGCCAGTGTGACTTTCGGTGTACATTGAGGTGTAAATTGCAACCTGCATCCTGGGGAGCTTTTTAGCTTTAAAACATAAAAAAGGGCAAAAAAATGTTTGTTCTACCTTTTTTTAAGTACACGATTTTTTCAATGTGCTAAGGATATTTGAAAATATCTGGAAAAGAAAGGTGGCGACCATTTTGGAGCTTCCTCTCCTGGCATCTCAGCCGTGCTGCTGCCTGGATTCAACTGACATAACTTACGGTGCACCATAACGGGAGGCCCAGCAGCACTTCCTGTTTGCCGGTGTCCTGCAAATGCATGAGCCGCCATTTTGTTTCTAAAATTAACTACAGCAGGAGTTTGAAAAAGACTGCTAATTGTTGAAGCTAAAATCGAAATTGGCTTAGAAGTTATGATCTGTGGATATTGGATCTACTAAGCACCCACCAGAGGATGTATGTTACTTGGCTTTTACACCTACCATCTGTCCGGTAAGAGTTTAAACACCTTGGGTGGTGGCTCACGCGGTGTACCAAGAGGCATGTGCTTTGGGTCTGTGCTTTTTGTATAACTGGCTTTACACACCATTGGATAAGCTCTGTGTTATAATACATTGATGATGCTAAGGATATTTGTTTTTAAGTTTGGCCACATGGGCTATGCAGAGTCAGGGCCGGATTATGAGAAGGGTGCAAGAGGTGTGTGCCCCTGGGCCTCCACCACTTGCACTGCAAAAGGGGCCTCCACCAACCTTTGGGTTATGGCCTGGGCAAGCCTTGGTTTGTTTTTGAAAATCTGTAACTGCAACCAAGGCTGCCACAGAGTGGAGTGAAAAACTTCAAAGCGTGTTTCTCCCTCGGAAGTCGGCCCAAAGCACAGTGAGACTTGATCTGACATTTAAGTGATTGGGCCAGACTACCACTGATCAGTTACTTGGCTGCACTATAACTTTAAAGGAGAAAAACCTACTGCAGGCCTCCACCAAATTGTGTGCGCAGGGGCCTCCACCACTCCTAACCCGGGCCCTGTGCAGAATGCACACCGTAGGTCACATTGACTTCACCAAATATTCAGCATGACCCCCAGTGAGAAGTAGGGGTGCGGGTAAACAAGCCAGTGAGACTGAGATCCTTTGGATACACCCAGGGCCGGATTAAGTGTGGTGGAGGGCCCTGGGCACAAAATCTGGTGGAGGCCCCAGATACAGTATATTTTTTCCTTGCCAAGTAACTGATTGGTAGTTATCTGGCACCTGGCCAGTTACTGGAACGTCAGATCAAGTCCCCTGAGCGGGTGCGTGCTGCTCGGGGACTCCTGCTTTGCCATTAGTGTAATCGCCCAGCTGGTCCAGCAGAAAACAGTTTCCTGCATTGAGCTGCCAGTGGCTGTGCTTGGTGGCTTATGTGCGGTGAGCGGCCTCCGATTGACAGCTCTGCACAAACCCATCATTGTAGCGTTGCTGGCGGTGGCTTTGCTGCTCTAGACTCCCCGTCCTACCCTGTGGTAACTTTGTTTTCATTGCTGGCCTGTCAGACCAAAGACTGAAAAGGCTGATAGACCAGACCATAACTCAAAGGTTGGTGGAGGCCCCCTTTGCAGGGCAAGTGGTGGAGGCCCCGGGGCTCACGCCCCTTGCGCCCCCCTCATAATCCGGCCCTGGATACACCAGCTGCAGAGCCTTCAGCTTGGGTCTCTCACACAGGAAGTTGAGACCTTCTCCTCCGCTCCAGGTGCCTACTTCCCTCCTCGCCTTTGCCTCGCTGCTGAGCAGGGTGACTGACATCCAGCCCAGCCAGCATGGACTAAGTGTGAGATATCACAGAGGAGAGGTGACTGAACTCTGCACAATGGCTCTATTAAATACAACACAATGTCAGCAACTAAATGCCCCCCCCCCCTCCACTGTACTACTGCTGAGAATGTACTCACCTAGTAACGTCCAAGTCTCTCGGAGCCAGAAATAGACTCTGATCTGTACATCAAATGAACCAGTTGATGTACATTGCTAAGGTAAACACACTGTTGCTAGGAAAAACTGTTTCCTTTTTAACATGGAGGTGCAAACAAATATTAAAATAAAAAAAAAATGTAATACATCATTTTGGTAGAATACTGGAAAAGCTTGGGACAGGAGCACTTACCTCACTAAAAGGTAACTGAGGATGTGGTTGCCCCCAATTGCCGGGCTCTGTGTTTAAAGAGGAACATCAGACCTTTTCTGATGTTCATCTCTAAACATCTCCTCCTCTCTGACTTTTGGATGTCAGAGTTATCGAAAACACTGACATCCAGCAGTATTCCTGGACCCCCCCCCCCTCAGCCATTGCTGAATGATTGCAGCAGGCTTAGCCATCCTTACCTCTAGCCGTCCTCTTTTCAAATGTCCCGCCCTGCTCCTCAAATGTCTCGCTCTTCTGTGCAGACTGTCATTGCGGCCTATAGAATGACACTGCACATGCGCAAGATCTGAGGGAAGACGCAGTGCATGACGGAACAGCAAGATGGCGCTGCCTGACGGAGATTGCGCAGGACCAAGGGATGCCGAAGCGCTATGTGACTGGACAGGTAAGTCAAAAGTTGTATAAAGTGAAACCGGAGAGGCAGGGGATGAGTATGCCAGGTTTGGGGAGTTTTCATTAACTACCCAATACCTGAAATGTTCCAGTTTAAACAGAGCTGTATGGCAGGCAATAAGCACAGCATATGGCTCTGATTAGAAAAGAGCTCACGCATGCGCTGTGGGACTGGCGGAAAGGTGGATTTTGAGGCTGATCTGAGGGGTTTCACGTAGCAGGGAAACCCAAATCAGGATGCCCCCGGGACAGGGATCGAGAAGGAAAATAAGTGCTATGGTTGCAGTGCTGCACGTGGGATGGAAGTTGTAATGCACACTACATACCTTGTGCCTGGATTCAGCTTCTATATGGCTCACTAAGATATGTGACACTACCTTGAGCCACCTGGGATACAAAGAGCCAAATGCAGGTAGCCAAATAAGTAACATGCAGTTATAACACACTTACCAGCCCACATTCTGCATTGCAGCACTGCCCGCCACCCAGGGCAAAAAGCATCTATTTGATGTTCTTAGGACCGGGGGGTTGATCTTATGCAGTTCTGCATATTCTTTATTTTTTGGCAGGGGTGGGAGTCCCTGCACCTTGCTTATTACTTTTATTAATATAGGCCAAAGCCTTGATTTTGTGGGCACGCTGGGCAGATTCCCCCCTAGGTGCATCCTGATTTGCGACTTTATTACACGTTCCTATTACTGTTGTGTCATTGAATGACTAAGGTAAATGGTTGCTGGGAGCAGTAGTTCCTCTGCTCCAAGTGTATTGCTTAAATAACTTGACCAATTTCCCAGCAAGGTGTTCCATATTGGCTCCAAAAAGCCCTATTCTGGGTGGAGGCACTAGTACATTAAACATTTAACCCACTCTTCCACTTAGCGAAGGCTCAGATTCTCTTTGTTACCAACAGGTTAGAGCCACAGCCTGTCTTGAGTGGAGCGTTTACCATCACCCCCGCCAAAAAAAACGCACTACAATTGCATCATCATTTTAGTTGCATCAGCCTCACACTTTGTAATGAGTTCCATTGTATAAGTATTGTGCTGCCACCTTGTAGGCAAAGTGAAAGAGTTTGTGATTCACCATCATAGCAGATCTCAGTTAAAGGTAACTCTGGTGCAGGACACTGAAAGGATCCAGTGATGGAGATCAGGCTAAGCGCTGTGACCACCATCTGCTTTATCCTTATGGCAGGAGCAGATCAGTGTCCTTCTTATTGTATACAGTGGTTGTGTCGGATGTTAAAGTGGACCAAAACCCAGGATTTTGGCTATCCTGGGTTTTGGTCCACTCCCCCTATGTAAAACCCCTCAGATCACTCGCATCTACTCACCTGACCACGGTCCTATGGCGCATGCGCGGCCGCTCGTCCAATCAGCACGCTCAGAGCCGCTGAGCTATGCACGTCTAAACAACGCCTTAGCTCAGCAGCTCAGAGCCCACTGGCGGCCACATCTTGTGCTTCCCTCTAACAGGGAGCGCGCTATTCACAAATGGGCGGCGCAGGCCCATGCCCTGCTAGAGGGATAGTGGGGATGCGGCTGCGGCCCCCGCATGCGCCGTTGGACGGGGATTAAGATAAGTGTAGCAGGCGACCTGGGGGAGTTCAAAAAGCAGGGCACCCCGATTTTGGATGCCCCACGGGGAGGAAATGGATCAGCCCAAGAATCTTATAAATTCTCGGGCCAATCCAGCTGGGTTTTGGGCCACTTTAAGTGATCTGCTGCTATAGTTGCCACCCTACAATTTCTGAGTGCAAATCTCACACAGACTTCATCTTAGACCACCTGCAGCCAAAATTAGTCTTTTGGGCTGATGAAACAGGAAACAATCCCCTCTTTTTAAGGGGCAGTCATGGCTAGAGTGGTTAGGAACAGATCTTGTGACTGGGGTTGCAGGTTTGATACCCAGCCAGGACATGATTAAAGTGCTCTTGAGAAAGGCACCTAACCCCCAACCAAGGCCAGCCTATGTGGTGTGCAAGGTGTGCGGCTGCACAGGGCACCATCCCAACCTCTTTGTAGGGGGGCACCATCTGGAGCAGCAGGCCTCTCTTTTCTAAAATATTCCCATCCTTCTTCTTTTTTTTTTGTATATTTCTCTATCGTTCGTTTTTACCCTTTTCTTTCTGGAATTTCCCTCTCCTTCTCTCTCTCCTTCTTTCTCTTTTATTTATGATTTCTCGATTTTCCTGTCTTTCTGTGTCTGACATGGTGACGCCCCCACCATCAGTCACAGTGAGCTGCCACGGCCCCCTCCATTGCAGTGAAGCTCGCCGTGACTGATGGCCTGGGCATCGCCATGTCACAGGAGGAGTAGACCGATGAGAGAGTGATGCAACGCAAGGCCAGGGACCTGCATCCGGCACTTTCTGTTTGCAGGCTGCCTGATGTTCCATGAGCCGCCATCTTGGATGTTTAAAGGCTCATAACATGCAGTAGATGCAGGTAGGATGATTTTTTATGAGGGCAATCTGTATGTACAGGGGGGGGAAACATATAAGATAGACTCCTATTCAGAGTGAAGGACCGCTTTAAGAACACTTACCCGCCCAGCCCGGGGGGTACACGACCTACCCTGGGCCCCTGAGTTTGTTGTGCTGGGTTATGTAGTACTACACAGCTTGTGGTGCATCTGGAAGTTGGTTGCTTCGTTTTTAATAAAAGTCCATTGGTTGAACTTTATCTTCAAAGCTTTATTATAACATATATATATATCATACGGATCTAAATATAAATAAAGAAAAAGCAGATTGTCCTCTTCTAAGTTTCTCAAAAGTTCACGCTCAGGAGTCTTATTTAGTGGATCCATATGAGCACTTCATTATGAGATGATGCTTCCTGCCCTCTGTGAGGTCTCTGCCATTGCGTTGGCAAAAGTATATTCTGCGCTGCTCTGCGGCTTGTTGCCTTCACTCTGATCAGTGCTGTGGCATTAGAGAAAGTCTGTGCTGCATTGACAGGAAGGCTCTCTTCCTCCTGTGTAATCTTCTGCTGCGGCTTCTATCAGGGTCCATGATAAGCCTGCTGTAGGGTTGGTGGTGTGGGGTACAGAGGCCCTTTTACACTGCTGTTGTGGATGGGCGGCATGGGGAATAGGCCTCCTTTCAAGCTGCTGTGGGGCACTGGGCCCATAGGCTGCTGTGGGATATCTTCAAGTGGAAGAAAAGTGGAGTTGGTTATCCCAGGTTTGTTCCTTGCCACCTGGTGCCCCGATTTGGGATGCTCTGCTTTGTGAAAACCCCCAGATCGCCTGGTAAAACTCCCCTCTTTCCAGTCCTATGGCACATGTGCAGGCTGTTGCCCAATCGAGGCCATTTGCTGTGCAACATCAGTCAGCAAATGGCTCTGCCTTTTGCAATGAGATAGGCTGGGTGGGGGCGCCCATGCTGCTGGGGTTGTGGTCGCTTTCACTCCTGATGGCACAAGTATTTTTTAGGCACGGCAAACGACTCTGATTGGAAGAGAGCCCATGCATGCCCCGTAGGACCAGCAAGAGGTGATCTAGGGGGTATGACTCAGCGGGCATCCCAATTTGCTCATGCTGGGGGCTCTAAAGGACAGAGGAGGCTTTGCGACCACATTTGGCGGGTGGTCATGGAGGAATGGAATTTAATGGAAAATTTTGAGCCCTGCTATGGCTTCTACCCAGCACTGCAGGAAATGAAGGAGATGCACATGTGATAGGCTTCAGGTGAGCTCCTTGCTGCCATATTATTGCCATTGGCTGTATGGTTACTTTAAATAACACTATCCTGGGAAATCTTCATGGTGACCCTATAGTTTGAATTAAAGGTAAAAGCATCACCGGGGGAAGGCAGAGGGAGAACTCAGGGTGGAGCACACCAACTGTGAAGAAACATCATTCTTTACACCAACGGTTCTCACCCTTTTTATGCCAAGTACCTCCTAGAAATAAACAGTTGCAACCAAGTACCCTGAAAAGGGTGGGGGGCGGGGGGATCGATGACTAATGTTACCAAAATAAGTAGGTCGCTGGCCTTGAAGCGCATTTCGAAGCATGAAAGAGTAATAATTTACTGTTAAAATAATATACCAGACCTATCAGTGCTACGGGAACTACGGGCTTGGCACTTAAAGGGTTAAAGGAAAACTATTTTTGTCGGGTTTTTGGTGTTCTGCCTTATTGCTTTCCTCTTCTGGGATGTAAAATAAATGTGTGTGTATTAGGGTTGTGCCCCCAGACATGTGCCTCCAGGACTGTTAACTCATCAGTAGCTTTGGCTAAGAAAAGCAGCAGTAATGATGCCCCCAGCTGAGAACACTGCCAGTATTCCTTTAGCTACTGAAACGCAATGACTTAAGGAGAGCTACATTTCAGAGATGCTCATTTTATATGGCAGCATGCTCAGTGACAGTTTATTTGGGAGATTTCCCGGCAATAGTTTTTAAACCTTGGCTGATAAATTGGTGTAAGCTAGAATCCGTATTGAGAATAGGATAATTGCGCTTTTCCATATCTGCAATTTTACTCAATTAATTACTGGTCATGGTCACAAATTTATGTATGGGCTGTTCCATAGATTTTTAAGTAAGTTGTAACCTGTTACTAATTGGGCTCTTTCCTTATGTTGTACAATATTTTCGGCCCTCGTTAGTGACAAGAGATTGGGAAATCCCTTTAACCCTTTAAGTGCCAGCCTACCTGGAGTTTTTGTCTATTTTGTGCTACATATGTTTAACTGTGATCTTTGAAGGGATTTCCAGGGATTTCACAGTTTCACAATTATACATTGTTTTTTGTCAGCAGAGTCTGGTCTTTAACATGAAATGTCATTTTTAAGTGTATTCTCAATATCTTGGGGTGAAATATGTGCAAAAAATGTCTCCTGGTTACAGCGGTACCACATGTATTGGTAGACATCCTTTCCTGCCCAGGAGACTCCCCCAAACTGAAACAGCGCTTTAGGAGATTTTCTGATATGCTGATATTTCTGCAATGCACACCTGCCAGCCCCTAAGCCTTGTGAACTGGTATAGGGGTGTCATGGACGTAATGTAAACACACACACACACACACGCACACACACACAGAAAAAAGACCTTTATTTACTTATTTATTTTTTAACACTCACCTCCTATCCTGTGTCCCCCGGCGATTCTCTCCCCCGGCAATCCGCTGACAGCTGCCGGGGCTGATCATTGGAGGGGGGCTGGGGAGGCAGGGTACCATCACCCCCTAGCTCTCCAACCTGCCTCCGGTGATTAGCCCCAGCTTCTGACAGTCCGGAGCCCAGAGCCGGATGACGTCACCTGTGACCCCTGTCCACAAGGGAGGGGCCCCCGGGGAACGCTGGAGGGGGCATGTTTTCGAGCCTTCTCCTCACCGTGGAAGAGCCTGGGGAGGGCAATCAGAGCCCCCCCCCCAGTGAAGAGGAGACCCGGTGGGAGGAATCGGGTACAGAGGTGAATACATTTTTTTTTTTTTTTTAACACTTAGCAGCAGCGGCTGCTGAAGCGGGGGGGATTTTGTGCCCTCTTCTGAAGCCAGAAGAGCACCCCGGGGTGAAGAGAAGACCTGGCCGGTTCAAACGAGGGGTCAGGTGAGTGTTTTTTTACATTTAAAGAGACGAGAAACAAACCCATAGGACCTACAGGCTTGACACTTAAAGGGTTAAAATTCTATTCGGATGATTCGCTGAATTTCCAAGAATTTTTCAAATAGCTCACCTCTATGAAGTGCTAACCTCATAAAAAAATAAACTCACCTGCAGCCTCGATCAGCATCTCGCTGGGCATACAGACAAGATCTGGGTGGCTTATCGACAGGCATACAGATTCTAGATGACTTGCATCCAGACATCTTATTGGCTTGCGGAAGGACAGATGGGATCAGGCCGGCCGGCATCTCGGCAGGTGGGCGGCAAAGGGAGCTCCAGCGGGCTTCTAAGAGGGTTCTGGGCAGCTTCTCAGCAGAACTATCAGGCCAGGACAGGTCAGGTGGGGTCTGGTTGGTAGACATGCTTCAAATAGCTTCACGACAGATGGACCTGGACGTCCAACATCTCATCGGGCTATGACCGTAATCTCAGTAAGTAGTCAGGCTGGCTCAGGACAGCTTCTCGCCAGGGTGGATGGGCTACAGGTGGCTTCTTGGTGGGCAGGCGGGTGGACAGTTAGGCTGCATGCGGCGGGCTGAAGTCCTGGAGGGGGGCAGGCTCCTGCTGGAATTCTTGACAGGTGGTGGGTGGAACACAACGTGCGTGCTGGCCAACAGAGCTCAGTGCCAGTCCCGGAGCTTGAAAGTAAATGGCCCGCTGGAAGTGACCTCAGAGAAATGCACAAGTTTGACCTGGCATTCCTTTTGCCTGATTGGCTGATGTCAGGGGAGGCCGTGAAGTGAGCAGGAGGAAATATAAATATGTACCAAATAGATTTTTTCCTGAAATTTGAGGTATATTCTACTTTGGATGAATCAGTTCACTCATCTCAATTAGTGACCATTCTATAAGTCTATATACGGTCCCCCCTCCTGGATTTTTTAGGTTTCATCTTCAATACAGATTCTTATCAATCTCAAAAGTTCTCCAGTAGGAATGGGTTGGGTATCTTATGGAATTAATGTAGGAATTGTAAACTTTAACTGATTCCTAATTTTCTAAATGCAGTCTCTATTTACTTTTCAATATTAAATGTTTGAATATATGTTCAGTTCTTTAGTGTAGGTGTTACAAGTTTCCTGTGTTTTTCAGAATGTAATAGCTAAAAATGTGTCAAAGGAAACTTCTCTGCTTATAATGTATACTTTACTTTAATATCTAACAAGGCGCACAGTGCTAACAATGGCTAAATAGTTACAAAATAATTCAATATGCAATATGCCTTGGGTACAAAAAGTGCACTATTGCCAAAATATATAACAAAAAGACATGAGTGTATTAAAGCAAAAACATACCAGCTGAGCTAATACAAAATAGCACCAGGGCATCCCAAATACAAATATGCGTTGTACAAAACCATGAAAAAGATTTTTTTTGAATATAATGCACTCCGCAGAAATATCAATAAGCTTATATCAATATAAAAAGTGCTAGTGCTAAAAAATGTGCAAAAATCGCAATAAAGATTATACTTATTTCAAAATCCACATCATACTCAACTTAACCCTAAGCCTAAGCACTAAAGTGCAAATCAATAATTAAATGTTCCCATATCATCATAAAGACAATCAATAATCTAATATCAAATAATTGAGGTGCTGCTAAGCTGGTCAACAGTTTCCCCCCTCCCACTCGTTCAGTTGTCATGTCTACCAACTTCTTTTGGGATGACATATACTTTTTGTCTATCCAGATTTGACACATGTTAAGAAGCACCAACAACCATTTTCACTATCCCGGTGTTGTTCCTTTCAGGTGGGGCACCCCAATTTTGGGTGACCCACTGTGTGTATCCCCACAGATCAGCTAGGAAACTCTCCTTCACCACCGCTAAGCCAATCAGCGCAATCGGCACCATTCCACTCACATAGGCTGTGCGACTAGCAGCTAAAGATATAGCAGGGATGCATTTGCGACTCTGAGACACAGCAAGGGCTTGGGAAGAGGTAAGGTGATCCGGCAACCCATGGGGGTTTCACACAGCAAAGCATTCTAATTGTATCGGACCAAAACCCACCGCGATCCTCTCCCCCGGGGTATCGAAAATCAGGATGCCCTGCTGTGTAAACCCCCCCCCCCCCAAATTGGCCCATACACTTTGTTTCCCAGTCCAACTACACGCCAGGCATTTGAGAATGGCCGGCACGAGCACGCTCCCTGTTAGAGGGTAGTGGGGACTGTCAGGGGACTGTCAGTGCGCTCTGAGCCGCTGGCCTTAGACGATGTGGCGTACAATTGGTCGAGTGGCCGAGCATGCTCTATAGGACCGGGAAGAGGTGAGCTCTCTTCGGTGATCTGGGTTTTTTCACGCAGCAGGGCACCCCCGATCGTGTTGCCCCGGGCGGAAAGGACCAAAACCCAGGATAGCCAAAATCACTCTAAGTGTCTGTGAAGATGGGGGTGCCTATTTCTCTTCATATCTGTGTGGTTAAAACTTCTGAATGGCTTCTTACAGGGCCGGTGTCAGCACCGGGCAAGGCGGGGCAGCTGCTGGGGGCCCCGGCCTCCAGGGGGGCCCACTAACAGGGCCGGCCTGTGGGGTGTGTGACAGCGCTTGACCGGCGGTCTACAAGGGAACCGCCACAGCTGGTGCCCACATCTCTTTGCGGTGCGCAAGCAATGACCCAGGTGGCGACGCATCCAGGGGGCATCCAGATATGGGAAGTCCCTTGGCGATGTGACGTGACTCTTCACCACAAAGAGGCCCACTGGGACCATGCTGCCCAAGGGCCCACATAAACCTGGAGCCGGCCCTGGCTTCTTACTTCCAAGACAAAAGAGTGATAATGCAGCATGTAACAAACAGTTAAGCAGAGGAATTCCCTGTGCAAACACAGCTGAAAAAAGGTGGTCAATGACCACATGGGCTGAGTGGCCCATGTTTTTGGGCGATCCTGAGGGGGAGACACACAGCCAGGCATCCAAATTTGTTAGCAACAACACCCAAGAAAGTAAATTCCTCAGGTGTTTTTCCTCATTTATCAAGGAAGCACAATAGATACACTCGTGGCAATGCTGCTATCATGGCAGATCAGACATCAGTATCATCACTGTATGCACCTGCATGGTACTTAGCGGGTGTTCTATATATTTATTTTACATATTTTAATTAAAAAATCCACATTACACTCCTGCATTTCTGTTTAATTGAAAAAAGCAGAACTTGCATGCTGTCATTTATTTTAACCCAGAAGATGCTGGAGTCAAACAAAAAATTTGCATGCAAGTGTAAAACTCTTGCCTGCCATCATGTTCGGGTGTTTCTCTGATTCTTCCGATGCCTGAACATTTGTTGGAGGTTAGAACAATGCTCTTGCATGGGGCTGAATAGAGACTTGTGAGTATTGTTATATTGCATCAGCATCTTCTGCCACCTTGTGGCCACTCATTGACCTAGTTTGAAGTTTTTAGGTAAAAGTGAAAGTGACTGTGTTTTACAAGTAAACGTAACACTGCTGCAGGCCAATAACACTGCTGCAGGCCAAGGAAAGGATCACAGGCAGCATATCGAGCGATGAAAAGCAGTCTGATTGCTGTGACCACCATGTGCTTTGTCCTAATTACAGGATCAGGTCAGTGTTCTTTCATGGTTTATAGTGATTGTGTTGTGTTTCACGTGCTCACAGTGCTTCCGGTCACTGAGCCCCACCCTATAATGTCTGATCTCTGAAATTGATTGCAAACTTTACACAGGGCCACATCACATCTCATGCACCCTCCCAGTTGCATCCATTGCTTCCAGAAATGCTTATTTGAATAAGCATGAAACCAATTCTCTGTATCTGCTGTACATGATGTCATTTGAGCACAAAGCTTATGAAAAAGAATATATATATCAAAACATTGATCAAACCCGTAATAAATTGCCCCCCACTCACCAGCTATGGAGGCTTGTAGGCCAGGGAGTAGGGGCTGAGTGGCCAGCCTCTGGCCCTGAAGGCTACCAGCCCGCACAGCCCATATGGGCCGCAGGCTTTTCTGCATCCCCCTCTGCTTTGGCAAAGCAGGTAATGCGGCTTGCTGGCAGGTGACTTGCCAGCCCCTCCTGCCCTGTGAACTGATCTCAGGGACGCCTTACCATTTCACAAAGGGTTAAATGTAAAAAATACACACAGTAAAAGTCATTTATACATATTTTTTCTACTTATCACCAATCCTGCCGTCCCACGCCAGGCCGACAGCTGGAAGTGATAGACAGAAGCCAAGTGAAAGAGCATGGGGATAGGAGTCCCATGCCTCAGCACCCAGCTTATGCCAATCACTCTGGTTTCTGCTTTATACCAGTGGAGAGAGCTGATGTCATCTAAATTCTACGGGCTTGGCAGTTAATGGTACAGAAGGCAACGTCTTAGATTCTACGGGCTTGGCAGTTAATGGTACAGAAGGCAACGTCTTAGATTCTACGGGCTTGGCATTTAAAGGGTTCAAGACAGTTTACTTGTGATTTTCCCATTGTATTTTTCCCACAAATGAAGACAAATGCAATGTAGATATGTCTGAGCAAACTCAGAGATTAAACTCTCTGGCACTCCCTAAGGCAGTGTTGCCCAATTCTCTCCGACCATTCTCTCCATCTACTGGAGGATCTCCACATAGTTGCCACTATAGTGCTAAAAGAAGGTTTAGTAAATTGCTCCCTTAAACACCCCACCCACCGGTGATCAGTGGTGCTCCTTGTATACATACAAGGCTGGGAAAATATAATATAATAAATCTTTAAAATGTCTACTCAAATTAATTATATACAATATGTGCAAGATAAATGTGCAAATAATTCAAATGACAATAGCAATAATAAAGTGCCTGTGCAAAACAATTTGTGCAAAATAGTCTATCCAATCCAACAAACAATATTAATTAAGGCCAGCCAGGATAATTGAAAGAGACATGGAACAATCAATACAAGATAAAAAGTAAATGTACCAACTGGACCTACCCCTGCTATATACCCGCCAACGTGTGTCGCAGCATCCACTCGCTGCTTCCTCAGGGCTGTTCCTCAGACATAATCGCCCTGAGGAAGCAGCGAGTGGACGCTGCGACACACGTTGGCGGGTATATAGCAGGGGTAGGTCCAGTTGGTACATTTACTTTTTATCTTGTATTGATTGTTCCATGTCTCTTTCAATTATCCTGGCTGGCCTTAATTAATATTGTTTGTTGGATTGGATAGACTATTTTGCACAAATTGTTTTGCACAGGCACTTTATTATTGCTATTGTCATTTGAATTATTTGCACATTTATCTTGCACATATTGTATATAATTAATTTGAGTAGACATTTTAAAGATTTATTATATTATATTTTCCCAGCCTTGTATGTATATATCTCTCATTGGAACTATGATATTATGAAATCTGATATGGTACCCTGGCGCCCCCTAGTGTGTTTTTTGTAGATTTGTGATGTATGTTTTTTAAGATGTATTGTCTGGTGTTTTTTTAGACTTATGTGTAAAATAAAATAAAATTACTTTATATTATTTATTGAGAGGGTAGTGCCCTATTCTTTTTCCATCTGTCTTGGTATAAAACTTGTGGGTGTGTGGGGACCCTAAATAATTTTTTTTTCTAAAATTAATATATTTAAAGTTTTTAGTCACTTCTTTCCCCCACTGGGCTGCAACTCTGTTCAGGACTCTAGGATATGGGCGCCACCATCTTGCCTCAGAAGCATCACACATACTGAGTAGAGGAGAGCGGGATAAAGTACAGGGGACGGGGTTATAGCTTTGCTTTGCACCCGAAGAGCAGAGCTGAGATCAGGAAAAGGACAGCAATCCCAGAATGCAGAGTGTCACAGTCAGAAGACACTTCCTGTTTGCAGGCAGCCTGAGACTCCACCTGCCACCATTTTGGATATTTAAAGGTTAATAAAATGAAGTAGAAGCAGGTAGGATGATTTTAAATGTGAGCAATCTGTATGTACAGGGTGGGGGAAACATATAAGATATGCCCTTATTCAGGTTGACAGTCCGGTTTAAAGGTAGTTCTACGAGTAGTAAAAGAAGAGGTTGTTGATGATGATTTTTAAATACACAATTAGCAGCAGTGAAAATTGTTATTATGGGTAGAGTTGACAAAAAAGTAAAAACTCACCTGCTCCCTCGCTGTTCTCTGGTTGGGGTCCTGCACTACTCTCTGTAAAAGTCCAAACTGCTTTGGCTGGGCTACCTGCTGCAGAGAGGGCACTGCCCCGCACCTGGCTTCTCCCAGAAGCAGCGGCGGACGGGATCTGCGATGGATTGGAGGTAAGTATGCAGGATAAAACATAAAAAATAATTTATCATTGTGTGTGTTTTTTTTTTACATTTAACTCTCTGTGAACTGGTCAGGGGTCCTTTACCAGTTTACAGGGCAGGAGGGGCTGTCAGTTACCTGCAAGCAAACAAGTGATTTTCCATAACCCCCAGCCCTATTATCTGCATCCCCAAAGCCTGGTGGGACAGAAGAACCTGCGGCCCATGAGGACTATGCAGGCTGGTAGCCTCAAGGGCCAGTGGCTTGCTCGGCCTCTGCACCCTGGTCTACCAGCCCCCATAGCTTGGATAGGGGGGACCCCACAATGTTTTTTTTTTTTTTTTTAAGGGCTGCCCTGCTTCCGTCTTCCGTCAATCTCTGACTCCTCGCTCCTGCTGCAGGGAGAAGCCTTTTTTACAGGGCAATCTGAGCTGACGTCCTACTAACTCCCTGTATAAAAGCCCCTCCCTGTGGCGTGGAACAGTGTGGCTGGAGCTCAGCTGGGACTGTTTGGACTTCTGCAGAGGGCTGTGTGGGACAGCGCCAGTGGATGAGGACATGGAGCTGGAACGGGGGCGGAGGTAAGCTTAAGTTTTTTTTGAGAAAGTATGTTAAAAGTTCAATTTGGAATTTCTTGAGGAAGTTAGGGGAATCGTCCAAATCAAAAATTGATCGAAAAAAATTGCTTGTCTCTATTATGGGATATATGCTGGTCAACACTTTTTTCTTCTAATTATTTTCAGGCGCCTTAGAAATCATTAAAGAATATTTCCCTACTGAAGCTCTTGTGGGAGAAGATGTCATGCTGTCATGTCTGCTTTCTGATGTCGCTTTACCTCTGAACCTAGAGACAGTTATAATCCACTGGACTTGGAAATCACACGATGGTACATTGCACGTGGTTTATAAGTTTGAACGTTTGACTCATAGAGAAATCAGGCCTGGATCAAAGATGGCTGACAGCGACATTCTTAAAGGAAATGCCAGTCTCTATCTACCCCATGTGCAGGTCAGCGATGAAGGAGAATATAGGTGTCGTGTCTTTGTCTTTCCTGACCGTGATTCAGCTACATGTACTCTGCTTGTATCAGGTAGGAAGATAAAATATCTATTGTGAAAAGTCATTTTCCATCAGCATCTCCAGTTGCAGAACCAACATTTTTTGTTTGAGTGAGCCAAATTCTCGTATCGCATGGTTTTGTTCACTATAATAACCCAGAGATATATGGATTTTTTTTCAAACACAATGGGATGCAGTGTTGTGGCATTTAATAATGATCTCAGCTGCAGGGAGGTTGCTTTTCCTGTAGTGCAGGTAGTTCTGACCAGTAGTCAACAGGCAGGAGGATGTGGGGACCAGCACACCAGCTGTATTGCTTAGCAGTTAGAGCAGCCATTTAACCATGTCGGAGCCCTCAATACGTTGCTTCATATTGATGGACAGTGCCAGGTGATCTCTGAATTGGTGGCTGCACCAGCAGTTGTTGGCAGTGGGTCGGTCTTTCCAGCTGGTCCGGAGGCTCATCCTGACCACAGACGCCAATCTAATGTGCTGGGTTGGGGTTCTGGACAGCCAGACAGTTCAGGGTCTCTGGGACCAGCAGGAGCGCAGTCTTCCAATTAATGTGTTGGAGCAGAGAACAATTCTGCTGGTTCTCAGGCATTGGTCTGCCCAGCTCCAGGGCCTTCCAGTCAGGGTACAATTGGACAATTCCACGGCTGTGGTCTACATTAACCATCAGAGGGGTACCAGGAGCTGGGAGGCATTCCAGAAATTGAATCACTCTATGAGGTGGGAGGAGCTTCACGTTCAATGCATCTTGGCAGCTGACATTCCAGGGGGTGGAGAATCTGCAGGCCGATTATTTGAGCAGGGAGACAATGGACAATCTTGGAGCATAGGTTAATCCTCCGTTAGTCCCAGTCGTCCTGGGATCTCAATCTGGTCCTATCAGCATTTCAGGGCCCCCCTTTTGAACCCATGGCGGAGGCTTCCCAGATGACGCTCACGTTGAAGGCTTTCTTGTTGTGATCTTGTTGCGATCACCTCCATCCGACGGGTTGCAGAGCTGGCTGTAATTTCGATCAGATCAGCCCTTTTCTCCTGCATGAAGACAAAGCAGTGTGTCATGTGAAGCTCAAGATGGTCTCTCTGTTCCATCTTAATCAGGGCATAGTGCTACCCTCCTTGTGCCCACTGGCCCTAAGGAGCGACTCCTGCATGCCCTCAATGTGGTCAGAGCAAGTATTACTTGGCCGCTACTCAAGAGGTACGTAAGACTGATGTCTTGTTTGCGATCCCAGAAGGCCAAGGAAGGGCCTGGCGGCTGCCTGGCGGATCTAGTGTATGTGGTAGTCTGATTTATGGATCTGAGGATCACAAAGAGGACAGACACATGGGATTAAGGGACTGGATACCTGGCACTTGTATATACAGACCGAACTGGGTGGACTAAAGTCTTTTTCAGCCTTGCATACTATGTTACTATGCTATGACAGATCTGCTACATATAATGTATTATACGTCAGCTACTGTGTGCTGTGACCAAGCAAAATGTAGTTTTTTAGCCAAAGTTTGAACCTGGGCAAAAGTGGTGCGGTCACGTGGGAGTGGATGTGCCGCAGCGGCCGCAGAAGAGGCCCAGAAGCGGTATACGGATGCCCGAGTGTACAGTGCAGAGAATCAATGGTACCCATAAACGAGATGTTTACAAAGCACAGTGCATTCGCTACAGTGGGCATCAGTGTGATTTACACTGCACCTTGATGCCCTGGGAAATAGAAACATTTGGGAACTGAAGCCAGGGCCACTTGTGGTGGTGGGGGCCCTAGGCAATTTGCCAGTTTTCCACTCCCTAATGCCAGTCCTGCTCAAACTGTGGTGACAACATAAATTCTGACTTCTAGTTGGAAAGTGAAACTACATTTAAAACATCTTATGAAAGAAGCCTTCATGAAAGTACAGGCATCACTTTTCTTTAGTTAAATTTATAGTGTGAAGAAGATCTTTAGACTTTCTTTTGAAAAGTACAAATATACAAAATCAACCAAATGATTTCACATTTCATTTCTCTTTTTGTGCAGGTAAACCACAGGTTGCACTGACAGATTCAGTAGCAGTTGGAATAGGATCTGAGAGATCTGTTACCTGTAACCTTACCCAGTTTTACCCAAAAGATGTGACTGTCCGGTGGGTAAAACAAAGTAAACTTATGGGGACCAGCTCATCACTAGAGGAAGATGCTTACAGTAATGCACCAAACAATAACAGTGATGGGACATTTAATATGAGCAGTCTGCTGACTGTGAGGCCGTTCAGCATAGAAGAAACTGGAGATGAATATTTCTGTATTGTGAGCCACCGATCCCTGAAGACCAACACTGTGCGCAGCTTTACTCTGCTGGTAGAAGGTAATTAGCATTAGAATTCTATGTCAGCAAAGTTATACAAGCTAATCTCTATTTTGAATGTTTTATTTTAATAAATGAGACAATTTAAATAAAATGTTTAGTTTAACTCAAAAATATGTTAAAAAACTGTGGAAAAATTACAAACAAGACATTTCTTGTTAAAGTCTAAACGCTGCCACCAAAAAATATGTAAGTTTCCTGGAAATTCCTGCAAAAAAACACAGTTAAACATAGCACAACATGGTGAAAAATGGTGACTTGTCAACAGAGGGTGACAAAATCTCAAGTAGGCTAGCAGTTAAAAGGTTTGAAAGTATCTATGCACGTTGAGTATTTTTCTGCTCGGGGGACCTTGTGCTTTCAGATTTAGCTTGTTATTTCTTGTTTGCTATTGATATTTTCAGATTAGGATTTAGGGAAACCCTGTGCAACCAAAGAATTCTTCAAGGGATTACTTCTAGAAATATGAGCCAACAACAACCAGCTGGGTATGCCTAGAAAGCTTGTACTGAATATATGGTTTGTGGGGGGGGCTGTTTTGGTTTAGTTGAAAAATTGCAAGATGCACACTTTGTTTGTCCTAAAGCTGTTTCAGCTTGGGGGAGTCTTCTGGTCAGCAATGGGTGTCTACCAATACATATGTGGTACCGGTGTAACCATGAGAAATTGGGCTTTTACATGGATAGGATTTTCCTGGGATATATATATATATATATATATATATATTTTTTTTTTTTTTCCCTTCAAAAATCACAGTTGAACTTGTGTAGAGCAAAGTAGTGAAAATGGTCTGGCAAATGAGTATGAAAAAAACTCTAGGTAGGCTGGCCCTTAGGGTTAAGGACTGAAAAAGACGTCCATGTATTAGTGAACAAAAACAGGTGACAAAAAAATGGTGGTTGAGTCTGAGCCGCAGCTCTCTAACCCAATATACACATTAGAACCCCTTATAGGGCTATGAACATTTACAAATTAGCTAGATCGATACGCTTACAGTTAATAAGCAGTTGGCAATCAGCATGAAAGTATGCATACATGTTAAAGCAAGATCGCTATACATAGCGGCAGAATAGCCAGGGGTAGGGGTGCCCAGCCGCCACCCCTGAAGGCAGCCCTGCTGCAACTTCTCCATGACTTGCTTCGGGGGCTCTCAGCCATTGTGTTAATCAGGCAACCTTCCTATTGCTACTCACCCACCACTCTCTACGTTTCATCTCCCTCCGCATTCTATCAGAAAAAGGTCTGGTAATAGAGATGGTTTAAAAGACGTTCAAACTCAAGTGAGAAATACCATTTTAAAACTATACATGTTGTAGAATAGTATATGTGTATACATATTGTACGCTAAATATGGTCCATCCTTTAGAAATGTAAGTCTTCTTTAATACTGTTTTCTGAATTCTTCACATGTATCCAAATGACAGTATATTCTGTTTTTCCTTTACAGAAAGTGGCCTGTCTACAGCTGTGATTGTCATTACTTGTGTATTACTACTGCTTGCCGTCACTACTGCACTGATGGTGTGGTTGTATTTTAAGAAAAGTAAGTAACTGAAAATCATGATGGGTTAGGCAGAAATTTAATGTGGGGCTCCGTCCAATCAGCTGTGTTTGCTCCCTTGATTAGACACAACTGGGTATGTTCGATTAAACCTCCAATTTCACCATACACAAGTAAATAAATAAGGTGACGGGGAATGGGTCTTTGTCAGGTACCATAGCCTTGGATGATTACTTATAGCAAACTTTGCCTTTGAGTGATTGTGGGATTACTCTTTAATCAAACAGGAACACATTAGAGATTAATGTATAAACTAGAAAAAGTTTATAAATACAAGAAATATTACAAAATAGAGAAAACTATGTGCTGCTTAAAATTTAATTCAACACTAAAGCACTATGTTCTATATAAAAGAGGATGGAGCAGAGCAAGAGGAATTCAGTAAAGGAATAAAATTGGTGTTTAATTGGAGTCTTTTTTTATAGAGAGCGTTACTATATCTGAGATACTGGGCGTTGCCTGCCTGTATCATATGGAGAAGACAACGGTAGCATATGAAATAGACACCAAACCTGAACACATCCAGTTCAATATATATCTGAAGGGACGTAACGATGTGCGAAAACAGCTCATCTACTCGTGTAAATACAAAGAGCAGAGTCCGGAATATTCTGGAGCAACTCCGGAGTCACAGGAGGGTATTCCACTCAGCTCCCTGTTATCACCAATGGAAATGAAAGTGGAGATAGAGGATTGGGGAAACTGCTGCCGCTGCTTCATTGACATAACTCCAGATGCTGATACAGATGATGGAGCAGAGCTCACTTTAGAAGTCAAGCTCCCGGACCTCCTCTGGCCTGTTTCTACACACCGGAATCTGAGAGTGATCAAGGGTAACGTTTTATTATGTACTTGTAAAGGGTCGTGCCTCACATCACGGTACAGTCTCTACGCTTTTACCAAAATATGACATTCTGCGTCTCTAGAGATGATGGTAGGTCAGCTTTGCACACTTGTTCAGAGACCCAGGGAGGCATGGGGTGTGAAAAAGAGCGGTCCGTGCGGCTGCCGGCAGGCACCCCACACTCTCCAGTGAACAGAGCCAGACTGCCACCAGCTTCTCATTTGAGATAAGCCTGGTCCTTTAATGGAATTATATTGGGCCAGAAGCCAAGCCCGGTAGCATGTAACATTCAACTGTGAACATGGACAAGTGGATTTGTGGATCAAGATAAAAGAGCAGCCCGAGTTTTATATTTAATCAACCTAAGTGCACAATAGACAAACAATATATACACAGTGAATAGATACATTTAATCGTCCAATACAGGTAGTAGTACAATCAGAATTTGCAGATAAAGTGCATGTCCGTTAGCAGTTAGATGCTAGGTGTAGCGTAGCAACATGGGAGGGTTCCTTCCAGCACGATATCTTGATCGAACATTAACTTAAACATTCACCCCATCTGCTAAAATCTGATTGTACCATTTGTCTATCAGACCTGTATGCATATCTATTCATTATATGTATATTGTTTGTGCACCCGTAAGGCGATTCAATATACAACTCTGTGCTTTTTTTCTCTTCTATTTCACTTCAGGTAGTCAGGAGAATTCAGACACAATTGAGTTAACTCTCAACCGAAGGTCATGGACTGCAAGTCAAAGTTGTGGCTCCTCTTGGCCTATATACTTCCAGCTGTATTCCCACAATCCAGTTTCATTCTTGCAGTTGAAACTGGACTGCAAGACAAAGGTGTGGCTCCTCTTGGCCTATATACTTCCGGCTGTATTCCTAGAATCCAGTTTCATTCTTGTAGTTGAAACTGGACTGCAAGGTGTGCTGTGTGTTCCTCTCTCGGCCTTCTTCCTGGCCCTTATATTCCTCTGATCTAGATGGACCACTAATGCCTCCTCAGCTATGCTGTATGCGGATCAGGATGGTAAAGGTAAGCGCCAGGGTCACTCCTGACTAAAATTCCGCTTTAAGGAAGAGTCAGCTGCAGGTTTTTGTCTGATGGGCCTGACGGAGGGAACCAGGGGAGAAATATTTCCTCTTATATTGCCTTTTTTCTCACAGTGTTTTGTGTATTTTTTAATATTAAATTTTAAGAGGCGGGGCTTTGTGTGAGGGACGGAGCTAAGGAGGCAGGAAGAGACAGATGCTTCCTTCCGCCAGGCAGCAAGGGAAAATTGCTTCCTCGTCCGCTGTCTGAGACGTAGGGTGTCGGTTTCAGTCTTTCATTCACCGCCGCTGCTGCATCGACGCTGCTGGTTCTCCTCCAGCTTGCGGCTCGCTTCCTCCTGGGAACGGGGCTGTTAATTCGCAGCCGATGCTTAGAGGTTTGCTGCGGTTTGGGGCTTCAGCTTTGCAAGCCTGCTGTGTGGGCTGACACTCACTGCTTCCGCCTGGGCTTCGGGGCTTAGCTGTCCAACAGCGGGGCTACTTTCCGAGCTGCTGCTCGACCACCCTCGCTAGGCCCTCAGGAGCTAGGGCTCCTTTGGTAGCCCAAGAGGACAATTAGGGCAATAATGTCCTCCAGGAGATTGTGGATAGGTTGGCCCCCCTAGAGAGTCATTCTGAATCACTGGCTCCAAAGAAAGCCTTACAGATAAAGAAGCATTTAATTTCCTCTGATTCCGAAGGGGATATTTTTGCTGCCATAGTCTCCCAGGAAGAATAATTCAAGGGGGAAGGATCATCCAGTAGGGACCCGTATTCAGAGTCCTCAACACAGGGGGCCACTTATTTTAAGAAACAGATGGATAATTTAATTGCTTCCATTCTGGAGATTTTGGATATTTCGGCCCCAGAAGCCACCAAAAAGAAGGGGGATTTATTGAAGCCGGAAAAGCCGAGGCAGTTTTTTTCCACGTGCAGTCGCATTATGCTAATCTGATTCAAAAGGAATGGCAGAAGCCGGATAGCCTTCCGGTCATTGCTAGAGTACTAGATACTAAGTATCCTTTTCCTCCAGATCAGATTGATTTATGGTCTCACCCTCCTGTGTTAGACGCTCCAGTTTCAGGTCTTTCTAAAACTTCTGTTAAGCCATCCTCTGATAGTGCTTCTCCAAGGGATCCAGCAGATAAGCGCATAGATCTGGAGGTACGTCATGCTTTTTCTGTTATAGGGTTGACCTTGTGGCCCGCCTGTGCCACATCCATAGCATCTTTGGTGAGCAGGCAGTTGTTAAAGCAACTGGATTCCAAGATTAGTTTGGGTCGTTCGGGGAAGTCATGCTCCCAGTTGATCAAGACCAGTTTGGATATCAACAGGTATGTTATCTCAGCTATGGATGATTTGATCAGGTTAAGTGCCAGAGGCCTAGCACTGGTGGTAGCTTTAAGACATGCTTTATGGCTAAAGCAATGGTCAGCTGACCCAGCCTTTAAGAAGAATCTGACGTGACTCCCTACTGGGGATAAGTCTACTATTTTTACACAGAAGTGAAAGTCTTTTTTCTCAGGGCATCCAATCCTCTGCCTTTTCGTGGGGGTGGAGGCTCCTCCTCTTCGGGATACTGAAAAGAATTTTGGAATAGACCAAAGTCCAAAAATAAAGCAAGAGGTTTCTGGCGGAACAAGGATAAAGGCCCTCTCAGGCATGATGACTCTTAAGGTTATTTTTGTAGTGGCAGTAACCTCAGTAAGTCAGGTTTCTGAATTGGCAGCTTTATCATTTAAGTCTCCTTATTTAGTGTTACATAAGGAGAAGGCCGTGCTCCATTTTTAACAGGACTTTCTTCCTAAAGTGGTTTCCCCTTTTCATCTTAGCTACGAGGTAGTTTTTTCTTCCTTATGTCCTGCTCCAGTGTCCGATAAGGAAAGGGTTCTTCACTCTCTGGATGTAGTGAGAGCATTGAAATATATCACTGCTACACAAACTTTCTGCAGGTCGGACTCCTTATTTGTTATAACTGAGGAACCATGGATAGGTCTACCACCAACTAAGTCTAACATCAGCCAATGGATTAGATAAGCAGTGGTGGGAGCCTATATTTCTCAGGGGAAGGATCCTCCCTTTAGGGTTACAGCTCATTCGACAGAGAACAAGTATGCAAGGCCGCTATTTGGTCTTCAGTTCATACATTTACCAAATTTTATAAGGTAGATGTTAGAGCCGCCTTTGGTAGGAAGGAAGGAATTACATACAGTAGTAAATTAAATGTTTTGTTTTTGGAATGACTTACTCCTCATATAAAGGAATACGTTTTTGGATGAAGTAAGGGTGCTGCTTTTGGAGGTCCCAGTCGTGTCTGAATTCTCCAATTCTCCAGACGTCTTGAAGTAAAATGGAAGAGAAAATACAATTCTGTGATACTCACCTGTTTTGATTGATTTCCCTTTCATTATTACTTCAGGGTGTCAGACCCTTCCTGTCTGCTAGGTTACTATATCCATTCATTGGTTGCCTAGTCTTAGTGGAGTTGTAGATATGTAAATATGCAAATAGTTGATTAGCATAAAAAAAAAAAGAAAACTAAACGGAGAGAGGTAGAGAGGAGTTTGTTTTTTGTCTCCCTTTTGTCACCAACAAAAGATATGGGAATGCCTCCCGGGGCCTGTTCTACTGTTTTTCAAGTACTGGATTGTGGGAATACAGACGAAAGTATAGTGTCTGAATTCTCCTGACGCCCTGAAGTAATAATGAAAAAGAAATCAATTCTACAGGTGAGTATCACAGAATTGTATTATCTCGATCCCCAAACCCACAAGTCTGTGTTCTCAGCATAAAGATATATTCTTCTGGGGTTGGCTTCTGGCCCAATATAAACTTGTTAAAGGACCAATCTCAAACGTGAAGCTGGTGGCAGTCCTACCAGACTGGCAGGGCTCTGTTCAATGTATTTAGTAAAAGTGCTCTTCATCCTGAAAGCAGTGGACATGTGAACATCACTCCCCATGCCACCCTGAATCCGTGTGGACTGGGGGGTGTCTGTGTACAACTGTGCCAAGATGTCCTTCTGTACCCTCTAGGGCAGGGGTACTCAACTACTTTCAGTGGAGGTCCACTTACCAGGGTCTGCCGTGGGATGAAGGTCCGGGGGGGGGGGGCTGTTGTTAGCTGAAGAGCTTGCACTCTACAGAGAAGGGCGAGAAGCAGGAAGTAAATGACAGGTGGGTGGGGGGACAGGAAAGCTCATTGCTCAGGTTGGCTGAGGAGCTTGCACTCTACACATGAAGTAAATGGGGGACAGGAATCTCACCTCCTTGCACTTTCTCGGCCACTGGCCCGGTTCTCCAGCAGCTCGATGAACTGGTCCCGGGTAATGGCCTCCTGGCCCCGGGCCAGCCGCTCCTCCAGCCAGCGCAGCAGTCTGCTCTGATGCCGGGACACCACTGACTCCGGGGCCGCCACCTCCCTCAGGCAGGCCACCTCTTCCCAGAGTCAGGCCTGTTCTAGCAGCACCGGCGGTGGGGGCGGCAGCAGTGCGAGTGGACATGACGGGCCTCCAGGTGTGTGCAGCGGGCTCTGCTTGCCGCCCGATGCCTCCGCCAGCTCCGCGCTCTCGGCTCCTTCCTCCTCCCGCGCCTCTTCGTCTCCACTCCTCCCCCCCCCCGCCTACGAGGCCCGAGCCGCTTCCACCTTCCCCGGCCTGGCCACGCCCATGTGCCCGCCCCCAGTTCTGACAGCCCCGGCCGGCAATTGTCACCGGCACCGCCGGATCCCGGGCTGATGTGGCCTTGACACTACACCAGCCCTGGGCAGCGGTCCGGACAAATGGTGTCTGCGGTCCGGATTCGGACCGCGGTCCGCCATTTGAGTACCCCTGCTCTAGGGGATGTGGAACGTCAGATTTTGGTAAAGATGAAGAGACCACTTGATCACAGTAACATCAGTCGAACCAACGAGGTGTGATCCTTAACAATGATCATCTTTGGGCCTTGAGGACAGTGCAGTGGCACACTGGTATAGAATATGGATTTGGGACTCCTGCTATCGAAATTCTATTAGCAGTGCCCAATATGTTAAATGGAGCAGGGGTCTCCAATCCTGCCCTATAAGGCCTTCCAGATCTCCACACAGGTGAAATTTGTGAAGCAGCATATCTATATAGTCAGCTTTGTAGAGATCCACAAAACATGAGCTGTTGAGGGCCTTGTAATAGGGGGATGGAGACCACTGATGTGGAGCATGGGGGCTTTGGTGAGCAGCCTGATGTCTATAAGTATCCCATATTTAGCGAGGCCAGGACAAGAATAATTGGAGCATCGCCCAATATTTGTAATATTCTGAAGCTGGACATCGGTTAGAAATATCTAATGTAATGTAATGAAAATTCAATTTACCAATAAAATCCAAGCCTCTGTTATATGTTAATTTTTAGGTAATCCTGAGATGACGATGATGATAGAGCGAGGAGAAGGAGAGAGTGATGTCAGAATCATCTGCAAGGTGAAGTGGGCTCATCCAGACAAATTAATGATTGCTTGGAAGAAAGATGACCCAAACCAAGAGCCGATCGCGTGCCGGTGTTTTCAGAGAACCTTTTACACCGTTGATGGGGTTCAACATCATATAGAGCATATAACTCCATCTACTGACCCTGTTGGCTTCTCCAGCGTACTGACATTTAACAACCACTCTCACCAGTGGGACAACACATGTTTCTACTGTGTTATTGGAACATACCGTACAAAAGGAAAGACAGAATCCATACTTTTTATTGGATAAGAATGAAATTATGTAATAGGCAGCTATTGCATCATCAACTGTATCTGGATTTGATGTGTAGCTTACATGCACAGTGGTTGGCGATGGTGCGGTGAGAAGTTGGTTTGGACCAATATGGTGCATTGGGTTCTGTAACTCAGGGCTCTAGCTGAATCAACTGAAGACCCGTTATTACATGAACGACTTTCCAGTACACAACACCATCATAATCACAGAAAAGTTCCTCAATCCCAACTGATCACAGCTGGACTTATTCCTGTCAGTCAGTTACCAAGGTGTTATTCCAACCTGAGGCTTCCCTTAAGCCACCACTTGTCTCTCTGTAAGTTCTTTATTCTGGGTGGTCTCACTAACCAGTTTGTCTGTTTCCACTAACTCCTCTGGTACTTGATTCTTATTCCAGAACTCACAACAAGACAAGACGCATGTCTTTGTAGGGTTGTTACTTAAATCGGACCAAAACCCACATTTTTAACTAGCATCCCTTGAATTGCTCCCCCCCCCCCCATGATGATCACCTTTTGCCTATTTCCACTGCTCATGCTGCACTCTAATCCCAGATAATGGTGCCTGTTTAGCTGAGAAGCTCTGCCTTCTGCCTTCACTGACACTGTTGTGTGTGGCAATGATGTAATTGCTACACCTATGCAATGACTGATCGCCTGAGATATTACAGAGTTCCAGGAAAATTCAAAAAGCGGAAATATCGAATTTTAGTTATACACCCTAAGAAGGAAGTATCAGCAGGGGCTACCGCCAAATGCATTTTGCAAGTTTGGTGGGTTTTGGTCCACTTTAAATTCCCTCAGGTCCAGCCCGGTTCCAATAATGTAACTAGTTAGTTAGCTCTCAATCGCAAGGGACTGATTCTTGTTTACTCATTTCTAGTTCCTCTGAACTTTAGCTTAAACACTTGTTCACTATAACACATTCACATTCCTTCAGGTCCAGCCCAGTTCCAAAAATGTACAGAGGAAACAAAGCTCAGAGACACATATATTGGGATGCAGGGTTAAAATATTGGGATGAGCTATCTTTCCCTCCTGCTTAGACTATAACAAACAAGATGAGTCATGACCCTGGTGAGGAGTCCATTGTGTTTCATTGTTACAGCCAAGGAGCAGCTGATTTATCATAATTGTTTCTATTGTAATCAGCTGTTATACATTGTAAAGCAGTCATGACCCTACAACTGCAATGTATGTGTAATGTGATGTGTGCATCGTGCTGTGTGATAGATTGTCTCCTCTGTAACTAGTTAGTTACCCACTTTCACATGGCAGCTCACACTCAACATGTGTAAAGGATCTCCTCCCAACAACCAGTTGTGACTGATCCTTGTTTACTCATTTATAGTTCCCAGCCATTGCCCGTCCTTCAGTCCAACCCCTTGTTCCCTATAGCTATATTCAAGTTCCCTCAGGTCCAGCCCAGTTCCAATAATGTACAGTAATTCGTTATTTACCTTCCACATACATGTTTCGTATGGCAGCTCACACTCAACGTGTGGAGATTCCCCCTCCAACATGCGTGGACCAGTAGTGACTGATTCTTGTCAACACATTTCCAGTTCCCCTCCATTTCCCAACCTTTAGCTAAATCCCTTGTTCACTATAGTTCTCTTCTCACCACTGGCCTCTTGTGTCTTCTTTGTAAACTACAGCTTTTAAAGAGGAACATTGTCCTTCTTGGCTGGGTGAGGCTGTGTCCGATTCCCTCCCCACTGTTTGAAACTCCATGGATTCTCTGCTGTAACTCACCTAGCTACACTCCAATGGTGCATACATGGGCCATAACCATAGCCCTGTTATAGCTGTAGCTAGGCGAGTACCCGTGCCAGGCATTTGTGAATGGCTGGCGTGGGTACATCCCCCAGCTAGAGGTGAGCGGGGATGTGGCTGGTGGTGCGCTTAGCTTCATTCAGCTCGCTAGTTGCTATTACGTCACTGTAGCTAGCAGAACTGAATCAGGATGCCCTGTCACTGAGGGCTTTCATCCAGCCTTGGAGTCTTTTATACTCTAGGGCCAGGTGAACCTGTTTTTGGTCTAAAATCATAATATTTTATTATTTTTGTACATATATTGTATATATATACGAGGCTCTCTGGGCCTTCCATGGTGGCCCGGCTATGGTGTCTCCCACTGAGCCCCGGTCCCTTTACCCTCTGGGTCATTTACCCCCATGACTCCAGGACACCATGCAAGATACGCAGTCTACCTTCCCCATGGCTGCTGGGTGGGGCCTGAGCTAGGTGGCCTGGCTCCCTGGTGTCAATGTGTTGTTGCGATTATTACCGGTCAGAGCAGATTCAGAGCTTGGCTGCCAGCATTTGGGTGCCTTGTCGCAAGGGGGGTGTGGCCACTAGCCATACGGCCTGCTTATTGGCAAACTCGGGAAGGGACGGGCTGACCGCACCTACGATGCCAGCGAGGGGCGTGGCTTTGACCTAGACCCCAAACCTAGACCCCAATGGGCCAGCCGGCCCAAGCTCCCAGCAAGGCACTCTCAAAGATGATGGGTCGCCCTTACCCGATCAGAAGGGGTCAGTTCAGCTGGTCCTGGATCTCTGGAGTCTGAACAGTTACGTTCGGGTGTGGAAGTTCTGCATGGAATCTCTAATGTCGGTTGTGACGTTGCTGCAACAGGGGGAATTTCAATTTGTGGCACTGCTGTTCGGACTGTCCACTGCCCCGCAAGTGTTCACAAAAGTCTTGACGGGGGTGATGGCACTCCTGTGATGGCACCCCTGTGTCCATCAGAGCCCCATCTCTGGCAGAGGCACTGCGGGATGTTCGGAAGGTCCTGTCCATGCTGGAACTTTTCTGGTGGGTGATCAACTACCCTAAGTCCCAGGTGGTTCCCTCCATGGTGGCGACTTATCTAGGTATGAAATTGGATAGTCGACGGGCACGGGTCCTTCCAGTGCAGAAGGGCTTGGCTCTTCAGGACGTGGTGAGGTTGCTGTTGACAGCCGAACATACCACGATCAGATATGGCATCTATCTTCTTGATGTTGTCTACCATGTAGGCAGTTCCGTATGCCCAGTTCCACTCCAGAACTTTACAAATGCTGCTCCTATTGAAATGTCGCAGGACTGTGCAGACGTTGGACCAACGCTTCATCGTGACGGACGATGCCAGGCCTGGCGATCCCAGAATTGGTGGCTGGACCAGCAGTCGCAGGCAGTGGGTTGGTCTTTCATGCCAGTCTGGTGGGCCATCCTGACCACAGATGCCAGTCTAACGGTTCAGAGACGCTCTCTGGGACCAGCGAGAGCACAGGCTTCCAATCACTGTGTTGGTACTGAGTGTGATTCGAAAGGTTCTCAGGCATTGGCCTACCCAGCACTGGGGCCTTCCCGTCAGGGTACAAATGAAAAATTCCACGGCCGTGGCCTACATAAACCATCAGGGGGGGTACAAGGAGCTGGCAGGCATTCCAGAAAGTGAGTAGCATCATGAGGTGGGCAGAACTTCACGTTTCATGCATCTTGGCGGTCCACATTCTGGGGGTGTAGAATCTGCAGGCCAGGGGAATAGGGCTCTCTGCGACCAGTGGGAAGTGCCGGAGGTGGACCTCTATGGATCTCGGCACAATCGGAAGGCCCAGAGGTTCGTGGCCATGGTGGTTGACGCACTGTCCATTCCCTGGTCAGGGCAAAGCTTGCTCTACGCATTCCCACCACTTCTGGGTTGTATGTTAAAGAAGGTCACCTGCGAGCAGATTCCTATAATCCTGATCGCCCCACATTGGCCCAGAAGGGTGTGGTTCGTGGATCTGATTGGCCTGGTGGTGGAGCTCCAGTGGCGTCTCCCCAACCGTCCAGATCTTCTGCAACAGGGTCCTTTGTTGCACCCCAGTTCTCAAGTGCTGACTTTAGCGGCTTGGCTGTTGAGACCAGCATAATTGAGGAGAGGGGTTTGTCCACTGCAGTAATTCGGACCTTGATTCGAGCACAGAAACCGTCACCCTCCAAAATTTACTACAGGACTTGGAGGGCCTTCATGTCTTGGTGCAAATCTAAGGGCCAATCCTGTAGGAGGTCCTCGATGCCCAAAATTTTGGAATTCCTCCCGCAAGGCCTGCACGCTGGCATACAGTCTACAGCACCCTTAAGGGCCGGGTCTCAGCCTTGTCCATTTTTTCTCAACGGATGATCGTGGAGCATAGGGTAATCCACACTTTTATGCAGTGTGCTGCGCAGGTTTGGCCTCAAACCTGCAGCCCACCTACCTGCCTGCTGCCCACCTACCTACTTGCCAGCCAGCCCACCTAACAACTTGCCTGTCTACCCACCCACCTACTTGCCTGAACCACCACCCACCGACGTGCCTGCCACCCACCTACCTGCTTGCCTAAATGCCTGAACACCTATTTGATTGCCCAACCACCTACCTGTCTGACTGCCCACCATGCACCCATTTATCCACCCACCTACCTATTTGCCTGCCCACCCACCTGCCTGCAGGCCATCTAACTACTTGCTTGCTCACCCACCTCCTTACCGCTTACCTACCTACTTGCCTGAACACTCACCTTTGTGCCTGCCACACACCTCCCTACTTGCCTACCTACCTGTCACAATGTGGGGTGGAGCCTTGTTTGCGGAGAAGCCATGTATGTCAGCAACCTACTTTCAGGCTTGAAATCTACGAAGATGCAAGGTAAGTCCAGAGCCAGAGATCAGGGGCAGGCAGCAAAGGTACAAGGTTAGTCCAGAACCAAAGATCGGAGGCAGGCAGCAAAGTTAGTCCAGAGCCAGGGGTCGTACCGGGAAATTAGTCCAAGAGCGAGCCAGTGGACAATATTCAAGCCAAGGTCGTCACCAGGAAGCAAGCCAACAGAAAAGACAGAGATCTGAGGTACAAGCCAGGGTTGTCATGGAAGCAAGGAGGTCTGATTCTCAGGAATCAGATCAAGGAACTATGACCTGATACCACAGCATTTTAACAAGGCGGGCACCATCTTTAAATAGGGCTGAGAACCCCAATGCACCTGTGCGGCCGTCCTTCCTCTTGCCAGCGCCTGTGTCGCTCTGTCGCCCACGGGCACATCTGACAGCATGTTGACCCTTGCACCAGAGGGTGCTCCTGGAAGATCTCAGCACGCAGGTGCGCATCGCAGCGCCCCGAGCGGCCAAACTCTACCACTCCCCTTTCCATTGCAGTGAATGGCGGGGGCGTGCACACTGATGGGGTGGCGCCACGTCGGAAGAGACCAGGCTGCCAGCCATTCCGGGGATCCAGCGATCAAGTAAGATGCCAGGCATTGGACTATCAGTAATAGCTGCTTGGGACACATAAGGATTATAGCGTTTTTTTTTCAACCTGAAATTGTCTTTAAACAGCAAGTTGTTTCTGCTGAGGAAACTTTACAAAATGAGGCTTAGCAGAGAGCAGGACATGCAGGAGCACACATGCTGGAAGTGATCACACAACTCTGATCAGTTGGTTAGAATAAAACAGACAGTCATGCCTGCACCAGGCTTAGCCGCATTGGGGACCAGGCCTGAGACAGATCTAACACTAGCATTTGTACAAACCAGGCTCATAGATGAGTATCAGTGAAGTAATGAGCTTGTGCATGACTCCACAGAAACTGACACCAGAACTGCTCTTAAAGCCACAGACACAAGGTTACACAGGAAGGAAACCAGGGTGGGCTTTAGATGCAACAAACAGGGACGCATAAAAAGAGAGGCAGTACTATATGGAAAGCAGCACAAATGAGACAGCGTCCCTCTTATACTAACAGAAGGTCAAAGCCACAATTTCTGATCCATGTGAAGGGAACTGGAATGCTACATTTAAAGTGACAGGCAACCATACATTTCAAGACTGGTGCATTGACTCGGGAGCAACCAGTCACTTGACAAGTGATAGAAGCTTTTTCACAGAACTTGCAGAACTTACAACTACTATTTACCTTGCAGAAGGAAGTAATATACATGCAGAGGGATATTGGCATAGAACCCTTATATGTCGCAATGATGCAGGACACAATTTAGCCATACCAGTGAAGTATGTCCTCTATGTTCTCGGAACTGGGTAAACCACCTGCACGTCTTTCATATAGGGCACTGCCAGTACCAATGAACCCGCAACTTGAGAAGATATATCTCAGCTTTCAGAAGGGGAAGCTAGTAAGTGGATAAAGGCTGCAAAGGAAGAGGTAAAATCCATGCATGACACCAAAACTTACTTACTTACATATCTACCACCTGGAAGGAAAGCCACAGGTTGCAAATGGACTTATAAAGTGAAGTACTATGCAGATGGCACAGTGGAGCGATACAAAGTAAGACTCGTAGTCAAGGATGATATTGTTAGACACTTACCTCGTCGCCGTCCCTGGTCCCGCGGCGCGCTGTCGGGCGGTCCCCGGCTGGTTGCTGCCCGGCGCTCCCCGGGTGTCCTGGCTCCTCAGCGCGGTTGTGGCGGTCAGGGGTCGGCGGCGCGGGATAGTGTCGGCGGCCGCGCCGCAGCCCGCTCTGCGCGGCTGCGCGGTCCCGTCGGGCTCCCTCGCTGTTCGGCGCTTCCGCCTCCTGGCGGGGGCGCGCTCGATCTTCAACGTGCTCGCGCGCGCGCGCGAGCACGTCACCTTTATGCCTCCCGGCGGCGCTTTCCCCAGCGCGCCCGCCGGGGGCGAGTTTGAATCATCCAACCCTGGCCCTGCTCATAGAGTGAGCCCAGGGACTGGTCGGCCTGTCTGGCCTGGGCCGTCCAGTTCCTGGGACCACTCCCGTTTTTAGTGTTGCACCAAGCACCTTCGTTCCCTCCTTTTTCCCTGTTCCCCATTGGCCAGATATTCCTATAAATCTGTACTACTCCAGTATCCCAGTGCCCGTTATAGCTTCTGGGTTCTGGATGTGCGTTGCTGTGTCTCTAGTGAATATTTTGGATTTGGACTTTGACTATTCTCGCCTGCTGCCTGCCCTGACCATCTGCTTTGCCTGACCACTCTTTTGCCTGACCCTCCTGTACCTCGCCTGTGACCTCCTGGACTTGACCTTGGCTACCCTCGACCACTCCTTCGTTTTCTCCCTTGGATACCTCGCCTGTGACCACCTGGTTTGACCTCGGCCTGAATTACGGACTTTCGCACCCGGCATCCTCATTCGGGATTCCCTGCCAAACATCATTCTGCACCTTAAGCCGTTATCCTTTGCGCCTTTAAGTCCTGGGGGCAACCGACTGGGAGAGGCATTACCCGTGTCTCCTACAAGCGGGGGCTTGTCTATAGGCGGAAGTGGCGGTGGAGATTGGGGGATACTGGCTTAAGACAGACGGGTGTTTGGTATAGTCCTGACATTATAACGGGCCAGAAGAAGAATGGACCAAATCCTGGAGCAGGTGCAAGCCTTGACAGCGGCGGTGGAGCACCTGGCTCATCGAGTTGCGGCCCAGGAGAACCGTCCTACTCCCATCGTCCCCACTTCTCAGGGGACTCCGGCCGCAATGTCTGTGGAACCCAAGATCCCACTCCCTGAAAAGTTCTATGGCGACAGGGCAAAATTTGCCAATTTCCGGGACTCTTGTAAACTGTACTTCCAGCTTCGTCCGGTTTCCTCAGGGTCACAGGAGCAAAAGGTGGGCTTGATTATTTCCCTGCTGCATGGAGACCCTCAGTCCTGGGCCTTTAGCTTATCAGCTCAGGACCCAATCCGCCTATCGGTGGATAGTTTCTTCGCTGCAATGGAGGTCCTCTATGATGATCCTGACAAAGGGGCCTCAGCTGATGCCAAATTACGTACCCTCCGCCAGGGACGCCGTCCAGCCGAAGACTACTGTTCTGAATTCCGGCGTTGGGCGGTTGACTCACGTTGGAACAATCCTGCCCTCTGCGGCCAATTCCGTCTAGGTCTGGCTGACACTATCAAGGACACCTTGGTGAATTACCCGGAACCCCAAACTCTGGACGAATTGATGCATTTGGCCATCCGCATTGATCGTCGACTCCGGGAGAGGCGCCTAGAGAAAGGATCACATCCTGAATCGGCTTCAAAGTCTGAGGCTCTAGTCGCTCAACCTTCAGAAGAGCCCATGCAGCTAGGTGCCACCAGGCTCACCGAAGGCGAGAGACGACGACGCCTATCTGAGGGGCTCTGTCTTTATTGTGGTGGAACCGGCCACATGGTTAGACTTTGCCCAAAGAAACCGGCGGGAAACTTCAGAGCCTAGGGGGTTTCGAGGGGGCCCTCCTAGGCTGTAAGGTATCTCCTCAAGTATCGTCTCCAGTTTTCATCCCAGTCCAGTTTATGAGTGGTGTTAAATGTATTAATCTAAAGGCTCTTCTAGATTCTGGAGCAGCTGGGAATTTCCTAGACTCTGAACTAGCGCAGACTTTAGGAATTATGGTACAGACCTTGCCGACTCCTATCCGGGTTTCAGCCATTGATGGCACTCCAGTGGCCGGGGGGTTAGTTCGGTTCCAATCCCCTCCTATGCAAATCAAAGTGGGAGCCAGTCATTCTGAGGTTATCAGGTTCTTGATATTGAGTATGCCTGGTACTCCTTTGATTTTGGGTTTGCCATGGCTGCAGGAGCATAATCCCCAAATTGATTGGGTTTCGGGGCAAATCACCAAGTGGGGACACCAGTGTTTTCGGAACTGCCTAGAATTCCCACTCAGGGTCGCGCGCCTAGCCCCTATTGGGGTTCCAACTCCATATTTGGAGTTTGCTGATGTCTTTTCAGAAAAGGCAGCAGACAAACTTCCTCCCCATAGACCTTGGGACTGCCCAATAGAACTGCTCCCTGGTACGATGCCTCCCAGAGGGAGAATATTTAATTTGACCCGAACTGAAACCCTTGCCATGCGGGAATATATCGCCGAGAACTTAGAAAAAGGGTTCATTCGGCCTTCATCTTCTCCAGCAGGGGCAGGGTTTTTTTTTTGTGGAGAAAAAGGATGGGGGACTTCGCCCCTGTATCGATTACCGGGGCTTAAATAACATCACGGTAAAAAATAAGTATCCCCTACCGCTTACTGAGGGACTCTTTACACAGGTGGTTGGGGCGCAGGTCTTCTCTAAACTCGATCTCCGGGGGGCCTATAACCTCATAAGAATCAGGCAGGGGGACGAGTGGAAGACGGCCTTCAATACCCTTGAAGGGCATTATGAGTATTTGGTAATGCCTTTCGGCCTGTGTAATGCCCCTGCGGTCTTTCAAAGTTTTGTCAACGAAATTTTCAGGGATTATCTTGGCCGGTTTATGGTTGTTTACCTAGACGACATTTTAATTTTTTCTTCATCCATTGACGAACATCGTAAACATGTGTGCCTAGTTTTGCAGAAACTTAGGGAGAATTGTTTATATGCCAAGTTAAAGAAATGTCAATTTGAAGTATCTGAGGTTCCGTTTCTCGGTTACATTATCTCCAAATCTGGTCTGTCTATGGACCAATCTAAGGTGAAGGCTGTTTTAGAATGGGAGCAGCCCAGAGATCTGAAGGGCCTGCAAAGGTTTTTGGGTTTTGCCAATTTTTATAGAAGGTTCATTAAGAATTTCTCTGCCCTGGTTACACCACTAACTAACCTAACTAAGAAAAGCGGGTACCCCCCGGTTTGGCCGGCTCAAGCTGTCCAGGCCTTCGGGAATCTTAAGAGGGTATTTAGTGCTGCTCCCGTCCTAGTCCATCCTGATGAGCAACGACCTTTCCTTGTGGAGGTGGATGCTTCTGAAATAGCGGTCGGAGCAGTCTTGTCTCAGTACTACGGCTCACCTGCACGCCTCCATCCATGTGCCTTCTTTTCCAAGAAATTCTCAGCGGCCGAAAGAAATTATGATATCGGCAATAGAGAATTACTGGCCATCAAGCTTGCCTTCCAGGAATGGAGACACTGGCTGGAGGGGGCTCAGTATCCAGTTACGGTCTTTACGGACCATAAAAATCTAGAATACATCCAGTCCGCCAAGAGATTAACTCCTAGACAGGCTCGCTGGTCCTTATTCTTTTCTCGGTTTAATTTTTCTATAACTTATAAGCCCGGGTCCAAAAATATAAAAGCGGACGCCCTGTCTCGGAGTTTCTCTCCCCCTGACTTACCGGAGAGGATGGTGTCTCCCATCTTGCCTCGCTCCCTAGTGGTGGCCGCCATCCAACCCCAACTTCCTGACCTTACTCAGTTCCAGGGCCAAGCTCCTCCTGGGAAACCCGCTTCAGCCCTGTTTGTGCCCTCTACTTACCGGTCTGAGTTCTTGTCCCATTTTCACGATACCAAAACAACCGGTCATCCAGGGGTTAAGAAAACCATAGCTTTATTATCACGCCAAGTTTGGTGGCCTTCTCTTAGGAAGGACGTTCAAAGGTTTGTCTCCGCTTGCAAAGTCTGTGCCCAAAGTAAGTCCTTGAGGAGTTCGCCTGAAGGCCCACTCCTTCCATTGTCCATTCCTGCCTCCCCGTGGACCCATCTGGCCATGGATTTTGTTACTGACCTTCCCCCGTCTCAGGGACATACGGTTATTTGGGTAGTTGTGGACCGCTTTAGCAAGATGGCCCATTTCGTCCCTTTAAAGAAACTCCCCTCAGCTCAAACTCTTGCTCAACTCTTCATTACTCATGTCTTTAGGATTCATGGTATTCCCATGGATATTGTTTCGGATAGGGGGGTCCAGTTTGTCTCCCGGTTTTGGAGGGCTTTCTGTGCCAAGTTGGGGTTCACCGTCTCCCTTTCGAATGGACAAACCGAGAGAACGAACCAGTCCCTGGAACAATATTTGCGCTGTTTTACGGCGGATACTCAAACTGATTGGGCCTTCTTCTTACCATTTGCGGAATTTGCTTTTAACAACGCCACACATTCGTCCACGGGGGTTTCTCCTTTCCATTGTGTTTATGGCAAGGACCTGAAGTTTTCTGCTCTTTCGGACCAACCCTCTAGAGTTCCCTCCGTGGATGAATGGGTTTCCAAATGGCCAGGGGAATGGAATAAAATCCAGCAACATCTAGCTAGGGCCGCTCTTCAGCAGAAAAAATTTTCTGATCGCAAACGATCTTCTAACTCTAGCTTTAAGGTGGGTGACTGGGTTTGGCTTTCAACCAAGAATTTGGCGCTACGCCAGCCCTCCGCTAAGTTAGGACCTAAATTTATTGGCCCCTTCCCCATAACACAAAAAATTAATCAGGTTACGTACCAGTTGGCCCTCCCTTCGTCCATGAAAATCTGTAAATCCTTTCATGTTTCACTTCTTAAGTCTGCAAAAAACCATGAACCTAATAGTCCTCCTAGTCCTGTGTTAGTTGATGGGCATCAGGAGTTTGAGGTTGCCCGGGTTCTTGATTCTCGCTTTTTTCGAAACTCTCTTCAATATCTTATTGACTGGAAGGGATACAGTCCGGAAGAAAGATCTTGGGTTCCTGCCAGAGAGGTTCATGCGCAGAATTTGGTAAAGAGGTTTCACAGAGAGAATCCTTTGAAACCTAGTTTGGAGGGTCCAGTGGCCCCTCCTCAGGGGGGGGGTAATGTTAGGCACTTACCTCGTTGCCGTCCCTGGTCCCGCGGCGCGCTGTCGGGCGGTCCCCGGCTGGTTGCTGCCCGGCGCTCCCCGGGTGTCCTGGCTCCTCAGCGCGGTTGTGGCGGTCAGGGGTCGGCGGCGCGGGATAGTGTCGGCGGCCGCGCCGCAGCCCGCTCTGCGCGGCTGCGCGGTCCCGTCGGGCTCCCTCGCTGTTCGGCGCTTCCGCCTCCCGGCGGGGGCGCGCTCGATCTTCAACGTGCTCGCGGCGGCGCTTTCCCCAGCGCGCCCGCCGGGGGCGAGTTTGAATCATCCAACCCTGGCCCTGCTCATAGAGTGAGCCCAGGGACTGGTCGGCCTGTCTGGCCTGGGCCGTCCAGTTCCTGGGACCACTCCCGTTTTTAGTGTTGCACCAAGCACCTTCGTTCCCTCCTTTTTCCCTGTTCCCCATTGGCCAGATATTCCTATAAATCTGCACTACTCCAGTATCCCAGTGCCCGTTATAGCTTCTGGGTTCTGGATGTGCGTTGCTGTGTCTCTAGTGAATATTTTGGATTTGGACTTTGACTATTCTCGCCTGCTGCCTGCCCTGACCATCTGCTTTGCCTGACCACTCTTTTGCCTGACCCTCCTGTACCTCGCCTGTGACCTCCTGGACTTGACCTTGGCTACCCTCGACCACTCCTTCGTTTTCTCCCTTGGATACCTCGCCTGTGACCACCTGGTTTGACCTCGGCCTGAATTACGGACTTTCGCACCCGGCATCCTCATTCGGGATTCCCTGCCAAACATCATTCTGCACCTTAAGCCGTTATCCTTTGCGCCTTTAAGTCCTGGGGGCAACCGACTGGGAGAGGCATTACCCGTGTCTCCTACAAGCGGGGGCTTGTCTATAGGCGGAAGTGGCGGTGGAGATTGGGGGATACTGGCTTAAGACAGACGGGTGTTTGGTATAGTCCTGACAGATATCCTGTTTTTTTTTAGTAGAATGGGGATGAGACGGAAATACTACAGACCTCAAGTCAGCACTTTGAGACCAAGGAACTTCAAGAGCAGGGACTTCTTGAGTTATTTTACTGCCCTACTGAGGATATGACAGAAGATATCCTTACTAAGCCCCTGACCACTAAAAGACGCTCAAGGCTTACAGAGAAGATACGTTTTAAAGACTAAGCCTCAGCTGTTGAGAAGGGATACAATACTTTGCAACAGCTTCTGTTTGTCTCTGATTGTTATTTTAAGACGTTTGCCATATTGACTGCAGTTTACAGTTATGACAAGTTAACTGTAGTCTCTCTATGCATATTTCTGCTGTGTTGTATATCCTGTACATTAAGCTGCTCTATTATTTTTTCCTGTCTGTGTTAGCCACCATGTTAAGGTGTCATTCTCTTGGGGGTCCAGGGGGAGAGGAAATGCAAGAGTGCCTCTTTCTGGAAAATGGGATACCTTCCCTTACGGCTCAGGAGAGCCGGGGTTTCAGAGTTGGTCCCCTAAGGAATCAGTGCACCCTGGCTGTGTAGGTCCTTTTTCGAGCCCTGGTCCGCCAGAATCACGGGATCCAGTTAGCCAAGCCTGGAGTCAACCTAGCTGGGCCCAGGCACCTAGGAGCAATCGGCCAAGAATGCAGATAGGAGAACCCCATTCATTTGAAGACCACCACCCCAAAAAAAGGTTTTACTATCTACTTTCTCAGGGGTGTATGGACCCAGAAACTGCAAGTGGTGTTAGCCTGAAGCTTCTAATTTTAGGCACCTGGCCCCCACTGGTCCGGGAGAACCAAGGCCCCAAAGTGGGTCACCCTGGAATCAGTGCACCCTGGCCAGGTAGTTTTATTTTGGAGCCCTGGGTCTCCGGAACTATGAGGCCCAGTGACCTTCTGCTGTTTTTGTTTAGTAGGGGAGGACTACAGCTATGAACCTCTGCAGGGGCATGTGAACTGAACCGAACGGCAATACCCCAAAGTCCTGTTGAGAGCCGATTGAGGGCTACATTAGGTCCTCTGGCCTCACACAGCAGCATGGGCAACCACGCCACAAGCCTTCTTGGGCAGCATCCACTTTGTTTCTGTCCCCCCTGGGTACTCACCTTCAGGGCAAGTGGCTGAGGCCCCCAAGTAATGGAGTTCCTGGGTGCAAGCCCCTGGGCCACCCTTTAATCTGGCACTGCAGGTTAGCATTCAGCTGGTGTGCTCACGCTGGGAGCGCTGACTGACAGGAAAGGATAGAACAATGAAACATTGAACCCCTGCTACACCATCTACAGTGTGTAGCAGGAAATGGAGAGGCCCATGGGACAGTCTTCAGGTGAGCTGCTTGCCATTGCCTGGACTGATCCTTTGTTGTGGTCTTGCAAGAACAGAAAGCCAGGGTCATTTCTAGCTCCGGGTGAACAGGGCAATTGCATTGAGTGCAGTACTACCAGTGACCACAGAGGCTGTGTTCAATGCTGAGCACGGGCTGTCAACTGAGCTTGGGGACACCAAGGTAAAAGTGAGGAGGATTATGCCTGGTGCTGGAGAAGAGGGTAGAGGTAAATACAGTTAATTAGCATTAAAATATTTTTTATTATTTAATGATACTTTAATTGTTTGTGAACTGGTAAGTGGTCCAGGCGTGTTATCATAGTCTTCCACGTAAGGCGCTATGACTTTGTACCACTAGATGGCAGTATTGCATTTATTACACACACAGGCTTTAGCTACATTGGGCCCGATTCATAAAAAAAAAATTGGATTACATGCAAAAAACGTAAGTAACTTCGAGTGATTTAAATTCGTCCAGTCGAACGGGCCTGAAAATGAGTGTGAAAAATTTATGGAAATGGAATATAAGCTCGAATTTTCCAGTTGAAAATCATAAATCTCTAAAACCATCTCTGGTGCTGAGAAGCCTTCACCCCATGGTGCATTTGTTTTCTTTATTTATGACCATTTTATTTCAATCCATTTGCTCACTTTGCTATGAAGGATCACATTCATCCATGTAATGCTAGATATGTATTTAGTAATAGATCAAGGCAACTGAACACAATGTTTTCTTTTGCTTCACATGTTTTATTATTTATCCCACTATAAGCAAAGGCAGCTGGGTGACTTGTGAAATGTGTTGAAGTAAAAACACTACACTACAGCTATTGCAGTTGCCTAGATTTATTAATACAGCGCTGCAGGAGTTAACTTTATTTATTTATTTTGTAACTGTTTAAAAATAAATTTAAAAAGAATCATGACCCTCCAGATTACCAGATTGGTTCACCAGGCATAGTAAGCCCAGGGTCACAAAGCCAAACAGCCTGCCCCCTGGCCCTGGCAAATTTTCAGCCCCAGAGCCTTTGGCCAAGGCTTAGCAATTTTCCTTGTGTGTCGGCTTTATTATTTTATTAAAACAGTAATAAAGAAATATTACCAAATAAAGAGATGTATTGCGTAACAGGTCAAGGCGACTGGAGTTGCTGTTTTTTTTCCTCGTCTGGTTTTTCTGCCTGTCCCCCCCTCTGACGCCCCCCACCATCAGTCACAGTGAGCTGCCATGCCCCCCTCCATTCACTGCAATGATGGCGGGGGGCATCGCCACATTGGAGGGAGACAGGAAAAGAAGCCTGAGGAGAGTGGCATGATGTCGGGCGGCAAGGGACATGGTCCGGCTTTTCAGGTGAGCGCTTCTGCCCTGGACTAGGAGCGATGTCTGTGTGGGAGAAAAGGTGAGTATAGCTTTTTGTTTTAATTTGCTTGAAAATATACTTTAATCTTGTGACTGAGCAAACACCCCACTGATCGCTCCATGTCTGCCTGATGTGTTCTGTTTCATTTTTCCTTTTGTTTCGTCCTTCTTTTCTTCATGTTTTTTGTTTTAGTTGTATTATTTGCTTCCTTTCCTCCCTCTCTTTGCTTTGTTCTTTTTTTTAATCTACTCCTTCCTGCTTTCATTCTTCTTTTCCTTATACACTTTTTGCGCCTTTCTCACTTCCCTTTCTCTTCTTTCCTTTCTTTCTTTTTTCTTCCCTCTTCCTCTTGTCTATTTTTTCTTCCTTTTATGTTTCCTTCCTTTCTCCTTTGAAGTTACAGATGTTAACACCAAATGTTAGCACCAGGCGAGAAAAACTCTACTACTTTTTAGGAGAGAAAACAGCCATTCACATTCATTGTCTAACTTGGGAGTGATTCAGCAACCAGATGTACATTTTTACCTGGTGCCAATTCATACCTAAGGTAGTAAATCAAAGTAGAATAGTTTTCTCACCTGGCACTGAATGGACCCTGTATAAGGGAGGATATAGAAGGAGAAGAGCTTACACTCTATTAGGACATAAGGGAGGATACAGAAGGAGAAGAGCTTACAATCTATTAGGACATAAGGAAGGGTACAGAAGGAGAAGAGCTTACACTCTATTAGGGTATAAGGGAGGATACAGAAGGAGAAGAGCTTACAATCTATTGGGGTATAAGGGAGGATACAGAAGGAGAAGAGCTTACACTCTATTAAGGTATAAGGGAGGATACAGAAGGAGAAGAGCTTACAATCTATTGGGGTATAAGTGAGGATACAGAAGGAGAAGAGCTTACAATCTATTAGGGTAATCAGGAGGGTGTGGTCACCTCCTACTGTGAGTGGTTCCTCCCTGATTACCTGCAGCTGGAGAGTTGTATGCAGTGAAGCCAGAGGCCTTGCTGGGAGCCCTATCCCAGGCAAGATGGAGGATTCCGGGGGTGAGTCGAGCCGGTACCCCTGAAGAAATACTAAACCACCGGATCCCGGGACTTCATCTGCTAGTGGCACTATTTCCACCACAGTGCCCCAGCCCGGTGAGAGTTTGGCAACATTTCGAAAGCGTGTTTGCAACAATCTTATTCCTGTAGCTAAAGAGGAGGATAAACTATGTAATTTAAAATTAGCCTTAAAAAAGAAGCGAGCGGACGTCAGCAGAGTAAAAGGATCGGATCGCCGCACTGCCAAGACAGAAATGTCAGATTTGGAGGCGCAGGTGAAGCAGCAGGAGAGGTTGGTGAAATCATTGAAGGAAGGCAGTGGCGCTTTTCAGGAGAAATACAGGAATGAGCAGTGCTTTAAGACCATGCAGCGCTCAGGTCAGGCCATGGAAGAGGAGGCAGACCACGTGGCAGAGACACCAATGGAGGACTCACCGGCTACATGTTCATCCCAGGCCATGGCAGGAGTCGGGGGCCCCGGAACCGGTGGCATCTATGTCTGGAGCAGTTCACCAGGTGTGTGCAGCTTTGGATTTCAGTAGAGGAGACCTGCCAGAGGGCGACCACCAGCAGGTATGTGAGGAGCTGATACCGGCTCAGTGCGATGCTACCCTAGTCAGCCATCTTGTGGAGGGCGCTGATAGCGCTGTGTCAGGTGGTGGTGAGGATTTTGGTGCTCCTTGTCCTGCAGTGGATAGGGTGGCACCAGTCTTGTCTACTGTCCTGGCACCTATCTCTGGTCCGGGGCTTGCTGATCTTGGTGGGCATCGGGCTATGAGTGTTTCACCCACAGGATTGGGTCTGGCTGGGAAGGTTTTAAATGTTCCTGCATCCTCTGGTGTGTCTGTTGCCAGCCTGCCCTCTCTGTCTCCTTCTAGTCTGCCTCCTGTGCCTACTGTGTCTTCTGCCCACCTGCCCCCTGTGTCTGCTCCAACTCTGCCCCCTATTGCCACTGCTGCTGCTTCTGCAGGCCTGTTGTCTGTGTCGGGTGCCAACCTGCCTCCTGTGTCGGGTGCCAACCTGCCTCCTGTGTCGGGTGCCAACCTGCCTCCTGTGTCAGGTGCCAACCTGCCTCCTGTGTCGGGTGCCAACCTGCCTCCTGTGTCGGGTGCCAACCTGCCCCCTGTGTCTGCTCCAACTCTGCCCCCTATTACCACTGCTGCTGCTGCTGCTTCTGCTGGCCTGCCTCCTGTGTCAGGTGCCAACCAGCCTCCTGTGTCGGGTGCCAACCAGCCTCCTGTGTCGGGTGCCAACCAGCCTCCTGTGTCGGGTGCCAACCAGCCTCCTGTGTCGGGTGCCAACCAGCCTCCTGTGTCGGATGCCAATCTGCCTCCCGTGCCTGTTGCTGGCCTATACAGTGGAACTATTGCTGTGACTTCTGTTTCTGTGAAGGAGGCCACTGACTGTCCCATTAATCTCCCTATATCTACCCCTATTGCTACCCATGTGGACAAGACTGGGCCCTCAAATGTTGGAACCCCAGCAGCAAGGCGTCCAGCCTTGCACTTTATTCAGCGTGGTGGTGGTACTGCAGTGCAGCCCCCTGTGTCCTATGCCCAGGTTGCCAGGCGTGGAGGAGAAGCTGCTGGTGAGAGGATGTCTGTGCCCAGTGAGGCCAATGCCCCTGCCAGCGGCTTCAATAGGCGCAACCTGGTCCAGCTTAGGTGGGAGGGGGAGGGGCCAGTTATCACCCGGCAGGCGGTGGTGGATCTCATCCTTGGCATGGGATTTACAGCCGCAGACATTTTTGCCCTGATCAGTCCAGCGGGGAGTGCAGAGCATGACTTGAGCTTCATCAGACCAGAAGGGATTGACTTATTTTGGTTGTGGTACGAGCTGCTGAAGCAAGATCCTGCCTGGAAGGGGTTAACTCCCATCCAGGTCTCCAGACAGCAGCTCATAAAAAATGTCACCATACTGGTTAGAAATGAGTCCATTCCCCCCTCTGATTTGGCTGTCTGGCTAAAGCGTTATGGTGATGTTCTCACTCCCCTGAAGAAAATCCTAGATGATCGGGATATCTGGACTGGGGGCTGGTCAGTGACCCTGAGGCTCCGCAGGAATGGCAACCAGGTCACCCACTTGCCATCTTCGGCCTATATTGGCCGTGACCGGCTGACCATTTTTTATCCTGGTCAGCCCAAGGTTTGCCATAAATGTGGGGCCAAGGGTCACTTCAGCTCCTCCTCGCTTCTTAGGTGCTCGTTGTGCCAGGGGCTTGGGACACTTGGCTAAGGACTGCAATACCATCCGCTGTAATCTATGTAACCAGCTCGGCCACCCTTATAGTCAGTGTCCTGAGGCCTGGCACAACCTGGACAGAGAAGTGGTGCAGGAAATGCTGCGGCTGGATAGGTAGGAAGAATGTCCCCATGCTGCCCCGTCTACGGTCCCTCCCCCCACTCAGCTGGGGGTTCCTGAGGCCCCTGCGCCCGCTCCTGTACCATCTGCAGGGGTCCCTAAGGTGAATCCCCAGTCTGCCCCCAAGTCAGCAACCACCAATTTCAGATCAAGTAATTTAATAGCTGAGGCGGTCCGGGGGGCTGGCACTGCAAGTACCAAGGGGGTCCCAGTAATCGTGGCCCCTGCTGTAAAACCTTGCAGGCTGGGGTTAGGTGATCCTGATCCGGCACCCCCTTCTGAGCAGGGTGGGAGTTCAGACCCCAAGACAGCATGGTCTGGACTCTCCCCCGAGGATCGGGATTACCTTGCTCTCAGATTTGCTACAAAGAAAAAAAGAAAAAAGTACAATGGAGTGCCGGAGCCGGGGGAGAGCAGTGGGGTGCAGCTCTCCAACCGGTTTGAGGCACTCTCTGAGGACTCTATAGAAATTTCTTCTTTCGATTCCGAGGACTCAGATATGGAGGAGGAAGCACCAGTCTCCTCCACGAAGCGTTTAGGTTCAGATAGTGAGGCCGGAGGGAAGGCTAAGCGACATTCTCCCGAATGACTCTGATGGCAGTTCCCCCTCCGATAAAGGTGGCAACCATTAATGTTGCCAGTATTAAATCTGTAAGCGCTCGTTTTATGGCCTTATTTTTTCTCAGCCAGTTTGATGCTGACATTTTGTTTTTGCAGGAGACCAGATTGGCTAGTCTGGCCGACATTCACGCTGTGAAGCGGGAGTGGAGGCACGGACCCTCTTTTTGATCTCTTGTGGCCGAACCTTACAGCGGAGTGGCCGTGCTTTTTAAAACCGACATGGTAACTTGCCGGCGAGTCATTGAGGTGGAGATCGGGAGGTGCATGGTCTTGGACATCATTGTAAGGGGGCAAGACCTGCGCCTAATAAATATCTATGGACCCCAAACTAAGTGGGACAGGAAATGCCTCCTTACAAAGACCAAGCCGTTCCTTTTTACAGCCCGGCCAGTAGTCTTTGGAGGTGATTTTAACACCGTGACTAGGCCCATGGACAGGAGAGGCTTCAAAGGCAAGCTGGGCTGCGATAGTCTCTTTTTGAATAGCATGGTTAGAGAGGCAGGTCTGGAGGATGTGCACATTAAGCACTTCCCGGACCTCACGGGCTTCACTTTTCAGCGAGGTAGCAGTCAGAGTAGACAGGTTAATTTTTAAGGAGGGCTCGGCTTCTCAGCCTCCCCGGCTGCAGGCGGTCGAGTTCTCCGATCATCTTATACTTTCGATGGTCTTGAATGCTTCTGACACACCCCCTAGAGGAAGGGGCATCTGGAGAATGAATCCGGCTCTCCTTGAGGAGGAGGGGGTAAGACAATCCTTTGAGGATTTTTTTCAGGCGCAGGTTTCCATTAAGGATTTTTGCAGCAGCAGGTCTGAGTGGTGGGAACTGACCAAAATGAGAATTGCTGGGCTTTTCAGGGGCCTAGGGAAAAGAAAACAGCTTGATAAATACATTGCCTACCAGCGCTTGCGGAGGAAACTTGACATCCTTGTTTCGAATGGTGGAGATCAAGGGGCAATCTCTGAAGTCAAGCTTCTTCTCAGGAAGTGTCAGTATGACCGGCATGCTTCTCTGGTTCTAGAGAGGGATTATGGGAAATACCACTCGCCTGATCCCTATCAGAATTAAAGACAGGCTGCAGCTCTCAAGACTGTCCTTGGTCTGAAGGATAGTACAGGATCCCTGGTAAGATCTAAATCTGGGATCCTGGAGATCATTAGGTCCTTTTTGCTGACCTCCTGGGCAGAAAGGTTCTTGATCGTGCAAGGATGGTGAGTTTCCTGGACTCTACTCGAGGACTGGAAAATGGTGACCTTTCTATCACTAGCTTGACAGAGCCGGTCACCGCTGATGAGGTGGTAAGTGCAATTGATCACCTTGCCATCAAAAAGTCACCCGGGTCAGATGGTTTGACAGCTGAATTTTATAAATGTTTTAAGACCATCCTGGCACCACATTTGGTGGAGGTTTTTAATTGCTGTCTGGCAGAGGGTTCCCTCCCTCCCTCCATGAGGCGCTCAGCCGTGATCCTTCTGTCAAAAGGTAAGGACTCTTCGATGATTGAGAACTGGCGCCCCATCAGCCTTCTCAATGTCGATAGAAAGATACTGGCAAAGATTTTGTTTTGGCGCTTGTCGTCAGTGGCGGAGCAACTGCTTTCCCGTCATCAGCACTGCTTGATCCAAGGTAGAAGCACCTTCTCAGCGGTTTTAGCTGTCCTGGAAGCCTTGGAGCGGTGCAGGGCTGCAGGCTGGGGAAAGTACTTGTTGGAGTTAGATCAGGCAAAGGCTTTTGATAGGGTCAACCTTGAATACCTATGGCTGCTTCTTGGTAAGTACGGCCTGCCGGGGCGGTTTATTAATTGGCTACAAACCCTGTATGATGGGGCTGAGAGCTTCCCTCTTGTTAATGGTTGGGTTGGAAGGCCTTTTGAAGTTGGCTCCGTTGTGTGACAGGGATGCCCTCTGAGTCCCCTACTGTATGTGTTTGCGATCGATCCCTTTATAAGGAGGGTCGAGAGCAGCAAGTTATGTGGGGTTCCTCTGGGTGTGCCTGGTGAGCCTCCTTTGAAGGTCATTGCCTATGCTGATGATGTGTCTGTGATTGTCTCTGGGACAAATGAGGCGGAGGAGGTGGCCTCTCTGATAGCACAGTATACAGAAGCGTCGGGCTCCAAGGTCAATCACGAGAAGAGTGAAGTTTTCTGAATGGGTGAGGGCTTCGAACTTCCGGACGCCTTCCCAGTGCCCCAGCAGGAAATTAAGATCCTTGGCATAAATTTCGGTCCTGACGATTATGGCCAAAAAAACTGGGAGTGCAGGCTGGAAATTGCCAATGCCAAGGTTGCAGTCTGGAAGAGCTGGAAAATGTCTCTCAGGGAAAGGGTTGACCTTATCAAGACCTACCTGATCCCCATCTTTTTATACGTCAGCTTCGTCTGTGTTTTGCCAGTGTCTCTCTACACCAGGGTCTACAGCGTGTTTTTCCAGATGTTATGGGGAAACCGCATGAACCTGGTGAAAAGAAATGTCACCTACCTATCTAGGCGGGAGGGTGGCCTAGGGATGGTCAATCCAGTCGTGTTTTTCTCTCTCTTGTTTCTGAAACATAATTTTGGAAGCATGTTGGCAGAGAGCCCGCCTGGCTGGGTGGGTATTTTCCAGTCCTGGTTTAAGCCCTTCCTGCGAGACTGGGAGAATGGTGGACGGATGAAAACCCCTTGAGTTCCTCAGGCTCAGCTCCCGGCCTATGTTGCCCCGTGCTTGAAAATACTTCGGCAATGGCAATTGACAGCAGAGGACATGAGATCTACTCCGAGGAAGCTTCTGGTGAGTCGGGTCCTGGGTCTGGCTTTTCATGAGCCATTGTCCCTCAGGGATTGCCCAGGCTCCATCATGGGGGAGGGTTTGAGGCTTATTAACTCCTCAAGAATTCCTTTGAAATACCGGGATATAGCCTGGCTCTCCTTCCAAGGAAAACTCTTCCTTAGGGGGATCCGGAAGAGTCGCAGCCTGACAGAGATAATTTGTCTCCGGGAGCAGTGTTGGGATGAGGTGGAGACTATGGACCACTTCCTGCTCCGGTGTCCCTTTAATGTAGAGGTGTGTAAACAGGTGGGGTTGGCCCTCGGTGCCCCCTTCTTCTCCCAGCTTTCCTATGCTGAGTGGGTGTATGGAGCATTCAAGAACAGAGGGGATTTTTGTTTGGACACTTTATATCTAGTTAGTCTAGTGATCCGCTATTTCACATGGAATGCACGGTGTCAGCTCTGCATTAGGAAGAAAGTCCTCCCTGTCCCGGTGGTGGTGCATGACATCTTGCATGAGGTGGGGAAGATCCGGGTGCTGGAGAGGGACAGGTGGGAATGGGGGGCCTGGATGAAGGCGCGGAGGAACATCAGGCCTCCTTGATCCCCATGACTTCCCTCTGGGTGAGCTTTCCTATCTCTTATCACCCATAGATTTTTATGACAATAACAGATTTTTGAAGAACGGCTGCGTGCACAGGTGACGGGGTCTCTTAGTCTTCCTGCTGGGTTGTGTAGAGTGTAGTGTTTAAGTTGTAGATAGGATTGTATATAGAATAATGGATATTATATATTATATGCCGAATTGTTAGGCCTGTTTCTTTTTGTTTAGTTATTATTTATTTTATTTTTATTTATTTATTATTGTAACTTTGTATATATTGTATATATTGTATATGATTGCTTGATTTTACTCAATAAAAAAAGTTACAATCTATTAGGGTATAAGAGAGGATACAGAAGGAGAAGAGCTTACAATCTATTATGGTATAAGGGAAGATACAGAAGGAGAAGAGCTTACAATCTATTAGGGTATAAGCAGGGTGGTGGCAGCATTATGGTTAGTGATTTCGGGACACGCACATGGGTCACGCTGTTATGTATGCTTAGCACCTCTGATCTTGGGTAAAGTTTTTACAAGGACACACAGAGGTTTCTTTTTCAAATTAAAGTATAAAAATATTGCAGTTGGCGCTGGTGGTGTAATGTATGGTGGTGTAACCACAACATATGGTGACCTGTAATCATTTCCCACCCTAAAGGCTAAATATTCCAATTCAATGTCAAGCCACCATAGTGTCACGTGACTTAGGCGGATGATGAGGGGTCTTAGTTACATGTACATGATGGGTAAAAAGAAATCCCACAATCCTCCCGAGTCGGTGTAGCTCATGTCCCCTGGGCGGTCGCCTTTGTTGTGGTGCCACCATACCAGAAGTAATGACAGGTTACACAAGCTGCCGCCCCACTAAATATAGCTCAGCATATGTTCAGGGGATGCCAACAAGGCTGACACAAATCATTCATCCCACCCAACAGAGGGATACAGGCTGAGATTGAGGAGGGTGCCAGTTTTGGGACTCAATTTTCCCTCGACACTCTGAGCCTCCAGCAAACACCACATTATGTCCACCTATTATATAAAGATTAGCCAAAAGGTGGAACACAGCAGGCACAGGTTTCTCCATGACCTAATACAGGGAACTCGATTTATTTTTGCTCGAGGCCCCCACAGCCTTTAGCTGCATTAGTAGGCAGGTCCAACCCCACAGCCAAAAACCCCCAGACCAAAAAAGTGACCCCTTAAATCTTTAATAGGCCCCTCAGTGGAAATATATGGCCCCATATTATCCTAATAAAGGGACAGTACTAGCACTGGCTACAAGTGGGCAAGTGCCAGAGCCCATGGCCTTTCTGATAGTCCCCTTAGTCTTGGATTGGGCCACAACATAATTTACCAGTGGAACCACCCAATAGACTGATAAGCCGGATATCCATGTGCAGACCTGCTCACAGCTCAACAAGTGATAAGGACCAACGCATGATCAGTAGTAGTAGTGGAGAAAGTGGGGAGGACCAATAGCTGCAGTGGAGAATGTGGTGAAGACCAACAGATGATTGGAAGCAGCAGTGGGAAGCACCATGAATGATCAGCAGAAGCAGTGCACTCATCAGAAGAGAAGGTGGTAAGGACCAACAGATCATTGGCAGCAGCAGTGAGTTTATCAGCAGCAGCAGTGGATAAGGTGGTGAGAGCCAACCAATGATCACCAACAATGGACTCTTCAGCAGTGGTGGAGAAGGTGGTAAGGACCAATGGATGATCGTCAGCAGCAGTGGTTGGTGAGGACCAACCAATGATTGGCAGCAGCGGTGAACTATTCAGCAGCAGTGGAGAAGGAGGGGAGGACCAACCAGTGATGGGCAGCAGTGGTGAACTGTTCACCAGCAGCGGAGAAGGTGTTGAGGACCAATGGATGATTTGCAGGAGTGATGGACTCTTCAGCAGCAGTGGAGAAGTAGATAGGGACCAAAGATGATTGGCAGCTGTGGTGGACTTTTCAGCCGCAGTGTAGAGGATGTTGAGGACCAATGGATGATCAGCAGAAGTTTTGAACTCTTCAGTAGCAGTAGAGAAGGTGGTGAGGATCAATGGATGATTGGCAGCAGTTGTGAACTATTCAGCAGCAGTGGAGAATGTGTTGAGGACCAGTGGATGACTGGCAGGAGTAATGGACACTTCAGCAGCGGTGGACAAGGTGATAGGGACCAAGGATGATTGGCAGCTATGGTGGACTTTTCAGCAGCAGTGTAGAGGGTGTTGAGGACCAATGGATGGTCAACAGAAGTTTTGGACTCTTCAGCAGCAGCGGAGAAGGTGGTGAGGATTAATGGATGATAGGCAGCCTTGGTGGACTATTTAGCAGCAGGGGAGAAGGTGATGTGGGCCAATAGATGATCTGCAGCAGCAGTGGGCTCTTCAGCAGCTGTGGAGAAGGTGGTGAGGACCAACGCATGATCGTCAGCAGCAGTGGAGAAGGTAAGGGTGACCAATGGATGATTGAAAGCAGTGGTGGACTCAGCAATAGTGGGGAAGGCAGAGAAGATCTGAGGACAACTGGTATCAATGATGGACTGTTTTGTGAGGACTGAGGGGATTGGCTGCAGTGGAGAAGTCAACAAGGACCAGAGGGTAATCAGCAGCAGCCAAAAAAGCTAGCATGGACTAGAGGGTGAGCGATATAATTGGAGAAGGCAGTGAGGTCTGGAGTGAAATCAGCAGCGGAAAAGGACCCATCAGTGGTAGTAGAGCTGAAAGGTGATATGATGCACTGCAAAGGGTCCCCAAGACTCTCTCTCGCCCAAGAACCCACATAAGCCTAGAGCCTGCGCTGATCCTATGAAAAAATCCCTACTGCCTAAATAAATTACATCTAAATACAATATATAATAGACCACCCCACACGAGTCTGAAGAAACTCCCTTCTAATTACATCATTTGATAAATATCCACTAAATCCATCTCATGGAAATACCTTTCCTGCATTTCCTGCTGGTCATGCTCCAGTTCTGACCTTTAATTCGTCCACCTGCTCCAGCCCTGATGCTTGGCATCTAACTACCCATACTGGCTCTGACACCAGGCTCTTCTACTTGCTCCAGTTCTGACCCAGGTCTCACGAGTACCAGCACGAGTGGCACAGAGCCTTGCGTCATTGGGCTACCTGCTCTGGCTCTGACCCAGGGCTCATGACTACCAATGTGGCTCGGAGCCTTGCGTCAACGGGCTACCTGCTCTGGCTCTGACCCTGGGCTCATGACTACCACTGTGGCTCGGAGCCTTTCCTCATCTGTCTACCTGTTTGGGCTCTGAACCTTGACTCTTCTGACTACCTGTTTAGGCTCTGACTCTTGGCTCATCTGATTCTCATTTCAGGAACCCTCGGCTTTTCTGGCTTTCCAATACAGCTCTGGCCTTTGGCTTGTCTGGCTGCCCACTCCAGCTCTGACTTTGGCTCATCTGGCTGCCTACTCCAACTCTGACCTCGGCTCATCTGGATACCCACTCCAGCTCTGTCTTTGGCTCATCTGGCTGCCCACTCCAGCTCTGTCTTTGGCTCATCTGGCTGCCCGCTCCAGCTCTGACCTTGGCTCATCTGGCTACCCACTCCAGCTCTGTCCTTGGCTCATCTGGCTACCCACTCCAGCTCTGACCTTAGCTCATCTGGCTGCCCACTCCAGTTCTGACCTTGGCTCATCTGGCTGCCCACTCCAGCTCTGACCTTAGCTCATCTGGCTGCCCACTCCAGTTCTGACCTTGGCTCATCTGGCTGCCCACTCCAGCCCTGTCTTTGGCTAATCTGTCTACCCACTCCAGCTCTGTCCTTGGCTCATCTGGCTACCCACTCCAGCTCTGACTTTGGCTCATCTGGCTGCCCACTCCAGCTCTGTCTTTGGCTAATCTGGCTGCCCACTCCAGCTCTGACCTTGGCTCATCTGGCTGCCCACTCCAGCTCTGACCTTGGCTCATCTGGCTGCCCACTTCAGCTCTGTCTTTGGTTTATCTGGCTGCCCACTCCAGTTCTGACCTTGACTCATCTGGCTGCCCACTCCAGCTCTGTCCTTGGCTCATCTGGCTGCCCACTCCAGCTCTGACCTTGGCTCATCTGGCTGCCCACTCCAGTTCTGACCTTAGCTATACTGTCTACCCACTCCAGCTCTGTCCTTGGACCATCTGGCTACCCACTCCAGCTCTGTCCTTGGCTCATCTGGCTACCCACTCCAGCTCTGATCTTGGCTCATCTGGCTGCCCACTCCAGTTCTGACCTTGGCTCATCTGGCTACCCACTCCAGCTCTGATCTTGGCTCATCTGGCTGCCCACTCCAGCTCTGTCCTTGGCTCATCTGTCTACCCACTCCAGCCTTTCTTTGGCTCATCTGGGTACCCACTCCAGCTCTGACCTTGGCTCATCTGGCTGCCCACTCCAGCTCTGTCTTTGGCTCATCTGTCTGCCCACTCCAGCTCTGACCTTGGCTCATCTGGCTGCCCACTCCAGCTCTGACCTTGGCTCATCTGGCTGCCCACTCCAGCTCTGTCTTTGGCTCATCTGGCTGCCCACTCCAGCTCTGACCTTGGCTCATCTGGCTGCCCACTCCAGCTCTGACCTTGGCTCATCTGGCTCCCCACTCCATTTCTGACCTTGGCTCATCTGGCTGCCCACTCCAGTTCTGACCTTGGCTCATCTGGCTACCCACTCCAGCTCTGACCTTGGGTCATCTGGCTGCCCACTCCAGCTCTGTCTTTGGCTCATCTGGCTGCCCACTCCAGCCTTGTCTTTGGCTCATCTGGCTACCCACTCCAGCCCTGTCTTTAGCTCATCTGGCTACCCACTCAAGCTCTGACCTTGGCTCATCTGGCTGCCCACTCCAGCTCTGTCTTTGGTTCATCTGGCTGCCCACTCCAGCTCTATCTTTGGCTCATCTGTCTACCCACTCCAGCCCTGTCTTTAGCTCATCTGGATACCCACTCAAGCTCTGACCTTGGCTCATCTGGCTGCCCACTCCAGCTCTGTCCTTGGCTCATCTGGTTACCCACTCCAGCTCTGACCTTGGCTTATCTGGCTACCCACTCCATTTCTGACCTTGGCTCATCTGGCTGCCCACTCCAGTTCTGACCTTGGCTCATCTGGCTGCCCACTCCAGTTCTGAGCTTGGCTCATCTGGCTGCCCACTCCAGCTCTGACCCTCTGCTTTTCTGGCTTTCCAATACAGCTCTGGCCTTTGGCTTGTCTGGCTACCCACTCTAGCTCTGACCCTCGACTCATCTGGCTACTTATTTCAACTCTGCCCCCCCGGGTTGTCTGGCAACCCCCTCTAGCTCTGACCTTTGGCGCATTCATCTACTCATTTCAGCTCTGGCCATTTGGGCATTTAATGTGTCAGGGGAATCTTCTTGGTGTGACCCCAACATTCCTGCTCCTGACCTTGACTTGTCTGGCAACCCGCCCCATCTATTATACTTTGCTTGTGCATCTGCCTCAACTCTGGCGCTCTCTACAGTGTTCTGAAGCCATCAGTGGTGGAGGTAAGCACAGACCAGGGGAACACCTGTAACAAGGCAAGGTGAGGCAGCTGCCTTAGACAGCACCATCTAGATGAAAGAGGGGGTGCAATCACTGGACCCATTTCTTTTTTTATTTGTTCATTGGTGGTCCAGCAAGGATGAGGGCTGAACCACCAGTGCCTGTATTAAAGAAAAAAAATGACACCATGCACCACTCATATCTGATATACATGTAGTCTACTATTTGATAAGGTGGGCCTCAGGCAGAAGATAGGCTCACTTCACCTCTGTTACAGACACAACATGGCGCCAAGGCTATAAAGCAATAAATCTTCTAGCGGCTAAGAGGATTGCTAATTCAGACACTGCACACCAGCCAAGTCAGAGGAGTGACACTAAAAAGCATCAGTAAGTTGCTGTATGAGCAATGGAAGAAAATTTTAAGTTAAAGTAATACCATATATTAGATGCCTTAATACATTGAAAAGACGAGCTATAGAAGCCCCTTTGGCTTACACAAAACTATAAACTCCACAAAACGGCTAACACTTGTGAAAAGTGACATCTGAGATTTATATAATGGTTGCGATGGGGGAGGGGGTTATTGACAATTGATGGTTTGCTTATAACTGGACTTAAAATACCACAGACTTACCCTCACCCACAAGTGTGATGAACTTCTTATCAGCAAACTGTTAAATGTCAATAATCCTCCTAAACCATTATCTGCATCTCACTCACTTTACAGCTTTTGCCATTTTTTAAAGATGTCAGTGAAAAAAATGAGTCTCTTTTTTTGAGTGGCTGCAAGTTACAGAATTGTATTTTGCTTGAAAAAGAAGCTTAAAGGACCAGTCCAGCCAAATTGGCTGTTACATGAAAAAACACTTACCTCAGCCACAATTCAGCGCCAATGATCGAGCAACACCAGCGCTAGGCGGTGCCACCTTACCACAGAACGCGTTCCCCACAATATTCACAGCCCCGGCCACTCATTCCATTGAATGGGCAAGTCGAAGCGCAAACAGCGTGGGGAAGGCACTCTACAGCAGCATGAATGGCTGGAGGGGAGGTGCTGGCATTGCCCAATCATAAGCGCTGCTTCAGCGCTAGGGAACAGTGGCAGGGTATGGTTAATTTGACTGGACTGGCCCTTTAATGAGGACCAACCACCTTTGTTACTAGTCTAAAGGACTCCAGGGCTGGCCGATCAAGTCCCCATTAGGCATCCCAATTCAAGATGCCTCGCTGTGGGAATCTCCCACGATCACTTAACTTTCTAGTGATCCCATGGCAGGTTTGTGGGCCACAGACGTATCCTCTGCCTCCCTGCAGCTGAGGCAGCCGCTGAGCCAGGCAACTCTGAAATTTCTATGCAAACTGGGGATAGTGAAAGAAAGGGGATGCAAGAGAATGACTAAGAGAAGGGAACAAGGAGGGAGCAGTGACATCAGTGATGATCAGGGAAAATGACATGGAAACATGTGGGCAGGGGATAGGGAAGAGAAGTTGCAGAAGGAAGATAAACTTCAGAAGAGGAAGTGGGGTGGGCATGCTGGAACTTTTAGTTCACCACTGTCAGCTGCCCCCCCTCCACCCATAACTGACAATACTGTACGTGTTAGCCAACACCCGGCCCTCCACCTCCACCCAGGGCTGCCATATAGATCTCTCCCCTCTATCAGGACCTCTTAAAGACAGGAACTGATACCAAGACTTCTTAGCTCCCAGCCCTTTTCTCTCAAGTCAGCACAGGAAATGACCCATCATCAACCGCAGCGCCCTGCGCCCTCCTTGATATTGTGATGTCTGACACAGCACATGCTGCCTCACATAAATACACACACATATAAGTATAAATATATATATATATATATATATATATATATATATATATATATAGCTCCACTTCTTTAGGATTCCCTCTCCCATACAATTCGCCACTGGCCAACCCTTCAAGTGGCCCAATCACCAGGATTTTGATTTTCCCAGTGATTTGTCCTCTTACCTGGGGCATCCCGTCTTGGGCTGCCCTGCTGTGAGAACACACCAGGATTCCTGGATCCATGGAATTTCTAGGCTGAGGCACATCCCCACGCCCAGCCACTCAGATAGGCTGGTGTTGGGAACATGATTACGTCTGTGGATGCGGCTCCTCACACTCACCATTGCAGAGCTCTGCACAGGGCCGGATTATGAGAGGGGCGCAAGGGGCTCTAGCCTGGGGCCTCCACCACTTGCCCTGCAAAGGGGGCCTCTACCAACCTTTGGGTTTCTCCTGGTCCAGGAGGCTTTTCTTGGTCCAGAAACAAAGCTATTGCCCCCCCCCCCCCCCCCCGCCTGGGAAGACCTTTTTTTTTGGTTTTGCAAATCTGAAGCCAAAGCCACGACAGGCAGGAGGAAGAGTCTAGAGCAGCAAAGCTACAGTGATGGGAGCGCGCAGAGCTGTCAATCAGCGGATGCTTACTGCACATAAGCCACCAAGCACAGCCACTGGCAGCCAAATGCAGGGAACTGTTTTCTTCTGGACCAGCTGGGGCACTACACCCCCACCCAAAATGGCAAATCAGGGGTTCCCGAGCAACAAACATGCACCCACACAAGAGTGGCACAAGGGACTCGATCTGACGTTACAGTAAGTGGGCGGGTGCCAGACAACCACCAATTAGTTACTTGGCAGGGCTATTATTTTAAAGGGGTGGGGCCTCCACCAGATTTTGTGCCCAGGGGCCTCCACCTCACTTAATCCGGCCCTGGCTCTGCATGTAAACCGCAATTTGGCAAGCATTAATATGCACAGAAAACAGCACTAATTGGACGAGAGCCAGCGAATGCGCCATGTGACCGGGAAATTTTTGTATTAATGTCTTAAAATTCTCACCCTTCAGGAGCCACGATGGCGCGTTCACATCTCCCCGGTGACCAATCAGACTGACCAGGACAAATTAGGTTCACCTCAGCCCACCTGATGAACCCGATTGGCCACTAGCAGTCATGTAGGGGCCCAGTACATTGTTTTCACTTCTAGGCTATCTTAGTCCTTGTTAAAGTGGACCAAACCTGACCTATGAAATGCCGGTTACAAGGTCTGGTTACACATCCACCCTTTTGACGTTCTATTTTGGGTGAAACGCTACCAGTTGCCCAATATTATTGCCTTGCCGAGCCCACAGCACATGCACGGTTATCAACGGCATCTCTTACATCTTTGTTGGGCGCACTGAAACTGAATGACTGATGTGGTCACGCACAGTCTTAGAGGGATGCCGGGGGATGCTGCATGCTGACTACATGTGTGGCTAGGCTCCCATTCAGGTTTATTAGCCACATATTAATACAAAGAACCTGATTGGAGGAGAGCTGCACCCGCACCTTGGGAAATCTGTAGAGAAATTTATAGTGGCCTACCAGCGTGGTGTCAGACAGAGGAGCATCCTAGATTGGGATGCCCCAGAGGGACAGATCAAAACCCAGGATAGTTTTGGAACATCAGCCTCCTGGGATTCTAAAAAATTACAGAGAAGCCAGGTTTCCCTTCCCTTGGGCAACCCGAATTGGGACTCCTGCTGGGAGAGGCCCCCAGGATTGGCTGATATATGCAGTGCATGGATGGTCTGTGGCCAGCTCACCTCTATCTGAGGCATGTATGCTCACAAGGCATTTCTGAATGACTGGTGCAGCAAGGGGCAGATGCTCCATTCATCTTCATAGCCAATCTTAATAAGGTGCAGGCCGTCAGTCTGGTACTGCTGGCTCGCACATGCTCTGTGTAAAAGAAAATTTACGCTGATCCCTAGGGATATGCACAGCAGGGCAATTCCAAATTGTGAGTTTTTCCTCTTTAAAGTGGGCCTAAACTCACCGGGGGAACCCGTTTTTTGATGTCCCACTGAAGTGAAACCACCGATCATCTGCAAACTCACATTTAGAGGGGAACAACACCACAAAAAAAATGATATAAATGATATACCTTCTTGGTGGGGTATTCCAATTTGGAATGCCCCACCGTATGTACCCCCACAGATGACCTAAAAACTTACCTCTTCTGGGTTCCCACGTGTGCAGTGGTTAAGGATATCTGAATGGAGCAAGCGTCACGGGCAACATCTCTAGCTGTGAGTACACCTGTGCCGCCCATACTGAAAAGCTCACAGCCAGAGGTATTCTTGTGGTGCGGCCATGGCGCTGAGATGCGGCGCGGGCATGAAGGATTGGTGAGTACATTGGGGGGGTTTCACACAGTGGGGCATTCAAATCTATGAATCTTATAGATTTAAGGGGGTGCGTTACTCCCCTTTAATGCGATCCCCATGTACCCGCATCCTGGCATCTAGTGGCTGAAGCATGCCCCGACACTCAGCATTTCTCAATGCCGGACAGAACTTTTCTGATGCCCAGCATACAATGTTAATTGGATGCGAGCCCGCACTCTCGCTGTGCGACAGGCAGAAAGGAAAATTTCGATTTGCGATCCAGAGGGTTTCACATTGTGGGGCATCGCAAATCAGCATGCCCTCAGAAAATGGAACAAAACCCGGGTTGGTCAAAATCCTGGGTTTTGGTCCACTTTAAGTAGTTGGGCATTCCAAATAGCGATACCACAAGATAGGGTGTATTTTTCCTTTAGGTTTGCTTTATAAAGCTGGGCTGTATGTATTCTGCATGTTTCAGCCCTCATTTATTCGGTGGAGTGAAAAGTGAATGCAGCCCATGAATGCAGGAGGTCTTTAGCAGTGGTAGTAGTGTGTTTCAGTCCCATAAGGATGATGGCTGACCTCCCACTACCTGGTTAAAGTATTGATTCTGTACTCTGGCGGGGATGGCGCATTAGAGCTGGGGAAAAATGCGTTAGTTTGGGTGACCTGGGGGTTTCACACAGCCAGTGGGGCATCCCAGATCGGGGTGCCAGGGATGTCTGGCTGCGATGTCACTGCTTTTCAACTGAATGGCAGTTCCGGGGGCATGCAGAAGCGGCCACATACTGGGGAATCTGAGCTTATCCAGGACATCACAGGATGGGGCCCAAAAATTCCTGATGTCCGATCTGACCATGAGAAAGAGAGTGAGAAAGAAGAAGGGAATCTAGAAAAGCAGAAGAAGAGAAGGGGAAGGGGAAAAAAGGAGATGATTTAAAGAAAGTCACAAGAGAGATTTTGAAAAAAAATTTGGAAAGCAAGGCAAAGGAAAATAAAACAAGGGAATATGGAAAAGGAGAGGTAGATACAGGGAAGGTGCAGTTAAGACACACACACACACACAAAAGGGGCAAGATGGATGGATAAAGCTTGGGAAAGAAAGAGAAAAAGAAGAAGGGAATGGGAAAAAAGAGAAGGGCTGTTAAAGCTGGAAATCAGAGACAGAGCGAAGTGATATAATGTGGAATGAAGAGAGAGACGGAGGGAACATGGAAAATAGAGACTAGGGAAGGAATAAAAGAAAGAAGGAAGGTAGGAGGGTAAGTAGAAAAAAACAAGGAATACTTTGGGAAAAAGAGAAAAAGGAAATGTGGAAAAGGAAGAAAGACATAGGGAAGGTGGAAAACAGGTGGGAAATGAAATAAGTGACAAGGCAAAATGTGGAAAGTGAGTATAAGAAAAGCAGAAGGGATTGAGGAAAAATAAAGAAAGGCATAGGGAAAGGGGAGATAGAAAGTATGCAAGAGCGAGAGAGAGAGAAAACGTGGGAAGATGGTGGTGTAAAAGAAACAAAGGATATACAAAAGGGAAGGTAAGGTAGAAATGGAGAAGAGATAGGGAAGGCAGGAAAATGGATAGCAAGAACCTGACAAGGGAGATTTAGACAAATATGTAAAGCAAGCAAAAGAAAAGAAAGAATAGTCGTAAAAGTAGAAAAAGAGAAGGATGGAGCAGATAAAACACATACGTAGACAATGTGAGAGAGTGATGCAGAGCAATGAATGAATAGAGCACAGGGAAGAGAGTGACAAAGAAGGAAATGGGAAAAAGGGAAGGACTGAGAAAGCTGGAAATCAGATAAATAGTGAGTTGAGAAAATGTGGAATGGAGAGGGAAGAGAATGTGGAGGGGAAGTAGAAAATGAGAGGAAAATATAGGAAAAGTGAGAGAAAGTGACGAGAGATATGGAGAAAGTGTGGAAAATGAGACAGGGAGAGTATAAAAGAAAAGAAGGGGAAATGTGAAAAAGAAAAGGAAGATATAAGGAAGTTGGGAAACGTTAACAGAAAATAAAAAAGTGACAAGATGAAATGCGGAAAGCAAGGAAAGGGAAAGAAGGAGTAATGTAGAAAAAGAGGGAAAGACTTGAAGGCTGATCCATTACTAGCGTCAGGTTGCGACAGATGAGCGTCTGTAGCAGGCATTTCAGAGCGCCCGCTAGTAGTCGCTGTGCTCGGCCGTGGTTCGCTAGTTCAGAGCGCTTCAGTCACTGTGCAGCATTGATGAATACGTTGTGGGGAGTCGCTATATGAGCAGTACAGTGCTGTATAGGAGCGAATGGTAGCGACTGGTCAGTGCGACCGACTCACACCATATTCATCAAAAAAACAGCCTCACACACCGCCGGCGCTCAAAAATGCTTCGCTGTAGCCCAGAGCGCCGGAGCCTGTGTGATTAAAGGCTGTTTTTTAACATGTATCCACCAGTAACAAAGCGAAAACATATGGAATAACATTGTTATAACATTGTGACATGAACACATTAATACCAGACCTGTAATATCAATTCTGCATAAATATATAAAAAATGGAAAAAGTTTTTCTAAAATGGCTTTTTCTAGGCCAGGAGAGGTCACAACATTATTTGAGAATAAAAAAAAAACAAAAAAACACCCTGTTTAAAGAGAAGTAAAAGAACGTCCATTGAAATGTATGGGAAAGCGACAGGTAGCGAGAGGTAATACCTGGCGCTCTGCAAGGCTGAACGCCGGCGCTGTACACTGAGGCTGGGATAATGATGAATCGGACGCTACATGGCGTTATCCCAGTCGCTCACCAGAATCCGCTTGATAAATGTGCAATTGCGTGCCGTGTCCGGCGTTCACCTGCCGCTACCTGTCGCTACCTCTCATTTACAAGGCACTACCTGACGCTATCCCTTTATGAATAAGGGCCATAGTGAAAGGGGAGATAGAAAAATGTGACCAGAATGAGAAAGAGAAAATGTGATGAGAGAGGGAGAGAACATGGAAAAGAGATGGAGAAATTGTGGAGAGACAGATGGAAGGTGTAAATAAAGAACAGGGGAAATTGTGGAAAACAGAAAAGAAGACACAAGCAAGGTGGAGTCTGAGAACGTGATGAGAGAGAGAGAGAGAAGCAGAGGAAAAGAAAAGAAGGAGGGAATGTGGAAAACAGAGAGGGAGACATAAAAATAAAGAGATTCTGGGCTCTGCCCTCTCTTTCAAACCACATATTCACTCCCTGGCCACCACCTGTCGCCTCCAACTTAAAAACATCTCCCCCATCCGTCCTTTCCTCTCACCTGACACCACTAAAATGCTAGTGCACGCCCTGGTCATATCCCGACTGGATTACTGCAACATCCTTCTTTGTGGCCTACCAACCAACAGACTGGCACCCCTCCAATATATCCTGAACTCTGCTGCTCGCCTCATCCATCTCTCCTCTCGCTCCTCCAATTCTGCGCCTCTCTGCCAATCCCTACACTGGCTGCCAGTCCCACAGCGAATCCTGTTCAAAACTCTAACTCTCGCATACAAAGCTCTCTCCAACCAGGCCCCTCCCTACATCTCCTCTCTAATCCAACAATATCAACCTAGACGCAGCCTCCGCTCTTCTGTCGACCTTCTCCTGTCCTCCACCCTGGTCACCTCCTCTCATGCCCGCCTCCAAGACTTCTCACATGCAGCTCTTCTGGAATGCCCTCCCACACCCAATCCGCCACTCCACAACCCTCAAAACCTTCAAAGGCGCCCTTAAAACTCACTTATTCAGACAAGCATATAATCTGGCCTAACCAATCTTCTAAAGGGCACAAAGCTCAATACTGACTGTTTGTGATCCTTCCCCGTCGTCTTCCCCCCTCTTCCTTTAGACTGTAAGCTCGCAAGGGCCGGGCTCTCTCCCCTATTGTATCTTGTACTCAGAATATCCACTGTCACATCTGTAAAACTGCATTTGAAACAGTATATGCACCGTATGTTTCTACCCTGTCTGTAATTACTACTTTGTAAAGCGCTACGGAAGATGATGATGCTATATAAATAAACAATAATAACAATAATAATAATAGAGAAGCAGAGGAAAAGAAAAGATGGAGAGAATGTGAAAACCAGAGAGGGAGACATAAAAAATAAAGAGATAGAGAAGCAGAGGAAAAGAAAAGAAGGAGGGAATGTGAAAACCAGAGAGGGAGACATAAAAAATAAAGAGATAGAGAAGCAGAGGAAAAGAAAAGAAGGAGGGAATGTGAAAACCAGAGAGGGAGACATAAAAAATAAAGAGATAGAGAAGTAGAGGAAAAGAAAAGAAGGAGGGAATGTGAAAACCAGAGGAGACATAAAAAATAAAGAGATAGAGAAGTAGAGGAAAAGAAAAGAAGGAGGGAATGTGAAAACCAGAGAGGGAGACATAAAAAATAAAGAGATAGAGAAGCAGAGGAAAAGAAAAGGAGGGAATGTGAAAACCAGAGAGGGAGACATAAAAAATAAAGAGATAGAGAAGCAGAGAAAAAGAAAAGAAGAAGGGAATGTGAAAACCAGAGAGGAAGACATAAAAAATAAAGAGATAGAGAAGTAGAGGAAAAGAAAAGAAGGAGGGAATGTGAAAACCAGAGAGGGAGACATAAAAAATAAAGAGATAGAGAAGCAGAGGAAAAGAAAAGAAGGAGGGAATGTGGAAACCAGAGAGGGAGACATAAAAAATAAAGAGATAGAGAAGCAGAGGAAAAGAAAAGAAGGAGGGAATGTGAAAACCAGAGAGGAAGACCTAAAAAATAAAGAGATAGAGAAGTAGAGGAAAAGAAAAGAAGGAGGGAATGTGAAAACCAGAGAAGGAGACATAAAAAATAAAGAGATAGAGAAGTAGAGGAAAAGAAAAGAAGGAGGGAATGTGAAAACCAGAGAGGGAGACATAAAAAATAAAGAGATAGAGAAGCAGAGGAAAAGAAAAGGAGGGAATGTGAAAACCAGAGAGGGAGACATAAAAAATAAAGAGATAGAGAAGCAGAGGAAAAGAAAAGAAGGAGGGAATGTGAAAACCAGAGAGGAAGACATAACAAATAAAGAGATAGAGAAGTAGAGGAAAAGAAAAGAAGGAGGGAATGTGAAAACCAGAGAGGGAGACATAAAAAATAAAGAGATAGAGAAGTAGAGGAAAAGAAAAGAAGGAGGGAATGTGAAAACCAGAGAGGGAGACATAAAAAATAAAGAGATAGAGAAGCAGAGGAAAAGAAAAGAAGGAGGGAATGTGAAAACCAGAGAGGAAGACATAAAAAATAAAGAGATAGAGAAGCAGAGGAAAAGAAAAGAAGGAGGGAATGTGAAAACCAGAGAGGGAGACATAAAAAATAAAGAGATAGAGAAGCAGAGGAAAAGAAAAGAAGGAGGGAATGTGAAAACCAGAGAGGGAGACATAAAAAATAAAGAGATAGAGAAGTAGAGGAAAAGAAAAGAAGGAGGGAATGTGAAAACCAGAGAAGGAGACATAAAAAATAAAGAGATAGAGAAGTAGAGGAAAAGAAAAGAAGGAGGGAATGTGAAAACCAGAGAGGGAGACATAAAAAATAAAGAGATAGAGAAGCAGAGGAAAAGAAAAGAAGGAGGGTATGTGAAAACCAGAGAGGGAGACATAAAAAATAAAGAGATAGAGAAGCAGAGGAAAAGAAAAGGAGGGAATGTGAAAACCAGAGAGGGAGACATAAAAAATAAAGAGATAGAGAAGCAGAGGAAAAGAAAAGAAGGAGGGAATGTGAAAACCAGAGAGGAAGACATAAAAAATAAAGAGATAGAGAAGTAGAGGAAAAGAAAAGAAGGAGGGAATGTGAAAACCAGAGAAGGAGACATAAAAAATAAAGAGATAGAGAAGTAGAGGAAAAGAAAAGAAGGAGGGAATGTGAAAACCAGAGAGGGAGACATAAAAAATAAAGAGATAGAGAAGCAGAGGAAAAGAAAAGAAGGAGGGTATGTGAAAACCAGAGAGGGAGACATAAAAAATAAAGAGATAGAGAAGCAGAGGAAAAGAAAAGGAGGGAATGTGAAAACCAGAGAGGGAGACATAACAAATAAAGAGATAGAGAAGCAGAGGAAAAGAAAAGAAGGAGGGAATGTGAAAACCAGAGAGGAAGACATAACAAATAAAGAGATAGAGAAGTAGAGGAAAAGAAAAGAAGGAGGGAATGTGAAAACCAGAGAGGGAGACATAAAAAATAAAGAGATAGAGAAGTAGAGGAAAAGAAAAGAAGGAGGGAATGTGAAAACCAGAGAGGGAGACATAAAAAATAAAGAGATAGAGAAGCAGAGGAAAAGAAAAGAAGGAGGGAATGTGAAAACCAGAGAGGAAGACATAAAAAATAAAGAGATAGAGAAGCAGAGGAAAAGAAAAGAAGGAGGGAATGTGAAAACCAGAGAGGGAGACATAAAAAATAAAGAGATAGAGAAGCAGAGGAAAAGAAAAGAAGGAGGGAATGTGAAAACCAGAGAGGGAGACATAAAAAATAAAGAGATAGAGAAGTAGAGGAAAAGAAAAGAAGGAGGGAATGTGAAAACCAGAGAAGGAGACATAAAAAATAAAGAGATAGAGAAGTAGAGGAAAAGAAAAGAAGGAGGGAATGTGAAAACCAGAGAGGGAGACATAAAAAATAAAGAGATAGAGAAGCAGAGGAAAAGAAAAGGAGGGAATGTGAAAACCAGAGAGGGAGACATAACAAATAAAGAGATAGAGAAGCAGAGGAAAAGAAAAGAAGGAGGGAATGTGAAAACCAGAGAGGAAGACATAACAAATAAAGAGATAGAGAAGTAGAGGAAAAGAAAAGAAGGAGGGAATGTGAAAACCAGAGAGGGAGACATAAAAAATAAAGAGATAGAGAAGTAGAGGAAAAGAAAAGAAGGAGGGAATGTGAAAACCAGAGAGGGAGACATAAAAAATAAAGAGATAGAGAAGCAGAGGAAAAGAAAAGAAGGAGGGAATGTGAAAACCAGAGAGGAAGACATAAAAAATAAAGAGATAGAGAAGCAGAGGAAAAGAAAAGAAGGAGGGAATGTGAAAACCAGAGAGGGAGACATAAAAAATAAAGAGATAGAGAAGCAGAGGAAAAGAAAAGAAGGAGGGAATGTGAAAACCAGAGAGGGAGACATAAAAAATAAAGAGATAGAGAAGTAGAGGAAAAGAAAAGAAGGAGGGAATGTGAAAACCAGAGAAGGAGACATAAAAAATAAAGAGATAGAGAAGTAGAGGAAAAGAAAAGAAGGAGGGAATGTGAAAACCAGAGAGGGAGACATAAAAAATAAAGAGATAGAGAAGCAGAGGAAAAGAAAAGAAGGAGGGTATGTGAAAACCAGAGAGGGAGACATAAAAAATAAAGAGATAGAGAAGCAGAGGAAAAGAAAAGGAGGGAATGTGAAAACCAGAGAGGGAGACATAAAAAATAAAGAGATAGAGAAGCAGAGGAAAAGAAAAGAAGGAGGGAATGTGAAAACCAGAGAGGAAGACATAACAAATAAAGAGATAGAGAAGTAGAGGAAAAGAAAAGAAGGAGAGAATGTGAAAACCAGAGAGGGAGACATAAAAAATAAAGAGATAGAGAAGTAGAGGAAAAGAAAAGAAGGAGGGAATGTGAAAACCAGAGAGGGAGACATAAAAAATAAAGAGATAGAGAAGCAGAGGAAAAGAAAAGAAGGAGGGTATGTGAAAACCAGAGAGGAAGACATAAAAAATAAAGAGATAGAGAAGTAGAGGAAAAGAAAAGAAGGGGGGAATGTGGAAACCAGAGAGGGAGACATAAAAAATAAAGAGATAGAGAAGCAGAGGAAAAGAAAAGAAGGAGGGAATGTGGAAACCAGAGAGGGAGACATAAAAAATAAAGAGATAGAGAAGCAGAGGAAAAGAAAAGAAGGGGGGAATGTGGAAACCAGAGAGGGAGACATAAAAAATAAAGAGATAGAGAAGCAGAGGAAAAGAAAAGAAGCAGGGAATGTGGAAAACAGAGAGGGAGACATAAAAAATAAAGAGAGAAATAAAGTGTTAAAAGTTATGGAGAATATGTAGACAAAGAGACAGAGAAAAGGAGGAGGGAATGTGAAAAAAGACGGAAAGGTGGGAAATAGCAAGTTATAAAAGAGAGATGGAGAAAACATGGAAAGAGAGGGGGAATTGTGTACAGGGGACAGATGGAGGGTGTAAAAGAAAGGAAGGAGGAAGTATGGTAAGGAGCTCTGGGATACAGTGTGTAAGTTCTATCATATCTATCCGGAGGGTGAGAGGCGGGTCAGGTGGGCGGTGGCGGAGTCGGGGGCGTGGTCAGTGGGGAGAAGGGGAGGCTCCGCCCTCGGTGGCTGGCAGTGTCTCCCGGCTGTGCGGGTGGACTCGCTAGTCGGGCGCAATGATGAGCCGCTCAGGGCGGAGGGAGGAGGAGACCCTCATCGAGATGTCCAACACCGACGGTGAGTGAAGGGGGCAGATCCCGGAGGACAAATCCGGGGACATGGGGGGTAAATACTGATCGGAGCCTTGTTACCGACCATGCTGGGGGTGAGTCATCCGCCCACCCCGGGGTCTCCCTTCCTGTCTATATTATGGGCTGGCTATTAATGATGACATACCCCCCAGGGTGTGCGTGTATGGAAGCTGTGGGGTGACCCGAAACTTACCCCAACTTATCTGAGAGGGACCCCCAGCTGGAGCCTGTATGACGTCACAGTGGGGTGTGTGAGATATATGACATCTGCTTGAAGTGCTCATTGTGTGTGACGTTAGATTGGAACTGATGGAGTTTGTTGATTGTAGAAGAAAAAAAATAGGAAACCGATCACCATGTGTGTGCGAAAAAATAGATAGTGTCGTCATCCCAATCCACCAAATTTTATTGGGGATAAACGAATGTCCAGGAGCGATCTGACCCCTGGCCGACCAATCGTATTGCAGCTGGTTAAGGATCATGAGATACACACAGGTTGGTTTAGGGCTTGATGTAATGTAAAATATAGCAGCAGTCTCTGGCTGTCTCCAGTAGCATGGGGGGGGGCGGCCTCTGGCTGTCTCCAGTAACGTGGGGGAGGGCGGCCTCTGGCTGTCTCCAGTAACGTGGGGGAGGGCGGCCTCTGGCTGTCTCCAGTAACGTGGGGGAGGGCGGCCTCTGGCTGTCTCCAGTAACGTGGGGAGGGCGGCCTCTGGCTGTCTCCAGTAACGTGGGGGAGGGCGGCCTCTGGCTGTCTCCAGTAACGTGGGGGAGGGCGGCCTCTGGCTGTCTCCAGTAACGTGGGGGAGGGCGGCCTCTGGCTGTCTCCGGTAACGTGGGGGAGGGCGGCCTCTGGCTGTCTCCGGTAACGTGGGGGAGGGCGGCCTCTGGCTGTCTCCGGTAACGTGGGGAGGGCGGCCTCTGGCTGTCTCCGGTAACGTGGGGGAGGGCGGCCTCTGGCTGTCTCCGGTAACGTGGGGGAGGGCGGCCTCTGGCTGTCTCCGGTAACGTGGGGGAGGGCGGCCTCTGGCTGTCTCCGGTAACGTGGGGGAGGGCGGCCTCTGGCTGTCTCCGGTAACGTGGGGGAGGGCGGCCTCTGGCTGTCTCCGGTAACGTGGGGGAGGGCGGCCTCTGGCTGTCTCCAGTAACGTGGGGGAGGGCGGCCTCTGGCTGTCTCCAGTAACGTGGGGGAGGGCGGCCTCTGGCTGTCTCCAGTGACGTGGGGGAGGGCGGCCTCTGGCTGTCTCCAGTGACGTGGGGGAGGGCGGCCTCTGGCTGTCTCCAGTAACGTGGGGGAGGGCGGCCTCTGGCTGTCTCCAGTAACGTGGA